>ML685922.1:325242-417240 GCA_007922175.1 Pelusios castaneus
TTTCTTTCTTTCTTTCTTTCTTTCTTTCTTTCTTTCTTTCTTTCTTTTTCTCTCTCTTCTTTCCTTCTCTCTTTTTTCTCTCTCTCTTCCTTCCTTCCTTTTTTAAAAAAAACTTTTAAAAAATTAATTTTAAATAAAAACCTTTCTAAAAATTAAATTTCAACTCAAAATTCATTCAAATTCAATTAAACACAATTAATTAATTCTATTTACAATTACTTTAACTTCAATTAATGCCTATAATTTCTGTTGTGTGAGTTTACACAAAAATTTTATTCAGAAAAAGTTTTGCACATGGCTTGAAAATTTTGCACACAAGCCACCAAACCTTAGAGGGAACATTGACAAGGAGTCCTGTTTAAAGACTAACACATTTATTTATAATAAAGAAATTTGTTAATTTATAATAAATAAATAAATGTGTTAGTCTTTAAAAGTACCACAGGACTCCTTGTTTGTTTTGTTGAATTAGACTAAGACTACCCCTTTGGAACTTCTCACTACTAATACTTTTATTTTCCCATTCAATAAGGGTATGAAGTGGGACTCATCTTTTCTTTTTGATGATAAAAGCGGCCTGGTAAATTTTCATTGAGTGAAATTGTTATACGTATTCAGCCACATTTTTTTTTTCAGCTTCACTGTATCTCTGGGTTGTCCAACCCATGGCCCGAGGACAAGAATGCAGCCCACTAATGGCTACTATCTAGCCTGCCAGGTACACCAGGAGCCCACTCCCCCACCCAGCTGGAGCCAAGAACAATACAAGGCCCTCCAGCTCTATGCCACCCAGAAGCAGCCTCACCCCTCCACTGCAGCCTCATACACTGCCCTGCACTGCACCGGCCAGGACTCAGGAAAAGAAGTGGATGTGGGAGATCAGCCACTTCTGGCTGCAGCCGCATGCCATGCAGTTTGTGCCATTCCCCTCCTCTTGGGAGGCTAACCCTCCCCCTCACATGTTGACCATGCCCAGCAGGAACATAAGCAAGTCCAGCACCCCCTGAGCCCAAACCCTGCAGCAGTCCCACCCAGCTAAGACGCTGTTCTGTGCGGTACGGCTTCTGTCTCGGAGACCCTGGCAGGGGGAAGCAGCCTCTCCTCTCCATCCAGGTTGGCTGCTGGGGTCAGGGGCAATATGGACCAGAATTCCCAGTTCCCTCCCCCCGCCCTCCCATTTCCAGACCAGTTCATTTGGGTACCAATGCAGCAGGCAACTTGGAGCAGGGAGGTGAAACCACTTCCTCCAGCCAAGACGCTGAAGCCAGAAGGGACCAGGATTTAAAGTGGATACCTGTCCACTAGTCCAGCTGCCAGAGAGAGTAGCCAAATGGGTGCTAAGGTACAGTGGAAGAAGGACAGAGCCACCCCTTCCACCCTTCTAAGGGGTGTGTCTACACTAGTATATTAGTTCGACTTAAGCAGGCTTAAGTCCACTTAATTTACTCTACATCCACACTGGAGTTTCCTTAAGTCGACTTAAGCTGCTGCTTAAGTGGACTTAAGGAAATTTAAAGTCGACATAATAAGACCTGCTTTTAAGAAGACTTCAATGTTTAAGTCGACTTTTAAGTTGACTTAAGCAGTGTGGATGCCCTTAGTTGACTTAGTCAACTTAGGGCAGGGGAAAAGTTGCTAGCGGCTCATCCCCGCTCCCTTTTCCCTAGGACTGCTCACGTCCCAGTGGTCCTGGCCAGAAGGGAGCACTGAGCTCCTTTCTGTGTGGGACCGAGCGGTCCCAGCTAGAAAGGAGTGCGGGGTTCCCTTTTTGCTGGGACCCCAGCAGTCCCAGCCAGAACGAGCCCTGCAGGGGAGCCCTGGAGACAATTGCCGGCACCACACTCCAGCTGCTGGGGCTGGCCCTCCAAAGACAAGCCCTCCAAGCCTGGCAAGCAGAGGCTCCAAAGGAGCCTCGCCTCCCCCTGGACCTAACTAGTCGACTTAGAGAGTCTAGTGTAGACTCTCTAAGTCCACTTAGTAAGGCCAGGTTTAAGTCTACTTAAGAGTACTGTGTGGACTCTCTAAGTCGACTTAATAAGGTAGACTTAAAGTCAACTTAGTAAAGTCGACTTGGTAAAGTCAACCTACATTTCTCAGTGTAGACATAGCCAGTGAAGCAGAGCATGGGGAGAGCATGATGGCAAGAGGAAGACATGAGTCACGTGACCAGTTAGGTGTCCTTCCCCCACCCTCCTCCAAAACTCTCCAACCTGCCAACACCTACTGACAAAAATAAAAGTTGGCTACCATACTCCCCCTTCCCTGCATTCCATGCCAGCCAGCCGGTGTAGTGCATTCAGCGGGTGTAGCCAAATCTAATTTAAAATATCCCTTTTCAGTGTTTTGTTCTCTTGTTCTCAGGGCCCTGTGCAGTGGTGACTATCAGTCTAGACCAGATCCTTTCACACACTTTACATGTCATCTTCTACATTGTTCAGAGAGGGTTGCTGTTCAATCGTGTGAGTTGCTATTTTAATCCAGGATTTCCCTATGATGAATTCATGATGCTCCTAGCCCCAAGACTGAAGAGTCATGCTCAGAATAAGCTTCTTTTACTCTCTTTTCACAGTGACCTGGCCTGAACGCTAAACTTGACTTTCTTCCTTTGAAAATTTGGCAAGAAAGACAATGCTGATATGACCCAGATGGGGATACAGTGGTTTTTTCCAGTTTTGCTGTATCAGCTCCTTTTTTCAAGGTCTGGAGGGTACGGCTCTAGGGAATGATTAGAGGATGAGGTGCCTTTCATCTTTAAATTGCTGGTTGAAATCCAGCTTATTGCTCACTAAGAGCAGCAAGGAAAATCATTACTGTTTAAAAGCTGTTCAGTGGCCTATGTAAAATGGGTTCCCAGTGTGCAGGTCTTCAAATTGCATAAACCTCTACCATAAGTAATACTCTTATTCAAAATCTCAGCAGAGGGGCCAAGTGCTGAATGGACCTGAAAACAAAACTAGTTCTTCACACTTAGAACTGATGTGTCCATGGTCAGATTTGAGACTCACTGGGAAAACAGTGAAGCAAAGTTTGCACTACTTGTGCCCAACCTATGCCTGTTCTGTGGATAGAGAATGTCAGTCTCTAAGGCTATGTCTACACTTGTTAATTTAAGTCGACTTAGTTAAGTTGACTTTGGGGGGACTCTACAAAGTCGAGCTAGAGCGTCCACACTGGACGCCTAAGTCGACTTGTAGGGGCTAGGTGGACCTGGGACTGGTCCACAGTGGCAGGGGGGGCACCCCTTGCCAAGTGCCAGGGGACTCAGCCTTTGCCCCATTGTACCTGGGTACAATGGGGCAAAGGGGGACAGGGACCCTGGCAGGGCCTAAGGGCAGGGTGGGCATGCCAGGCTCTCCCTGTGCCAGGCACCCTGGCAGGGAGGGCAGTGGGGAAGTCCTGGAGAGCCCTAAATCGACTTAAAGTCGACTTAGGGCTACTCCACGTCTACACTGGCTTAAGTCGACTTTAGAAATTTGACTTAAGCAGAAAGTTGACTTAAAATGATGTTTAGTAAAGTCAACTTATTTTTTCCTTAAGTCGACTCAAGCAGCTGCTTAAGTCGACTTAAGGAAAGTGTAGTGTAGACGCAGAGTAAATTAAGTTGATTTAAACAAGCTTAAGTAGACTTAATTTACAAGTGTAGACACACCCTAAAGCAGGTTGACACCTTCCATTCCTCTGCACTCTATCCATGATTGTTTTAGTTTGTCAAACTGACTAGTACTGAATGAAAAGCCTCATTAATGTGACTCAAGATTCCATAATTTTTCCTTTTAAAGAAGAATTTCTTCTGAATGTGATAGAATTGTTCTTTTATTTTCTTTCTTTTTTTTTTTTTAATATAATTTACGTTAAGAAATGAGTACAGGGAGCAAATCCTCCCATTTTTTACCTTTTCTTATTGTTGACCTCATTTACTACATGGACTTGGGCAGGAAATTTTCAGAGTTCAAGTGGACGTTGACTGGAAACCCTACTTTTCAGAGATCAAGATAACTTTGTAAAGAAACCCTCCATCCCACTCTCAGCATCGTTATAAGTATTTCTAAAAATGAACTGAACTATGACAGGTTTAGCGTGGTATGAAAATTTGTTTTATCATAGGGCAATTAATTTGTCATGCTGACAATGAGGTTTTGCCCACACACTAATACAACCACCCCCCCTCTCTTTGCCTAGATTCAAAGTAATGGGTGTCTTTTTTCTCGGCTTTTAGACTGCCTAAAGATTTAACTTGCCCTGTCCATTTGAATCCCCTGTCCTTGGCTGAGAGTTCATATTATTTCACATATTCATGGTGTACTACAAGGACATAAAGATGTATCCTGAAGTTCAGTTATTTGTGGTTTACTTTAATACGCAGAGCTTTTAGGTTAGTCCCATGATAACTGAGGGCAGTCAATCATAGACTCTGAGGCAAGAAAGGACCATCAAGATCATCTAATCTGAACTCCTGAACATTACAGGCCACAGAACCTCACCTTCCCACTCCTAATAAATCCCCAAACCTCTGTCTGAGTTACTAAAGTCCTCAGATCCTGATTTAAAGACCTCAAGTTTGAGAATCCACCATTTATACTAGATTAATCCGTTAAGTGACTCGTGCCCCATGCTACAAAGGAAGGCGAAAACACCCCATTGTCTCTACCAATTGGACCCAGGGGATAATTCTTTCCCATTCCTATATGTGTTAATCAATTAGACCTGAGCATGTGAATAAAACTCACCAGTCGGAAACTCAACAAAAAGAAAGAAGTCTATGGGCAGGTCTACACTGCCGTGTAAATCAATCTAATTTATGTCAAACAGGGGAGTTAAAAAGATACCTGAGTGACACAAGTTACAGAAACCTAAGTTCTGTCCACCACAGTGTTATGTCAGTAGGAGATGCTCTTCTGCCAACAAACCTTCTTCCTCTAATGGAGATGGAGTAATTATGCTGACAGGAGTATAATCTCCTAGTGGCATACAACATCTTCACCAAACAAATAGCAGCAGCACCAATGCAGCAGTTCTAGGGTAGACACGTCCTATAAATCTGTGGTATATTCACATTTATCTCCCTGTAGCACTCCAGACATGAGCCCCAATCCAGGAAAGCACTTGTGCATACACTAAACTTTAAACATGTGAGTAGATGCTATAACTTAAATTGAATCTTATACTAGACCAGGGTTTGATACTTATTTCACACTATTCCATATGATCCTTGAAGCTTCCTGGAAACAACACTGTTTCACCAAAACTTCTTCAATCACTTCTTCTTCAATCACTGTCAAAACCTCATCAAGTCCATTAAGCTTTTCAGCTAAAATGGACATTGAAAATTCTGTGTTTATTGCTGGGGTGTACTCATTTCCCCTTTACACTGTAAACTCTTTGGTGCGGGAACACGTTATTTGATTTGAATTGGTTTAGCTGTTTTGTAATGCAGTGATACTCACAGTCGGGGCTCGAGAGCCACAAGTGTCTCTTTAACATATCTCCTGAAGCCCTTTGCAGCAGAGGATGTTAAAACACTGTGGGTGTACCTACACTTACAAATTAAGTCGACTTAAGGAGGTTTAAGTTGACTTAATTTACTCCCTGTCTACACTAGGCTTTCCTTAATTTGACTTAAGCTGCTCCTTAAGTCGAATTAAGGAAAAGTTAGTTCGAATTAATAAAACCTGGTTTTGATTCAAACTAGTGCTTAAGTCAACTTTATTAAGTTGACTTAAGCCAGTGGAGACACAGATTAGTGCCTAAGTGGACCTTTTAAAGTAGGCTTAAAACGTTAAGTCGACTTAATAAGGTCAAAAAGGGGCCACATCTACACTTGAAAAGTTAAGTCCACTTCTGTTAAGTCGACTTAATAAGGTCCACTTTAAGTCGACTTAAAGTCGACCTTATTAAGTCAACTTTATAAAGTCGATTTAACTTTTCAAGTCTAGACATAGCCTGTGTGCTTTAACTATTAATCAAGCTAAATCGTTAACTAATCAGGATGCTTATACTATGTCATTGACCAATTGTAGCTGATAAAATAATAATACTTGATTAGTTATTTTTCTGAGAATTATCTATCTATCTATCTATCTATCTATCTATCTATCTATCTATCTATCATGAAACAATTAATTCACATTACTGCAGCTCTTTTGGGTAATGTTGATCACTATTTGACTACTGAGGTCTGAGTATAATGTCACTGACTAACACCATGCGTACTAAAGACATTACATAAATTATAATGATTAATAAGCAAAATCTCACACTGCCCAGAGAAAGATACTCATTCCTGCCTCCATAACATTGAAGCATCTTGTATTTTTTTGACAGGGTGGGGGGCGGGAGGGAGACTTGTGGCTAATTGTCTTAATTATAAGGCAAGCTGCAACTTTCTGCTCTCTAAGGTCACTTACTTTATGTGTTAGGCCTTCCCTTCCCTTTCTTGGGGTGGAATTTTGTAATTCTTCCTCTATTAGATGATGTATACTATGTGTATACCGAGCGCTTATCCATGTAACTGAGTTTCAGGCACCCGCATTTCCTCCCCTCGGAAACATGAGACTAATGATAATGACCAATAGCTTTCTGAAACCAAAACATGGTTATTACATAGTGGGAACAAAGCACTGGAGTAAAAAGTATTGTTAAATAACAAACAGACTAAATGTAGTCTTGTCTAAGTTAAAAATTCACTATAGGCTTTCTTCTGAAGTTACAGTTATGGTCTAATCAGAACAAATTTATTTAATGATTATACCGTAGGCACTGTGATGGATAGGGAGACTTCATCATCAGGTAAGAAAGGGCACAGAGAGGTTGAGTCACTTTCCTCTGCCAATATATATCTGAAAATTCCTCATTTACTGAAGCCAACATGGATGCAAAGAGTCCTGGCACTCCTAGTTCCACGTTCTAACATCTAAAACAAATTTCCTTTCAAAAGAGAAAGAGGGGTTAAAGAGGCCAGAGAGCATCTGAATGACAATCTTTGTATACTCCGCCCTCCTTCCCCCACCAGAGTGCAAGGAACAAAGGAGAAAATGGAGTTATATGTACTATTGTGACTGACTCCCACGTGCTAAGAACAGTTTTTCTAAAATTGGTTGTCATGAAAGTCTGGACTCTCATTCATCATCTACCCACCAGAGACCTCTTTCTCTTAGCAGGGGAAGCGAAGAGAAAAAAGATAATCAACAAGGTGGATTCAGGAGGCAATTCTCTTCCTACATCCAGGATTGGCATTATAAGAGCTGCTGTAGGTTGTAGGATCAGTTTCAAATGATCACTCTTCCCCCCCCCCTCCCTTTCTGACTTGCCAGATCCTAAGTCTGAGCTGCCAGTTTTGGGGAATAGCTCTAGCTGTAGCTTGTAACCTATTGTCTAATGGCAAAGCAGATATAGCATCCCAAATCCAGTAAATCCCCTTCGGTGCTCTTGTTGAACGTGGGAGGGAAGGGGGGGGGGGGGGCAGGGGAGGAATGACTTGAGAAACAGAAGCACCAGACAGCAGTATATTAGTTCCTAAATATCTCGGACTGTAACTGGACCTTTTAAGTCAGTTTCCAATCTCACTTGAGATGTCCTTTTTATCTTGAATTTATAGGGAACAGAGAGAAAGACAGATGTTGCAACAGACAATGCCTAAACAAAAAGCTTCTTCATCACAAGAAATGTTAGTGTCATGTTAAGCACCTTCTCAAAAATCCATCCTCCCTCCTTGGCACCCACACACAAAAGCATACCAATATAAACATCCCATCCCCTGGCAGGCTCTACAAAACAAAAACAGACATTTGTATATGGGAAGTATAAAAGAGGGGAAATTATAAAACAAACTAGCTAACATTCCTGTCTACCTTCAGCTAAAGAGAGTTCACAGGGTTCCCATCTGACTTGCTGTCTTGTTGGAGGACTTTACAGTTTACAGTACTGTAAATCCTTACAGTTTGATAACCAATGTCACTTTGTGTCAAGTTAATCTATCATTATACAGAGGAATAGAATCAGCAATAGAAAAAGAATATTCTGTAGCAAAAGCTCAGTCTCAGTGTGACAAGACAACTCACACAGTTAATAAAGCTTCATTTTTCTCCCAGACTCTGTCTATACTAGAAAAGTTAAGTCGAATTTTGTTAAGTTGACATAATAAGGTCAACTTTAAGTCGACTTAAAAAACAACCTTATTAAGTCAACTTAAAGTGGCAATACTTTAAGTCAACTTAGTCAACTTTGTTAAGTCGACCTAACTGCCCTTAGATTGTCTTAACAAAAGTGAACTTATGCGTCCACACTGGTCTTAGGTCGACCTAAGGAAGGGATAGGTCGACCTAAGGAGATTTAAGTCGACCTAATGAGTGGTAGTTATTAAGTCAACTTAAGCTTTCATTAAGTCGACTTAAGGAATTTCTTAAGTCGACTTAATGAAAGGCTAGTTTCAGTGGAACTTAGGCTCTTTTGAAAAACTCAGCAAGAAGAATCTTTCAGATAAGACTACAAAATTTTGGGTGCGCAGTGAACTGGCCCACCAACTATTTTGAAGCTATCACAGTATTTGTATTAATTACTCTATGTACCAAGCTGTAGAATAGTCCGATTTACTGGAATAGAAAAGCAGAAATTTGATAAAATATTTCTGCTCAATTGGCAGCAGATCTAACCTTTGGGTTTTTGTTATATGAATAATTAGCATGTTACTTAAAATTCTGGTGTCATTTTCTTTATTCCTAGTAGGGTTTTGATCTTAAATTTCAAACAAGTCTGTACAGAAATCACTTCACCTTAGACCTGCTTGAAATTTGATGGATTTTAATTCCAGGGATTAATGTGCATTCCAACTCTGTTTTAATTGGAATTCTGGGTTCTTTTTTTTTAAACAAAAAATTCACACATTAGCAGGGTGGTCCCGTGGGTAAAGCGGGGCCCAGGGCCAAATGGCCAAAGCGGGGTCCCATCCCCATTGTGGAGGGGAGCGTGGCAGGCCAACTGGCCCGCTCCGCCCCCCTGGGAGCCGACCCTGGGCCGGGAGGCCGAGGCTGCCAGCGCGGGGAGCTGGCTCCGGCCTAGGCCCAGGCCCTGGACGCCACCTGTTGTGGGGGGGCCCTGGGGGAGCCGGCTCCAGCCCCGGAGGCTGAGGCCACCTGCAGGCGGGAGCCGGGCCTGGGCCAGGAGGCCGAGGCTGAGGCCGTCTGCGGGGAGCTGGAGGTGGAGATGGAGTCGGTTCCGGTCCCGGCCCCGACCCTGGAGGCCGCCTGCAGGCGGGAGGGTGCCAGCGGCCCCGGACCCATGCCGGGAAGCCGAGGCCGCCTGCAGAGTGGAGCCGGCCGTTTGGGGCAGGCTGGCCCTAAGGCTGGGCCCCACGTACTCCACCCCTGGGCCTGCCTGCTCCGCCCTGGGGGTGGGGAGGGCCAGCCCAGGGGCTGGGCATAGCCCTGCCGGCCCGCCCCGCCCCACTGCCTTTGGCTCGCTGCTGAAGGCAGTGGGGCAGCTTTGGGAGGAGGGGCTGCGGCACACGCGGGCCCTGCACTGCCCCAGTGGGAGCGGGACAGTGCAGGGCCTAAGTAACCGCAGGGTCCGGGGCGATTGCCCTGTGTGCCCCTCCCCCCCCCCCAGGGATGGCCCTGCACATTAGTAATCTCCAGCACTTACCCCTCATGGCTCTTTCTATGTGATACATTTACCTTTTCTGATGGTCCTTCACACAAGACAGCAAAACACTTCTACTCTAAAACCCTACTTTAGCACCAGATCCCAATAACTGAATGGATCTCAGGCATTTAGTTCATCCAGATTGGTCTCTTGTTTTCCATGAGTATAGTGAACCCATTTCCACAGCTCATTCCATATTCCAACCCCCTACAGAAGTTCCCATGAAAGAAGAAAGGAGATTCCATCAAGTCATTATGGAACTGCAAGCATTAGAACCTTGGTGATTGGGAATGCTACTGTTTGATGGAATAAATGATCTATCAAAATGGAGTGGAACTACAGTGCCATGAAGGAATCTAAGAAACCACATTGGTAACACTAGTGAGTTCTTACTAGTAAGACTTACTGTAACTGTGTCCAATCCTGATCTCATTAAATCCATTGGAAGTGGGCCTTAGGGATTATTTTAAGATATGGGTTCCTATAATTTCTTAAGCATGTCCAGGTACATTTCATAGATGATATGATAAGGAAAGGAATCTGATTATGACTTTTAAATATCTGGATATCTGATCCCCACTCCCCTGAGTAACATGCTTGCATCTGATTATGCAGATTTAGTAGGCAGCATAGAGACTTGCTATAGTTAGATCCTTTTATCTCCCTGCAAGTTACATAAGAGTCTCGCTTTTTTTTTTTTTTTTTTTTTTTTAAGGTACTCTGAAGATTTAGCATTCTCTTTGCATGAATTATAAAATAAATTGACATGAAAGCAGTAAGAAATTATTTACTGCTCTAGTGCTCTACCTCTGAATGTATGCCAAAGTGCTTTAGTGACATCTTTCTGGTCAGGCTGAACGGTTGCTTGTTTCCTTTTCCTTATTGCTGAGGTTGTGAGGAAAGGGCTATTAAATCTTATTGGAAGGCTGGTCTGAGTTTTTTCTATCAGTTCAGATGAATCATTTAATTAAACTCTTTCCCCATTTATAATTATTGTTTTTTTAGTTTAATTATGTGGTAGTACACATACCAAAAAGAAGTCAGATTAATCTAAGTATCAGGACAACTATTTGACTGCAATATATTGTTATTCTCCATTAGCCTGAGGGCTAGCCAATATTTTGTGTCTTACCTTATTTGTGTTAGGGGGAGACAATGCTGGGGGAGTCGGGTATTTCTTTGATACAATCCTGTTTGGTTTTTTTTGTTATTTTTTTTAAATAATACAAAAAAGTCCTGTTTCCCTCAACATAGTAGGAATCAAACAACAGGAGGTAGTTCCTTTCCTCACTATTCCAAGTCTCTTTTCCATCCAGCACTCTGCCCAAAAAGCAATATAGGTTCTTATAACACACTCATCTGAGCAGTGTTTTAAACAATCTGACTAACATCTGTCATATGTTGTTTGTTCTCCCTTTTCTGTGCTCTCATGCTCGGGTGTGTGCAGTAGAGTGTCTTGGTTTCTCTTTTGTAATATGCATGCTATGTATTCATATCAGAGAAGATAAGGTCAGAGACATGACAGGGCTTGTGATGGTCCTTAATTCCTCAGGAAATTCATTTCATAGCCATAGACCAGCCACTGAGAAAGTTCTGTGTCTTGCATGGATGAGCTTTACCCGTATTATAGATTGTTCTATTGTGCCAGAGGAGACAAGTTGCCAACCATGATCTTCACTGTGGAACTTTAGGTGGTCTTTCAGACATGGAACACCTTGAAGATGTGAACTGAGACTTTCAATTTGATTTGAACTATGGGAAGCCAGTGTAGAGAGCTGAATACAGGTCTGATGTGCTTGCAGTAGCCGGTATTGCTCCAAAGAAATACTACAGCATTTTGTTTGAAGGCTTCATGCCCAAGTTTATCATATTGCTGTAATCCATCTAAGAGGTGATGACGATGTGAGTAACTAAGTCCAGGTCATTTTCTGCCAGGATAGGACAGAGTCTTATGAAGTCCAATGAAGATGACAGACAGGATTAATTATGGATGATGCTGTATGAGAAGTTAGTGTCAGCAAAGAATTTGATAATACTTCAAAATTAATGGCTGAATTAACCAATTGTAGGAATGTGTTTTCAACTAAATGACACTGAACTATGGATGCAGAATCTTCGAAATTCCTTTCTTTGCCTTATTCCCCCTTCCTTCCTGAGGTTCATTTTCACCCAGCTGTTAGCTTTCTCTCATCTTTCTCTCAGGTTCCCATTGTAAGAGCTTCTATGATTTTTCTTGACTTTCTGCTGATTTTTCTCTCCATTTTTGTAGTGCTTTTCCCTACCTCCACACATCTTTACCAATAAATACCCAGACAAACCTCTCTCTTACCTCTATTTTTGACTGGTCTTGCAATATGGCCTTTGTTTTGGAACATTGTGCCTATTGGTTCAGATGTGTTAGTCCAAAAATGCTGAACCATTTCTTAAACTTATCCTGAATGAAAAACCACCAGCTTTAATGAGGTTTTACACACACCCCATTTAGACTTGGATAAACAATCTCAAGGAAATGGTGGCAACCCACCACATGGGACATTTAAAGTATAGTAGACAAAGCACTGGGGAAAAGAGCTGAAATTAAGAATGCTGCATTTATAGGGGGATATACTAGTTATATTGTACCTTCATTGTGCATAGATTCTTTGCAGACATGCAAGAAGATGGGACACTGATCCAAGGGGCATGTCTACACAAAAAAAGAGGGTAACAATAACCCCGACCTAGCCATATTTTTTTTCTCTTGTGTAGTTGTGGGTTAACCACTAGAGCTAGACTTTGACCAGCTGAATTGAGGTAAAAGGTGTTAACCAGAATTTACAGTAAAGACTGTGGTTAGTTAACCCAACTTCCACCTATTTTCTAATGTAGACAAGCTCATGGATCTTATGGTTAGAGCTGTATATCTGGAAGGTAGGTAGCGAAGATTGTTGACCTATGACCTTGTCTCCGGTATTATTTTAGCTTTTTATAAGTAGAATAAAACTATGGGGGTAAAATACTGATGCAGATGTTGCTTAGTAGATTGAAACATGTAAAGGGGCAAGAAGGGGAAAAGAAGTAATCCGGTTTTAGACTTTGCTATGATTGAAAGCTTATTTTATTTGTGTAAGGCATTATGTAAGTGGCCATGCTAAAGAATGGAGTTTAGCTAAAGGACTGAAGGCCCAAGAAGTAACCCCAGGTCATAAATTCTGCACTTTAACTACAAATGGCACAGTAGACTGCAGAATTCTTCAAGAGATATGGTTGTGGGGGCTTTTTGCAATCTGGTTACTAAGCTGTAACTAGGCATTTAGTAATAATGCACAGGAACCATTAAGAAATAAATGGTATCGGTTATTAATATTGATAATTTATCGGTGTGATTATGGTGACCTGGAACACCATGTATGGGTAGTAAGCAAGTACTAATCTTGTCATGGTCATGGAAACTGATAAAATGGTTGAATATTTGATAAGTTGCATAAAAATATGGTATAAAAGATACAGCCCAGTTCCCTATTTTTCAGGTGTTCTCAGATTCCTGAACTGGTGTCAAATGGATCTATGGCCTTCTGAGGTGTTCCACTAACTTCATTTTCATCTCTTTATTTCTTCTAAACAAATTAAGTAGACTGGGCTACCTCATTAGCTTCAAGAGACTGCTTTACAGAATCATTCTGTTGTTTGATTATATTAAAAAATGGAATCCCATGATTGTTATGGAAAAGTATAATCAGGTATTTATCTGTCTCACAAATCATGCTACACCAGTAATGAAAGAGAGACATTTGTAATAAAAACTTCTGTTTATTCTTCTTTGGGGAAAAAAAACCTGTGAAAACTGCTAAATAGTGAAAGACTGTGATTATTCATAAACACTGTAAGTGTGGAAAGTTGACAGTTTCCTTATTTACAAAGTGACAAGGCAAAAACACTCTTTAAAATATTTCAATGATTTTTCACTATCCAGAAATATTCTCTAGTCTTTACTGGTAGGAACATTTATGGAAACAGCAATTTCTAAGTAAATTTGTAGAAGTATTGATTTGAACGCCAATTTTAGGTTGGTAGACATAATTCCCAGTACATTCATGAGCTTAAGAATCACAGCTCACCAGTCTTGGGACAGAATTAGATCACTTGATCTATGTTCAATGGAAACAACTCATATTTTGAAATCTTTAAATTAATAAATCAAGAATATGCTGTAGATCAAGAATTATACAGAGATATACAGCAAATTAGTTGGGTTGTAATCAAATCAAGAAAATTGTGTTTATAAACAGAAATAAATGACATTTGTAGACTTAATTAGTCTTTCTAGCTCTAAAAATGACAAGTAGCTAGGTGTTTGTTTTTGATATTTTTCTATTTTCCTATTTTCCATTTAAGCCTTCTATATTTTCTTTGGATTATCTTTGTTAAGATTTCTTCACTGTGTAGTTTTGTGGTCTTAATCCTTTCTTATTTTAAAATGTTGTTGTCATTCGCATGCCTTTATACATACTTCTGCCTCTTCAGTTGTTGTACGAACTCTGGGATTGAGTGCTTAGAAAATAAAATTCAGGGTTTGATTTTCAAAGCACGCAGCCGTGGCCTAACTCTAAACATTTGAAGTCACTTTTATCACTGACTTCAGTAAGGGCAGAATTAGCCAATAGTCCACACTTTTGAAATGTCTAATCTTATTATTATCGTCAGTACTGTTGTATTAACTGAAACATAATTTTGTACTCTGCATTTAAGGTATGTCTATACCGCAAAGGCTAAGTCGACTTTGTAAAGTCAACCTTGTTAAGTCGACTTAGAGAGCCTACACTTAACTCTTAAGCCGAATGGCTAGGTGCATGGAGAGCCCCAGCTCTGAAGGGAGCCGTGGTTTCTGAGGACAAGGGAGCCCCACGCGACTCCCCCAGGGACAAGGGAGCCCCATGCATGGCTGGAGCCCTGGCAGGGGCAGTGGGGTATTCCCTCGCTGCTGGAGCCCTAGCTGGGGCGGCAGGGGATTCCCTCACTCCTGGAGCCCCAGCAGGGGATTCCATCCCCTCTGGAGCTCTGGATGGGGAGCCCAACCGTCTCCCTTCTCCCCGGGAAGTGGCACGTCCCAGCAAGAAGGGAGCTGATGCTCCCTTCTTGCTGGAAAGCCATGGGTCCCAGGGACAATGGAGCCTGGCTCCCTTCTTGCCGGGACCTGCAGCTTCCCGGGGAGAAGGGAGTGCGGCTCTCTTCTAGCTGGCTCCCATGGCTTCCCAGGGAGAAGGGAGCACAGCTCCCTTCTAGCCAGGGCCCGTGGCTTCCTGGGAGAAGGGAGCATGACTCTCTTGTCCCCAGTCCTAGGTTGACTTAGGGAATTAAGTCGACCTAGGGTGTCCACACACTGGCTTTAGGTGTTAAGTCGACCAAAAGACCGGTAGTTATTAAATCAACTTAAGGAAGCTTTTAAGTTGAGTTAATGAAAGTCATGTGAGGATGCAGCTTTATTTAGGTCGACTTAAGCTTCTTTAAGTCGACCTAAATTGTTAGTGTAGACATACCCTTAGTGGCTGCGTTCAATGTTATGGTACACCAGGTAAGGGAAGAATGAATGTAGGATCTATCATACTTTTCTCTTCAAGCATTCTTCGTGGATCTCAAATGGCCAAAAGCTTAGGAATGTTTGGAATTTGAACTACTTGCATGTTGCATGAAATATTTCAGATCTCTTTTTTTTTTCTAACCTGAGATTAGAAGGGTTATATTTAAATGGAGAGAATGGTTTATTTGGAAAATGAAGAAAAAAAATCAAATAATTTAGTGCTAATCCACTTAGAAATAGAACATAACTTATTACAATGCTATGGATGGTTAAAATACCACTTATTAGAGTGAACACCTTTTACTGGAAAACATTTAAGTGACTGCATGGTAGGAGAAAAGTTAACTTAGCAGGTTTTGATTTGCTAATTTTGTAGCCTGCTGCAATTCTAATTACAAAGACGACTTGAAAAGAAGTGTTTATTTTTTTATGTCTGTTTCCAGGGGGTAAATGTTAATTAAAATGCAGGGATCTCCCGAATAGAGTCAACTTCCTGCTGCATCAGTTTTGTGGTTTAAGATGGGTATAAAGATGATCAGTATAATATATCCACATATTGCAGGCTCACAGTGCAGCATTTAAAATCTCATCAGATAATAAAAGGGTCTATTCTTAATGACACTAATCAAATTACACTGTCTACAGGGAAAACATTGCAGTAATTTCTTTTCCTCCTTGTTTGATGTATATTACTGAGTTCAGTAAATGTTACAAGAGTTAAAAATATACCATTACCCGTGCCTGTAGTGAACGTAGTTTCTTTTGCTGTAGCACTTTGATGTGAAAGATAACTGCATATTAATGTAGATCAGAATAATGTTTTTTCTACATTCATACTGAATACTGGCTAACAAATCCATTGTTTTGATTTGGAGACAAAGCCATGTGTCGTTGTCTACAGGAAAGCAAATTCCTTCCTTTTGTGGGCCATTATAGGCGACATCTGTGAAAGGTTTTTTTTCCCAGTGCTTTCTCTGTTGGGTATTTTATCACAGGAAGGGGTGATCAGGCCCAGCATGTTAGCATTTTATTGCAGTATAATTTTCATGTATTATTTTGCTTTGGAAAACTTTATTCTTGTGCAGACAAACCAATCAACCAACCAACTTACCTACTGACCCGCCCACTGACTATTCAGTATCTGTGCAAAAACTGGAAATCTATATGTAAAACTAGAACTAAGGCTAGGATAATTAACCCAGAGAAATCACGTGAGAGGTGGAACCTTTGCTCAAACTTAAGCTGGAATTAACCTGGATTTGAGGCTTGAAAATGCTTGGATAATGGTACATCATAAACTATTTATATATGCATTTATTTAAGTTGCCTTTGCTCTTGTGCTTTTTAACCTGTAAGTGGAACAATTGTGAAAAAGAGAGTCAAATTCTGCCTTCAGATACAAATATTCTATACTCATACTTCAATATGAATTGTGATTACATATTTGAGAATTGCTTCCATAGTATTGTCAACTCAACTGAAGCCCTGAAGTAATAGAATCTCAAGAAAACTTTTTTTCTGTTTTGATTTCCAGCTAGACTTCAACCAAAGTAATTCAGATAAAATTAGATGAGCCCCAGGACAAATGTCCAAGCTTATCATAATTTATTTTATTTATAAATGTATAAATGGACAATTTACTACAGGGGCATGTACAACCTTAATATTTGGAAAAAATATACTGAATTTTGTCTATATAGATAGACTCATTCCCTGAACTGGAAATAAATATATAATAGATGTGGCTGCCAGCCTACCTTTAATTAAGGTTGCCTAACACTTTCCATTATAAGTTGCTTCTTTCAGTTGCTTATAACTTTGCCAAATTTTGGAGCTCTAATTTTCCATGGCAGGTGTCTGCCTTAGGCAGAAATATTTTTGAAATCTGCAGCTGAAACAATTTTAGCCAATTAGGCAAATGAGATTAAGGGAAAATATATTGTATTGGCAGTGCTGAAATGGTCTTATAAACATTTCATTGAGAAACTCTTCCATCTCTATACCATGAAAGAGGAATCTGAAATTTGGAAGAAGGATCATCCAGATGCCAGGGATATACATTTTGACCTCTATGAAAACACAACAAGGTTGCCTCTGAAAATTGCAGATTGGACATGGTCAGCAGAAGTGGGTTAGAGTCTGGAAACATTATTCTCCCAAGAGTCCATCTATACTGAGCATGCTCCACCCCCACACATTTTCTTGGTACCTTCTGAACTCAGGCACTCTTTGCACTGAGCAGCTGAGCATATTCTATCCCAAGGCTTCAGAGGCCAAGCAGCAATCTCCCGGCAATCAATTGTTTCTTTTGGATACTTGGGAATGCTGGCACCAAAACTCAGAGCCAGGAGAGCATCTATTCTCTGTGCTCATTGAGTTTACTGCAGATGTACAGGGAGCAAGGAGGTTAAGTAAAAAGGGGCCTGACTTCTTGAATGCAGAGAGGTGAGGATGTGGGAGAGGAGGATATGTAGAGACTGGGGAATGCTGAGTTGAATCCACAGACGAGACTAAGTTTTGGGGTACAGCCTGCTTATGATGGGAGCCGCAGCGGACAGGCACAAGCTGTGAGTGAAGAGCTATGGGAGAGAGGGACTGGCTGGGGAGACACAGTAGGGGATAGAGCAAAAGGGGGCATAATGGGTGAGATGGAATAGAAGGGTATGCAAAAAGAACGCTTCCCTCCACACTCTGTAGAACTCAAGATTATTGAGTCTCAGCATTGCTTTTCATAACAGCAAATAGGTATGTAATCCACTTATAAAAGGTTGCTTCTTCATCCCCTTGTGGCTGCTCTACATAGAGGATAACAGCTTACTATTGTTACCAGTTACCTCAGAACTCAAGTAGATAATATCTGGGCTGTTATCTAAACATATCAATCATAATGATGTTCCACGTAGGCCAATGAGGTTGGGTCCGGTGGAAAAATAAACAGCATGTGATCATGTAATTAAAGATTGTATCATAATGCATACACACAAGCAGTGAGAATTAAGGTTACACAGGCAAACTTAAGTTTGAGTGCTTGACTTTGAAATCTAAATAATGTTCTTTTGACACAGTCATTTTGAATGTAATATTGTAAAATTGCCAGGCATTGGGAATAGAACCGCAATCTCGGGCCAAAAAACAAGAACACCTTCACAAATGGGCACTCAAGGTCAGCAACTGAGAATGTATTGAACGGACTGCAACCAAAATGGGCACCTCCAAACTAAGGGGTTAGCTATAAAATGGAGGTGCCAGTGTCCAGTATAAACCCATCACCTGCCTCACTGATTGCTACAGTCATGGAAGGATTTTAGTCCCAGCATTGGGGAAAAAAAATGGCATGAGAGGCATTATACTGTTGGTTTTGTTACAATTTCAGGAAAGCACTTCTTTTAAATTTCCTGAATTAGTGAATTCTTCCAATGATGGCTGAGACTACGCAATTGAAAGAACGGTACTTTGTAGTAAAACCATTTTCCTAAACCATTTATAATCCAAAAGAAAATACCTGCCAAAAAAAGCTAACAATTTCACCAAGAAAAACACTACTTTTTTCCTCCACATACTGCTAGCTAGATGCTGCTTCAAAAGCATGTCCTTGATTTTTAAGGGCACTTTTCAAATCAAAACAAACATTGATTCTCATGGTTTGGGGCTATGCAGAGGCTTGTTTTAATTCAAGAGGAAAACTCCTGCCATATTGTTTCCTGAAAGTCCATATTCATCAGCTTTGGCAATTTGTCATTTTGAATTATGTGAGCATACTCAGGAAAACTTGTGATGCTGGTATCTACCTACAGTTTAGCTGGGTAGAAAATGTTTTTTTCCATACCCAGAAAATATTTGAAATTTCAAAATACTTTCCCATCCTGAAAAGTAATCTCCCACCCCCAATTAAACTTTTGAAATTTTTTCCAAGCCAATGAACCAAACCTATTCCAACCCAAAATAAAGCAAAAAGCTCATCCAATTTGAGTCAACAGACATATTATCTTTCAATAATTTCAAAATATTTCATTATGTAAATTTCAAGAATTTACCTTTTTTTTTTTTCTTTTTACTATAATTAGCTTAAATTTCCAAACAAAATCTCATTGTGAGTCAGAAAACTGCAAAATTTTCATTTGGGGGAGGGGAACACATCAAAACAGGATTTTGAAAACATTTTTTCAAGTTAAGAATTTGTCAAAATCAACTGTAATTGTATAGTAGACCTTGAAGACTAAAGGAGGCCAGAAGACCCTGTTTCAGGAATGTGGGAATAAAGAAAGACACTGGGAATGGTTTTATAGCAGAATGATAAGAAGTGGGTCTGGGGAGTTAGTAATAGATGGGAAGACCTAAGATGTCCTTTTAGGAGCCCAGGAGAATTCTGGGTGAGGGCTCCAAAGGAGCGTAATATATATATTGAAGGAGGAGGAAGAAGGAACCCAGAGCGGTGAACTGCACTAGGAAGAACGGAATTGATGTGTCTGTGAAGAACAGTCGGGGGAAAAATAATAGCTGTGCTTAGCATAAGAGCCAGAGAGATTAGTATGAATTTTTGTGTTGCTGTCATGGAATTTATGAATTGTTCTCAGCTATTAACCCAGGCCAGGTGATGGTTGATAGTAGTCTTGAGAAAAACCATAGCATGATGGTGCTGCAGAGGCAACCCTGTTATACTGACTCTTTCCTTATGAACACTTTCAATTTTAACAAATCCACATTTTTCAATGGAAAAATGCCTTGTCAAAAAAAAAAAAAATCCCAATCAGTTCTGACCTTCAATATGAGGAAGGGCTCTTAGGGAATCATTCCTTCAAGCCATTTTATAAGAGTATTCTTCTCTGAAGAGTAGCTACAAAAATGATATAATGAACAATGAATGTTTATTGTCTCTGAGAGACTTTTTCATGTCAAACATGTTCAAGTAAAAAGATGGTTTTCTACAGATGGCAGCCCTACAAACCCAGTCTGTGAAAGACAAGCTCTGTGCCTTCTGGATCAGGAATCGTAACAAGCCTCACTTACATTGGTAGAATCCTGTTCTCTGCAATCTGGTTGTTATAGTGCAGTTTCAGGATGCAATTTGGTCTGGGACGGGAATGTAATAGTCACTGATTCTGTTACTGATATAAAAAGACTAGATAAGAATCCAGTTTGCTGTCTCATAACTCTGCTGACTCCACAGTGCAAATGTGAATAAAAGTAGCAAAATCTTACA
The DNA here is from genome assembly GCA_007922175.1 of Pelusios castaneus. Lineage (NCBI taxonomy): Eukaryota > Metazoa > Chordata > Testudines > Pelomedusidae > Pelusios > Pelusios castaneus. The sequence goes on from ML685922.1 coordinate 345,636, forward strand.
TTTGTCATTAAACTTACCACGGGCCCTAAACCACTGATTACAAGAGTTTAACAGACTACCCCTGTCCTACTCCTATAGCAGCACCTACTCATGACAGGGAGGCACTGTGAGCAGAGTCGTATGTAAAAAATCCCCCTGCTAGGCTGCTTCTCTATTCACCGTAATATTTTTGTGATCCCCTACAATGTTTAGGATGTGCAAATATGCTGGAACCTCAGACAACTGTAAGGAAGTGTTGTACACATCACAGTAAGTGCTGGCAATGCAGCTGACCAGCTACTTGTTTTGCTTATCATATGAGATTTCACAAAGTGATTCATCTGTTGGTTATAGCCTCCTCATATTCAGAAGGAATCTTAATGTGGTTAATCATTTTGTCAGTTGAAAATGTTGGGCATTTTTAGAAGTCCACATTTCTATCCCTGCACAGCAAGATAAACAAATAACATCAAGGAACACCTACATAATTTATTCTTCCAAGAAAAGGTGGTGCACCTCGTCAGCTCAGCACCAACCGCCACACTGCTGCAGGTCAGGGGTCACTTACTGAGTAATAGGCACTCATGCCATATTAATAGCCCATGCAACCTCTTTCTTCTGAATTGAAGGATATCTAAGCTGTGATGGGAATCACAGAAGATTATAAAAGTGCTGCAGAAGAGGACAGCAGAACCTTGAAAGCCACTGAACAACCCCTTTCCCCTCAGAAAGAACTCAATAAGGTCAGCTGAAGGCACTCAAATTCTGAATGCAAAAATTATATCAGTAAGGAGAGAGAGGGCCATCTGTGAAGAGTGCATTCACCTGACATTTATAGCATGCAAAGTAATTGAAACCACACTTGGGTAGTTTAGGTAATTCCATGCATAATAATTCAGCAGGAGGTAACAACATTCATTTAGAAAAGAACATTACTGACCTCTTCAATTTTTTTTCCCTTCTAAGGGCCACCTCCCCTCCGCCCGCCACTCTCACCCCAAGACAGCATCAGGCAAAATGAGAATAACACTGAAAAATTTAGCATGAATTCTCTATCACACAGATGTAGTTCTGACACAACAGTAATCTGTGCATTAGAAATTCTCAGCTATATTACCAGACACATATAACTTTAGTTTAGATCCACACTTAAGGTTTTGTAGAAAAAACAAACAATGAATCCAGAGCGTTGAATCTGATCACTCCCATGGCCCCCATATTGGAATCTTTAAACCTGAATTCACATCTACAGATTTGGTTATGTACATGGGCTTGTTTTCCAGGCGTGATTTAGATGTATCCCAAACTTGTACAAATATTAGAACAACAGCTCTTGTGAGATTTCCACACCGTAAATATATTAGCAATATCAGGTACTCATGGCAGATTTCTTTTGCTTTATATAAAAATAAATAAATACATAAATAAATAAAAATCAAGTGAGCTTTTGGTGCCATCTAATTCAAATTTAGTTGAACAATCTGACCTTGAATTCTAGTTTATTTATTGTTTTTGTATGTCACTTATCACCGTGGTAGCTAAGTGCATCACACAAAGTAACAAATTAAGCCTCCTGGCAATCTATGGAGAAGTATCATGATCAGCATTTTACAGATGAGGAAATGGAAGCGCTGAGACATAATGGAGAATGCCTAATACAAAAAAGAAAAGAAATCAGATCCCCAGCTAAATGTCTTGATCACAAGACCATCCTTGCCTGGATTAACCTTAATCCAAATTTCATACCGGAGCCTAAATCTACCATCACATAGCACATCCTCAGCTAATTTGCAGATTTTTAAAATCTCATATACTTAAACTAATGAAGACAGATTCTGAAAATAGAAGAGAAAATGTTTCCGAGTAACATCCCACAACATTATCAGTCTTTTAGTTACTATTACTGCCTTTCCCCTTGCTCATTTATGTACAATTGTCTTTTCTTGTACCAGTTTTGTATAGTTCTTTTTTCCTCTCCTTGTCTGCTCATAAAGCTAAGTTTTCCTCATTGCTGATAAAATGCAACGTGTTCATTACTATTGTGAACAAGGCTGGATCAAGGCTCCTGGGGACTTGGGGTGGCTCACTCTTGTGTCGTGCCCCCCCACCCCTGACCACAGTGGCATCCAGCCTGGGGGCAGGTTAGTGTGGCATTCAGATGTACCAGCACTGGGGCCAGGCTGGCAGACTCCTGGTCAAGCACGGTAGACCAGCTCTTGGTGCTGGGGGAGGGCCTAGCAGGGGTCAAAGACCAGCTAGCCTCAGGGGAGGGCTGGCACTAAGAGGCCCAGCAGGCCCACAGACTGGCCAGCTGTGGGAGGGAGGGGCCACAGACAGCCATCCTTGGGGCCAGGGCAAGACAGCGCTCAGTGCTGTGAGGGCCCACCCAGCACTGGAGGGGGGCCCGGGGCCTGCTGAGCAGCCAACTGCAGGGGTGGGCCGGTGCTGTGACCTGGTAGATCAGCCCACCCCACATGTGGTAAGTGTTTGGGCCAGTGGGTGCCCCATATATTTTTGCTGGGCTCAAGGAGCTGGGGCGCCCTTGAGCCTCAGTCCTGGGGCTGAAGCCCCTTTATTAATCCAGCCCTGATTGTCAATGGCTTTATAGTCTTCTGGTTTTATTTTTTATATGCCCAGATGCCAATGGAATCTAGGTATATGTTCTACCAGCTTTTGGGAACAAATTAAAAAGAAATCCAACAATTGAACTTTAAAAATCTCACGTTGACCTTTTAAGAATTCATCTGTTCCTGCTGCATATTCCCCAACTCAATTGGTAAACCTCTATTTGTGACATCATGCTCATTTCCATAGCAACCAACTGTGATGCTACAAATAAATAAGTAATAACAGTTGTCTGAGGAAGTTTAGAATAGGCTCAAGTTTGAAAGGAACCATTTCCTCTAAAGTCGAGGAAGTTTAAAGAACTACCCTATTCCCTGTGCACTTTTCAGCAGTGGCAGCCTCATCCATCTGACAAGCTCTGATATGAGAAGTAAAACCAGAGTGATTTCCATTGATTTGTAGACTTGGGGTTAGGGGAGAAAGAAATCTATCTAACCTTTTACAGTCCTGTTTGTCTGTGATTATCTGTATTATTTTAAAACACAAATCATCGAGAAATTCACCTCGTTTGTGCTGCTTGTCTAGCAGCATTTAATTAGACAAGCACCAGATATGCATCAAGTTGCTCATGTTGTGTAAATCATTGTATATAGTGTAAAACACTATAAAGGATTTATAGTTTTATAACAATATGCAAATGGATGCAATTTAGTTCACTTTACAGCAAACATAAAAAAAATAAAATTCCCAGTGTGGATAGGTAGGGAATTTCCTAGTGGACACTTGAAAACCAATGAGTCTGGGAAAGTAGGACTTGTCAAAGTGGAACAATGGCCATTAATGGAGGCCCTTTCTCTAGCAACAGATAATGATAGAAGATTTGGAGGAAGGCATAAACCACACACTTTATATTCCCCATAATGTGCCTCGTTTCGCAGTTAGATATCATAGGGGATTTTTTCCCTAACCACAGCAACTAGCTTATTCCCTGAAGCACAACGACTGATAATCCCTGTTATTTTTAGATATGGATGAAAACCTGTCTATTTTCCCATGTCCCCTTTTCATGAATGGTTTGAAAACACTTGAATCTAAACCAGCCCCTAAGGTTAACAGAATAAAACTGTTCTTCCACTTCAGCGTCAGAGCTTCATTAGCTTTGCCCAAAATCAAACTAATTGAAAGTAGAGCATACTGATCACTCATCCTCTGTTAAATGACTGAGTAGATCTCCTAGGTGCTATGGGAAATTATAATAAATAGCGAAGGCTCTGCTAGCTGTGGCTGGATCAGCCACTGACTTGCTGTATTATTTTGGGCAAGTCTTTTTGCTTCTTTATATTAATTTCCCCATCTGGAAAATGGGAATGACACATCCATACTTTGCAGAGAGGTGTCATGAGGGTAAGTTCACTGAGTCTGGTCTTTATGACATCGGTGCAAAATCAGAAGTAACTGCATTGAAGTCATAAGACTTATCCAGGGGTGAAACATAAGTGAGTGACATCAAAATTAGCTCACTGGAGGTCAATCCTGCAAGATGATGAGAGCACTCAGGGCCCGATCTAGCTAAGCACCCAAGCATGTAAGCAGTTCCATTTTCTTCACCGCTCAAATTTTGGCACATGTTAAAGTGTGTTGCTGGATTGGGTCCAGAGTTAAGACATGGGGATTTTGAGATTGAAGGCATAGAGACGTGCAATGGATTATAATTGCTTCTATTAAACAAGAACTCATAACTTTTAATGGATGTTGCCTTGTTTACCTTAGTCAAATAATGATGAAAACAGAACAGTAGATTAAAAAAATCACTATTTGAGACATTGATTGAATATATTGTTTCATTACACTTAAAGATAACTATCTATATAATTATAATAAAATAATCCTTTCATAATTATATTTGCTTTCTTCCCTCAATGTACCCAGCAACTACTACACTTTAGAAGTTATTTTCAGTATACTGCTAACACTTAAATCAGCAGTAATGAAATGTATAATGATGGATGTTATATTATATAGCTTTGCTTGCATCTCTCAGGTTTGCTTTTCATTTTCTGTATCTAAATCTTACAGATCATTCATGTCCTCTTTTTATTGTGTCTGTGAATGTATATAAATAGGTAGATATAATGGCATTACACTTCTCATAGTATCTTTCTTAGCTTTTCAAAAATTCCTTCTGTTAAACACAAAGCTCATAACATTTTTCCCCCTTTTGAACCGCACTGGCAGGAGCTAAATGCAGAAATGTTAACGGGCCAATATGTTCATCAAGTTGTGTGCAGCAATGAGCTTTACATATCTGTTGCTTTTACTAGCATCACAGTCTCACTAAGGTTGTAGGTCACCCTTGCACACAGACTCATTGTTGGATAGTGTGTGTAATATTTTACCTCCATCTAGCATATTTAATGTTGAAGGCTCTCAATGTGCTTCACAAGCCATTACATACATATATAGAAATAAAAGAATATAGTTGAAATGCAGCCACTTTGAAATAGATGGTGGCATACAAGCATGCACTTGGGAGTCACTAGACAAACAGTGGTACACACGCTATACATTCTCTTGCTCGTGACAGATGTTACTTAAAAAAATAAATAAATCAGTGTTCCAAGTAGGGGCTAAATATTTATTTTTATATTGTTTTTTGTAACATTGAGAAGAATTTATTAAATATCATCAATAATATTTTGGCCTGTTTCTTTTTAAAGCATATTAAAATTCCTGCCTCTCCCCTGTGTGCTCTCATCATCCCCCAAATACAGTGACTTAGATCTCAATCCTCTTTTCCTTGAAATCATGCAAATTTTGCCATTGAGAGCATAGCCATTCTCTTAAATAAGGCTTGTTTATGTAAAATAAAGGGCTGCTCAGGTGCATTCATACCACAGATAATTTGTAATGAAGGAGAAAAATCACAGTCCTCAGGCTTGGAAAAATAAGTTACTTTTTACTCCATAGTCAATACATGTGTTTTTTTCAAAACCTCAGGCTGTCTTCTTTTATATCTGACATGGACGTCATCACTCAGCAATGCACTGTATAATAATATTATAAAGATTTTTTATATTTATCATCATAAGTTCTTTCAAGGCTGAGCCATGAGCTTATATGTTCTTTTTTTTTTTTTTTTTTTTTTAAGAGGATTAATTAAACTCAGTGATTTTGTAATTGAATGGTTCTCTTTGATTCTCTCCTGGTTAAAAGATAGGAAGCAAAAGGTAGGAATAAATGGTCAGTTTTCAGAATAGAGAGAGGTAAACAGTAGGGTCCCATAAAGATCTGTACGGTGACCAGCACTGTTCAACATATTCATAAATTATCTTGAAAAAGGAGTAATCAGTGAGGTGGAAATATTTGCAAAAAATACAAAATTAGAGCTGGTCTACACTAGAAAACTAGATCAACCCAGCTATGTTTATCAAGGATGTGAAAAATGTAGCCTGCTATGTGACATATTTAAACTGACTTAAGTCTGCATGTAGACAACACTAGGGTCCACAGAAGAATTATTCCATTGACCTCCTTCCGCCTCTCAGGAAGGTGGATTTACTACAGCAATGGGACATGCCTCCCATCTCTGTAGTAAGTGTCTACACTGAAATGTTACAGCACTACCGCTATAGGCTATGTCTACACTTACAAAAGCTAGTTCAAATTAGTTAATTTGAACTAACTAATTCAAAGTAGTTTTAGTTAGTTCGAATTAACTTAATTCGAACTAGCATGGCCCCACTAGAATGCTAGTTTGAACTAGCCATGTCCATGCAGGGCACTTGCTTAGTTCAAATTAGTCAGTTGCATGAATGTCAATCTGCTGATTAGTTTGAACTAAGCAGTTAGTTCGAACTATTATGGCCACATTGACTTAATTCGAACTAACTATTTTGAATTGGGGGTTAGTTCGAACTAAGCAATTGAATGTATTAGTTCGAATTAAGGGAGCCCTTCATTCAAACTAATGAAAGCCTAGTGTGGCCAAGGCTTAAGTTAGTTTGAATTAAGCTTCCTTAATTCAAACTAATTTGCAAGTGTAGACATAGCCATAGTGCTTTAATTGTAGATTTAGCCTTATTGAAGGCCATTAAGCACAAAGATGACTGTGAAGCGTTACAAAAGAATCTCAGTAAACTGCACTACTGGATGACAAAATGGCAGGTGAAATTCAACATTAAGTGCAAAGTAATGCATGTTGGAAAATGTAATCCCAAGTATATATATAAAATTGTGAATTCTAAATTAGCTGCTACCACTCAAGAAAGAGATTTTGAAGTCTTCATGGAAAGTCCTCTGAAAATATTTATTCAAGATGCAAGAACAGTTCAAAAAGCTAACAGAATGTTAATAATCATTAGGAAAGGGAGAGACAGTAAGCCAGAAATTCTAATGATGTCAATATATAAATCCATGGTACAGCCACATCTTGAATACTGAGTGCAGTTTGGGTCACTCCACATCAAAAAAGATCTGTTTAGAATTCTAACCAGAACAGAGAAGGGCAACAAAAATTATTAGGGGCATGGAACAGCTTCCATATGAGGATAGATTTAAAAGATTCCGACTGTTCATTTTAGAAAAGGGGTGACTAAGAGAGAATATGATAACGGTCTATAAAATCATGATTGGTATGGAAAACGTGATTATGGAAGTGTTGGTTTATCCCTTCACCTAACAAGAACTAGGGATTACCCATGAAATTAATAGGCGTCAGGTTTAAAAACAAAAACAAACAAACCCTAACATATGGAAGTGTTTCTTCATACAACATGCAGTCAACCTGTGGAACTCATTGCCAGATGATTCTATGAAGGCCAAAAGTGTAATTGGGTTAAAAAAATAATTAGATAAATCCCTGGATCCATCAATGGCTGTTAGCCAATATGCTCAGGGATACAAATCCATACTCAGGATGACCCTAAATCTCTGACTGCCAGAAGCAGGGTTGGATGATTGGGGAGGGATCACTTGATAATTACCCTGTTGTGTTCATAACCTCTGAAGCATCTGGCAATGGCCGCTGTGAGAAAACAGGATACTGAGCTAGATCAGTGGTTTTCAAACTTAGGGTCAGGGCCCAGTACTGGGTCACAGACTCTCAGGCACTGGGTCGTGGTGCCCCCCGCTGCCACCACCAAAAGACTGGAATGCATTGCTCAAAGATATTAGTGTTGGGTCATAAATGATTTTTTTTTTCAACTGGGTCCTGAGAAAATAATTTTGAAAACCACTGAGCTAAATGGACCAAATGGGCTTTCTAGTGTTCTTATGTTGTCTGTAAAAGAACAGGAGCTCTGACTTCTCATATGGGGTTAAATTCAGAGATAAGTGTTAGCAGCAGCAAATCCTATGGAAATCTTTGGGCCAAACCCAAGGACGAATTAAAGACCGAATGATTTGGAGATGATTTAGGTAGCTCCACAATTATTCCAATTCAACACAAGAGTTTATTTTTTTTCCACAAAAAGGTTTCATTAGAGCAGCAAATATGATCTGACTTTAAAAAACACACACAAATTATAACACAAATGAGCACCTTTTCTTTGAACACACTTAATCCAGGATCTGAGATATACAGAAAAATGTAGAGAATTGGAGAAATCTCCATAGAAGCAGATAACTCTCATGGGGATTCAAATGACTTCATTCAACACCTAATTCACAGGCCCCAATCATTTCTCAGTCAATCTTAAGAGAAAAAGCCTCCGCTAGCTTCAACCTCCAGGGCAACAACTTTGCTGTAACCGGTAAGTGAACCCTTAGAATGAAGCATTTATAAAAGTGCAGACAGAGCTCAAAGAATCTACAGCTGGATTAACCCTCCTACTGCTTTATCCCAATTAGCCCCAATAAGACACTTTATTCAAATAGACCCAGCTGTTCCTTCTGTTCTTTTAACTCAGAGATCACTATTCAGTCAAACAGTGATGCATGTTACAAATCAAATGAATTGCTCAAAAAATGTGAATGATAAATTAATGTACTTAACAAGGGTATATTTTGAAAATGGGCAATGCTGATTTCAGAGCTTTTCCATCAGAAAAACGACACCCACAACACTGGTAACCTCTTCTGCTCCGACAAGCCAAAAATAACAAAGAAAAAACTTCATCCCAAGCAGAGATTTGCTCCCCCAAAATGAGAAGGGCCAGAGACTCCGTGATGTCCAGTATGGACTTTGATATTAATTTTACATGGAAGTTACTCAGATACTGTGATGATAGGCAACATTACCTATCCTGAGATGGATGGATTGAATATAACTATGTTAGTACTGAAGCCACATAGAGAGAAAAAGCTGCATTCTTATTAAATCTACAGATTACGTTTAATGCTCAACTATTTCTGTGGGAGCAATAAGAAAAATTTGGACTCCTGTGATAATCCTTAATAATTGATAGCTTATTAATAATTGATAATTATTGATAGCTTTGGGGTTGGAAGATAAAACATGCCTGGGTAATTTGTTGATCTCCTCCTTTCAAATAAGTGTGTTGAAATCTATGCTGCAGTAGAGTGAAAGATGGGGATACAGATGCTTGACTGAAGACTGAGAAGTCTCCTATTTCCAGCTGGAAAGCAGAGGTGAAAGGCAAAGGACACTGCATATGTTTCATTCATACTGGGAATCACTGCGTGCATATACATGGCAGGGTGGAAGGGTAGGTTAATTTAGATGGATGCACTTCACTAAAAACAGTCCCATGTAGTTTGTTTCATTGAAGCTGCTGAGTACAGTAGCTCGCTCTTCATCATATTCAATATGTAAAAGATCTGAATTAGATATTCTATTTGGGGTCTCCTTTATTCCCTTCCTCAGAGTGTATGTGATGAAATTCATGCTATGGTAGATACTGATTAGACTCAGCATCAAGAGTGAAATTCCCCTCTATACAGAGGGTCATCACAAGGCCTCTGTATTGCATATATCAGACTTAAATCCTCCTTGGAAAGCATAAGTAGGAGATAAGACTTGTCTAGTGCCTGGCATAAGCCCTTTACACTGGAGTGAAATTCCCTAAGATCATATTCAGCACTAATTTTTCCTAAAGAAAAATACTGTAGCTTGTTCCTTAAAAGTGTTTATTGAAAGATTAATACAAAATATATTTCACTTTAAACAAACAAAGTTCAATACTTGTGCTCTCCTGCATATTGTGCTCATAGAATTCACATCTGCTAATCCCCAGTTTATGGAAGAAATGAACAGCACACAAAACGTGATATTAAAAACCTGCTCTCAACTGAAAAAAAAGAACAGACATTTGTGTGTGTGTGTGTGTGTGTGTGTGTAAAATGTTCTTATTAGAAGGATGAATCTCACAGAACGTTGCACCTTGAAGTAGTGACGAAGTTCAGCTCACTGATTTACTGACTGGAAAAGCTAACCCAGGAGCGATACAACAGGATGTCGAGCGGAGTTCACATGAATTTTTGGACATTTTCATGCACAAGGAATTAGGATCAGATCCTACCCTTGTTGAAATCCTGCCATTGACTTTAAAGGGATGAGGATATGGCCATTAACTTCTAATACTTGTAAATAAAACTAGGCAAAGGCAGAGTTGGTTTTGCAAAATCTTTTCTGCCAGACTATCTTTTTAAACCTCAGATGACAGTTGATTCAGATCTAGATCTCTAGCTAACTCAAAACTTCAAAGTCTAGATATTTGAATAAATTATTCAGGTTTAGGCCCCGAGACCTATAGTTTTCTTTCCTGCTGACATAAGATATATAGGTAATCTTCTTTGTTTTTCTTTCTGCTCTCAGTATAGATTAATAGTTGAAACTATTACTCCTGGGTCCTTTTCTTCATTGCTGCTTGTTTACACTGGGCCAATTCTGACCCTTTCTCTTACTCACACTGACAAATAGTTATTCATGTGAATAGTCCCACTGAAGTTAATATTCATGTGAGCAGCTGCTCTAGAATATGAGTGAAAGGATCACCCTCTAGGCCAAATAGGGCAACATCATGTAGGATTTGGTTTGGGTACTTTATTCATACTGAATAGCTTCTAACTCCATCAGTACTCCTTTGATTCAATCTCATTTTCAAGATAAGATGCTACTCAATGTTAGAATCAGAATCTGTCCTTTATCCTCACTGTTTTTTTTTTTTTTTTATCCCTGTCTGTAAAATGGCTATCCTACTTATTACCTTGAGAGCCTTCAATAATGAATGAGATCACCCTGGATGAAGAGGCCATGATCTTTGAGGGTATATCTAAATTTCTGCTGGAAAGAAGCCTCTGAGCGCAGGTAGACAGACTCACATTAGCTTGTGGACATTGCATCTCAAGCCTACCTGTCCCCCTACGTCTAAGCTTGAGTAGCCAGTTGGAGTCACCACTGAAACTGTAATGTCCTCATTGTTATTTTTAGTGTGGTGGCTCAAGTCCTGCTAGCATGAATCTGTGTATCTGCTTTAGGAAGTCCAAGAGCCTGTTGCTATAGAAAGGCAAAGTAGTATTGTTCATATATTCAGAGTAAATCATTTAATAGAGGAACATATTCTGTCCCATTTAAACAATGAAGTCACCCTTACACCCAATAAAACCATGAAGTTCAAATAAAGAGGGAAAGAATCCCTCTTTGAAAATAAACTAAAATTATTCTACAGTGTGATCTCTGAAAAGCCACTCAAGCTCTCTTAAACCTACATGGAACATAAATGTACATAACTCTGCATGTTTTGGAATTTGAGACTCTATGGCTATGTCTACACTTATAAATGCTAGTTCAAATTAGTTAATTTGAATTAACTAATTTGAACTAACTTAAGTTAGTTCGAATTAACTTAATTTGAATTAACATGGCCACTCTGGAATTTTAATTCGAACTAACATGTCTATGCAGGGCACTGGCTAGTTCGAATTAGCAAATTGCAGGAAGGTCATTATGGCAATTAGTTCGAACTAAGCACTTAGGCTATGTCTACACTGGCAAGTTAGTTCGAATTAAGAAAGCTTAATTCGAACTAACTAAAGCCATGGTTACACTAGGCTTTCATTAGTTCGAATTAAGGGCTTCCTTAAGTAGAACTAATAACTTCAAATAAGGTATTAGTAGTAAGGGATAATTCAAACTAGTTAGTTCGAATTAACCAATGTGACCACGTTAGTTTGAACTAATTGCTTAGTTCAAACTAACTGGCCCACTGAAATCAATGTAAATTGCTAATTCGAACTAAGTAAGTGCCATGAATGGCACTTGCTTAGTTCAATCTAATTTTTTTCTAGTTCGAATTAAGTTAATTTGAACTAACTAAAATTAGTTCTAATTAACTAAAATTAGTTCGAATTAACTAATTCGAACTAATTTTAGTAAGTGTAGACATAGCCTTAGTTCAAACTAACATGGCCACAATGGACTTAGTTCGAACTAACTAGTTTGATTTAACCGTTAGTTTGAACTAAGTACTCGAATTAACTAGTTCGAATTAAGGAAGTGCTTAATTCAAACTAATGAAAGCCTAGTGTGGACCAGGCTTAAATTAGTTCGAATTAAGCTTCCTTAATTTGAACTAATTTGCAAGTGTAGACATAGCCATAATGAGATTCCAAAGATTATGGGTGAAATCATCCACTTAAGCCAATTACAAAACCCCCTGTGACTTCAGTATGGCCAAGCCATCATTCTTAAAGTTCAGCTTTTCAGGTTCTTTCATCCATTCTCTGCAGCAGCATTGTGTAATGGCTGGCTGATGTGGGCTGTTTGTGTACAACTGCTTCCTACCAATGAAGAGTCAGATTTACAGAGTAGCTACTCTTTATTAGCTGCCATACAAAGAAAATAATAGCCTTTATATTATTACTGCTAAACAAGATGGCCTTGTTCAGCAATAAGGTACTTTATTTTCAGAGTAGAAGTCTGAACTTTTCTCTGGTCTCAATAATTACATTTGTGTAGCTAGAGATCATTAAGAGGGGCTGTCTCTCATAGCCAAATTTTTGGTGTGTGTGTTTCACATTGGGAAAACTGGAGTAGCTGAGACTGGATTGAGTCCTCTTGTCTGAGCTGAACAGTCCAAATGCTGTGGGCCCTGGCATATTTCAAGAAACAATAAAAGTCAATTAAAAAAAAAGTCTACTAGCAGACACTGGATCCTCCTCCATCTGTGCAGGAAAACTCAAGCTATTAAAAGAACAGCTGCATCTCAGATTAGTTCATATTAGAACATTTGTTTTCCTTACATGAAATATCTGATTCATTTTAGGTCAGACAAGGAGACATGTTGTAATCTAAATCTTTTTTTTTTCTTTTTAATAACCGAAAAGACTATAACGTGTTTCTGAACTCTGACATTCTCAGCTTTGCAGTCCTGGCACACATCATCATGGATGACACCTCACACCCTGAAATATTCAGCTGTTTCTTTCTTACTTAAAAAAAAAATCTGTTTATAAGCAATCTTTTAGGTTTTTACAAAGAGGTTTTAAAAGTACTCCAGGCAGAATGCTGCAAGTTTGTCAGATCCTGACCTGTATGCTGACCAGTCTATGAGGCTGTATTCTAGATAGTTCTGCTTCTTTGCTACTAGATCCTTTAATAGGAATCAATTCCATATTCAAGGATTTATTTCCTATAATAGTTTAGGGGCCATAAAGATAACATGTCCAAGTAATTCTCTTTAATCCAGATTGTTTTACTTATTATGCTTTCAAGTTTTCTAGAACTTTTAATGAAAGACTCTAAATTACTGTAAAAGCTATATCTAGAGGAGACACGTAGGGTGCGTCCACACAGCAAAAAACAGCCCTCAGCTGGTCCACACCTGCTAGGTCTGGCTCACAAAGCTCAGGCTGCAGAGCTGTTTCATTGCTGTATAGACTTTCAAGCTCAGACTAAAGCCTGGATTCTGGGACCCTGTAGGGTGGGAGAGTCCCATAGCTCTGGATATAGCCTGAGCCCAGAAGTCTACACAATAATGAAACAATCCTGCTGCCGAAATGTAGGCCAAATGTGGGTTTTTCTTTACTCTGTAGACATACTATGATCCACCAGTCAGTGGAACACATCAACCATTGTGCAGCAGCAAAACGGAACAATGATCCAAGAAGAATTTATCTAACAGAAATTGCAGGGTGAAGTTAAGTTAGTGAATTTAGATAAGTGGATAATCAATCAGAGGATTTTGGCTGGGAGTGGTATTCCTAATTCTTGTCAATAGTGCTATTGTGATTTCAAATGACTGAAATGTCACTTTAATGGCTGGTTTCAAAGAGGACATCTACAATAAACAAAGCAACCTACAAATTTGGTATTGATCCAAAGGGAAGAGTGCCTTCTGCTGTTCTAGCTTAAACCACTGTCCATCCCAAATAGCTCAATTGACTACTTTAGACTTTATTCTGAATGCCACCAAATGTAAGTGAGATTAGAATCTTCCCCAATGAGTTCCCATTAAAACTTCTGAGGGCAGAGAGAGAATTGGATGGCTTTCCTTAGATGTTGGTCATCCAAATGCTAACCCTGGTTCAACTCTGTTTAGTGTCTGATATCTAGTTCAAGGAAATATAATGGCAGCAGGTTTAGAACTTGTCTTATTTATAATATCGTTGGAAATCTTTTATGCCAGGACTATCTTCATGTAGTGCCATGTACAATACTAGGAACACTGCTGATGCTTTATAAAGAAAAATTATAATACCACCACCGTGTTGGCAACAGAGCATCCTTTTTCTATACAGAGTTACTTCAGAATTAGGTAATAATTTCTAGTAAGCCTATTACCAATTTTTTTGGCCAACAATGATGGATTTTTAGGAACTCTCAGTAGGCAACACTCCTTGTTGAACTGACACCTCTTTCTGGTCATGCTGGAAATGAGCTCACGGCCAACAGCCACATTTGCATTCTGCTCACCAACCCTGTCTCTGCTCCTGCCTACAGCTCCTTAGACCCACAGCACTGTCTTCTCAACTCAGCCATCCAACTGGGTCATCATCTATATCTTACCCCTTCCAAGGGAAGGAGATCTCTGTCCAACAGTCCAGCCACTTCCTCAGTGGTGAGTGGAGGACGACCCAGGCCTGTCCACTAGTTTGGGCCCCAACCCAGGAACCCTGTAAATAGCAGCCCCCTTCTGCTCCATTTCCCTAGGCCAGTTCCCTAGCACCTTCTTCACCTTTATCTCAGGGCCTCAGCTGCTCAGTCCCAGAAGCCAGCTACTCTCTGTCCAAGGTGCTTACAATTCTCTGAGCCATCTAGGGACATAGTCCTTACTCCCTGGGCTCTCAGCAGCAACTGCTCTACTGTGCCTTGCAGCTCCCTTTTATATGGGCCTGCTGAGTCTAGATTAGCTGTCCCTCACAGCCCTTCTCTCATTGGCTGCTTCCTGTGAAGGCTTTCCAGACTATTAACTCCTTGCATGCCAATATGGGGCAGACACCCCATAACAGGAACACACACATTATGAATTTAAAAGCATTACCCGTTTTATAACTAGAAATGATAGTGGGTAAAAAGATTGCATCACTATATTTATAAAAAGGAACACTAAGCAAACTTTCAGTTGCCAGGGTAGCTCAAGAAAGATTGGAGTCTCTGTTTCATGCAGTCACTGTTTGGAGAGCAATGTGGAGTTATCATAGCAGTAACAAAAACCATGACCATTTTGAGTTCATGAAAGATAATATTGATCCCCTGAAGAGAGAGAAATATTTTTAAATTTTGTCCGTTCTAAATGGGAGGTCAATTACATAATATCTTTTTAATTATATAGGGTAATAATGAATGGCCTTGAAACTATGAAGCAATTTCACCTCAAAAGGTAGATCACAGATTCAGACCCAGCACAGGCCAATAATGGTTGAAATGACCTGTCTGTTATTTAATGATATTTCTGAAGTGTGTTGGTAACAGCAGTCTTATTCAAAGTAACTGTCACAAACCCCATTTCTCATGACTGGCATCAGTATTAGTAATCTTTGTTGATAGTCTCAGTAGACTAGAAATGAATGGGAATGGAGACTACCATGTCAGTGTTTAGGCATTTTGGAAGAATGGGAAACTTGCATTTTCACTTCTGACAATAAATAGAGGATCACTTCCTAGGACTGTAATTCACGGCATCTGCCCCACTATTAAAATGTCTAATATTTAACTGTCTTCCCAGCTTCAGAAAAAAAGTTTAGTGGGTCACATTTGCACTCAAGAAGGAGACAATAGAAGCCAGTTTTAAAAGAGGAATAACTGTATAGACTAGTGGACAAGAGACACTCTATGGATCAGATTAAACAGTCCTGAAACGGCAAAGATAATCATATTGATTGGGAAGGAATGTCTGGTTAATTTTTCACAAGGCGTAGATTCCTCAAAAAAAAAATCAATAACTTTCTGCTGTATCTTTATTCCTCAGAATAAACTATGTCTGTCTAAGAAACTTGATTCCTAAGCTCAATTAGATTCATAAAACATTCAGACATAGACAGAACAAAAGAAATGCAAGCTTTCCCAGGCAGCAGTGAGCATTTAACCCCAAGGTAGGACAAAGAGAATTATTCTCTCTTGATATATTGTTGTCCTTGGACAGATATGATTTTTTTCTTTAGTGCTATAATTTTCTTTGTTTTTGTTGGCAATGCACACAGCCATCTACTCAGAAATTCTTTTTTAAAGTTTGTCTTCCCCCATGAATAGAACATCTATTACATTTTATACCTTTAAAGCATAAAAGAAACAAATTCTTACAAATTGTACAGACACTCATGTGAGGAGAGAATATATACGCGGCATTCCAGTTACATTACATTGGCAACAGTTATATGAGTAAAGAGATGGTACACTTTAAAAGACACCAGAAAGAAAAAATACATAATTTAAAGTGAAGAAGTTATACCAAAGAAGGGTTATTTGATTGACGGTTTAACTCTATCTTGAATCTGCTCTCTGACTCCTGAACCTGACTCCACCGTGGTTGCACCAGAACACGTGAAGACCAAAGCTAGCCCTTTACGCTTGACAGTCAATCCATGTCTGAATTATACAAATGGATGTACAGTTACTATATTTCCTATAGAAAGGTGTCAGCCAACACTGTAAATTGAGTAAATAATAAGACACTTTCAACTTTTAACATTTTTTTTCCTTTTTCACCAAGAGGCAATGAGACTTGAGCATAACTCTGTATAAACCCCCTCAGCTCTCCCCATCAGACAATTAACACTCTGAAGAAAGAAGTAGCTTTAGGATCCAGTTGCTTACTTGGCAGCAGCATTTCCCCAAGTTTTGGAGAGTTCACGCCATAGATGGCTACAAAATGCATGATAAATATTATGCTACATTGGATGAATGAGAGAAATTAAGAACAAACATTTTAAACAGAGGTACTTTGCTGGTGAACAGAGATCTATGGTAAAAGAAAGATTATGGATTTAACTCTTTTTATGATATTCTTTTCCCTCTGTTAATACATTCTTTGGTTGATGGGGTAATTTATTACATTTTTAAAACCTTCTATATGGAAGGAGAGGTGACTTATATCAGCCTAATATTTATCACCGCCAATACCTGAAGATGTCTAGCCTAGGTAACATCTCAAAGGCAGTAATACTGGGCAAACGTCAATAGGTTAGCAGGAGCAGTCTGCATAAGAACTGCTATATTTAGATGTTTAACTGACCGGCAGCTGGAACTAGCCAAATCCTATGAGTCTACAAAAGCATCCTGAAATCTTGTAAGAACAGGCTTCCTGGTGAGATACCTGGTATTTTGCGAATCTGATCATGCTAGAAAAATGCAGCGTCGTTGTAGTTGTGTCAGTCCCAGGATATCAGAGGTGGGTTAGGTAACATCTTTTCTTGAACCAACTTCTGTTGGTAAGAGACATGCTTTTGAGCTACACAGAGCTCTTTTACAGGTCTAGGAAAGGAATAACACCAAAATGCAAGGTGGAGCAGACTACCATCCATGAGTGAACATTTTTCATAAAGCTATCATGCTACATCTGACTTCTCATTGCTTATCCTCAAAGGAAACCTGCACAGCATTTTCAAAAGAGGAGCCTGGGTGTTTAAATTCGTTTCTCAGCTAGACATAAAAATTTATGGACTAAACAGAGAGAGTTGATGCATCGTTTTTACAACAATCTGTAACCCACTAACCCCCTCTTTTTATCCCATGATTGCAGAGGTGTTACTAGGCCACTTCACCTTGAATAGTTCCTTACAATATGTGCTAACTACATATGCTAAACAATCTGTTACACTTTCCATTTTGCTGTGACACTAAGAGTTCCTTCCGAAACCTGAAGAAGAGTTCTCTGTGACCGGAAAACTTGTCCCTCTGACCAACAGATGTTGGTCCAGTTAAAGATATTACCACATCCATTTCATGCATGAAATACACTGACTATAGTAGTATCCAAACTTGTTCTTGCTCACCTCTATGCACAACATAATTGGTTTTGCGTCCTGTTTCAAGCACTAGACAATTGCCTTTCACACATGGCAGTCTGACAGAATTTTGTTGTGTAGTAGAGGAGCAAACCTCCATAAATGTGTGTGTGGAGGGGTGGGAGTTGTGTTTTTACCATTTCTGATGCTCCAAGAAAATTTTCATACTCACCACTAAATGGGGTTATTGGATGAGTCTGTATGGAAATCATTTGGATTTTCACTTGCCAACAGGAAGGAGGTAGAGAGCACTCAAATGGCCTGATTTTCAAAAGTGCTGAGTACTCAAAAGCTGTCATGAAATTGACTGACGTTAGTGGGAGCCCTAGATGCTCAGCGCTTTGAAAACCACATCATGATAGCCTTAATTCATTCCCAATAAAACCATTGGCTTCACTGTACCTACACCAGGAATAAATTTAGCCCTGCAATTAGAGCTGAGACCAGCTGTACTTTGAGTTTAAAGATGGAATGAATCTAAAGCTCAAAGGGAAACACAGGCAAAACCACAATGTTTGCCCAGGTTTTATGTCAAACCTATAAATTTCACATGGTTTTGACGTAAACCCATAAATCGGCTCAGGTTTACGCAAAACAGGACCCAGGTTTGTGAACTCTGTTGAAACTTTGCTGAATTTTGAGCTTGGAACAAAACATAAATCCAGGTGAGCCTAAGGTTACATTATGAGCATTTTTCAAAGCTCTACCTAGAAAAAAATACAGAATGTAAGAAAGCACATTATATAACACTGTTATTACTATAGGTCTTCCAAATACCCTTTAAAGTATTTAATGGAATGAAGAGATCAAAGATATGAAAATGCATTTTTGAACAATTGCACATTTCCATTGTCACTGAAGAAAGGCAAAGCTAGTTTTTCACTCACACCCAAAAATAAAATAAGAATGAGAATAACAAATGCTGAATCCCTATGCAACAGACCAATCACTGGAAGATTAAGGCTTTCTCTGTACTTCATACAAAACATTTGCTGCTTGGATATCAGCAGGAACATGCTCATTACCTAATCTTTTTGAAAAGGGAAATGTTTCATTTTAACAGCTTTTCCCTTTTTATCAGGAGTTTGTTTCAAAATGCAAACTTTCTACTGAAATATGACGTCCCATTGAGAAGGCTCTGTCTTGGCTCATTCTAGGTTTTCCTACAACGATACCCACCCAAGAAGTGTTCAGAAAGTAATGTGGGAGATTCAGTAAAAATGCTGATCCCTTTAAATTGGTCTCAATCCAATGCTCCAGCCCTAAGTGTTACAGGGCTGACAGATCCAACATTCAAAATAATGAGTGAAATCCTCATCACATTGAAGCCCATGTCCAAATTCTAGCGACTTCAGTGGGAGCAAGTTTCATCCTGAATTTCTGACCACATGGCATTATTAAAGATTCCCTGGCATTTATTACGAGGGCAGAATTGATGATAACCCCAGTGCCCCGGCATATTTTTTTTTAATCAGAAAAGAAGGGCTACTCAGTGGAATTCACCACACAGAAAACTTCATTCCTTACAGGAGATGTGAAATATTACAGCTTATGGGGAGTAGAGTAGATTTAGCTGGGTTTATACAGGCTTAAGTCCCACATATGGCTACAGGTAGTGCATATTCCAGAAGGAGAAAGCTGGAGTGGTGAACAGCAGCTACAACTTTCCCACAACTGTGGGATTCCTCAGGCAAACAAATCACAAAGATCATATGACACTTGCTAGGCTATAGTGAGGGGTTGGAGAAGGCACTTGGGGTGCGTATACACTTGTAAATTGAGTCGACTTAGGCTTGCTTAAGTCGACTTAATTTACCCTGCATCTAAACTACACTTTTCTTAAGTCGACTTAATGAAAATTAAGTTGACTTTATTAAACCTTCTTTTAATTCGACTTAAGGCTTAAGTCGACTTTTTAAAGTCGACTTAAGCCAGTGTAGACCTGGAGTAGCCCTAAGTTGACTTAGGGCTACTCCAGGACTCCATCACTGCCCTCCCTGCCGGGGGGAGGGGTACAGGGGAAGCCTGGCATGCCCCCTCCACAGGGCAGGGCACAGCCCTGCCCACCATGCCCCTATGCCCTGCCAGGGTCCCTGTCCCCCTTTGCCCCATTGTACCCTGGTACAATGGGGCAAAGGCTGAGCCCTCTGGTACTGGGAAGGGGTGCCCCTCCTGCCCCCATGGACCTGCCCTAGTTCTCCCTAGCCCCTAGAAGTCCACCTAGGCATCCAGTGTGGACGCTACAGGTCGACTTTGTAAGTTCCCCCCCTAAGTCGACTTAAATTTATGTGTAGACATGCTAAGTCAACTTAACTAGGTCGACCTTATCTAAATTCGACCTAAATTTACAAGTGTAGACATAGCCTTGTTTAGTACAGCCCTGCTACAATCTCCACCAACAACGTACCTATGTGGAAGGTAAATAGTGATATTATCACTTGCCCTGCTTTTAGAAGTTCATTCTTGGGAATTCTGACAGGTGAATGCATAATTGAGCCATTCCTTTACCATTAAAAAAAAATCCAAGGTGCAAAGCAAATGTTTATGCAGAGTCAAAATACAGAGATACAGAGAAGTGTGGTAGGGACACGACAATCTGAAGAATAAGAGAAATAGCTCAAGGATGCAACGGAGGTGATGGGGGAAGATGAACTGAATGCCAAGATAGAACCGAGGAAATATATGTTCTAAATAAGTCTTGTGATGTATGTAGTGTAATATTTAGAAACCTCTTCTCTAAAGACTTTCCAATATTGCATCTGATAAATCAAATTACTCCTTATGTTTCTGAGTCATAGCTTTGGCACAGCTACCATACCATTCAGTGTATCAGAGCGTGAGTTCTATAACTGAGTTAGTTTATTATTACTATAATGCTTCTAAAATAGATTCTTATCTTCCTTTTCTTACACTTTAGCTTTTTCGATCAGGAGAAGTACAAAGTAGTAGTACTTTGTAATATGTACTAAGAGCACAGAGCTTCTTAGACCATAAGCCATGATGGACCCTGGCTGTTTTCTTACCCATGTGTTCAATTATATATTCATTCATCATTGATTATAACTGTGCTTCTGAAGATGGTGAACATGAATTGTAAGGATTAATACAGACAGAGATTGTGTGCAGTTCTCAATGACCTCGGGCCAGTGTACTTCAGTCCAAAACTGCCTGATCTTTCATTGAGTCCTGTGGCACTTTTAAAGACTAATAAATGTATTTATGGCATGAGCTTTCGTAGGAGAAAATCCCACTTCATCAGACCCTTTTCCTTCTTTCTATCTCTCCTCCTTCTAATATGCTGTTCCACACTGTTTGAATCTAAACAACTGCTTTGATTTGCTGTAATAGTCTGACCCAATCTATGACTTGCATTTATTTTCCTCCCATTCTGTAAATTTTCCATCTTCAAGCATCAGACAAAGTGGGATTTTTCTCCCATGAAATCTCATGCCATAAATATACCCGTTAGTCTTTAAATGTGCCACAGGACTCCTTGTTTGTTTTGCTGAACTAGACTGACACAGCTACCCCATTTAGAACTTGTCATCTTCCATTGCTTCCGTCCTAGGCCCCTCGGGTATGTCTACACTTGCAAGTTCGGTTGACTTAAGGACGCTTAAGTCGACCTAAAGAACACTGCGTCTATACTAGGCTTTCATTAAGTCGACTTAAGGGCTTCCTTAAGTTGACTTCATAACGACTGCTCTTTAGGTCCATTTAATGGCTAAGTTGATTTGTTAAGTTGACCTAATACTGGTGTGGATGAACTAGGTTGACTTAATTCCCTAAGTCGGCCTAGGGCCGGGGACAAGAGAGTCGTGGCTCCCCAGGGACCCACAGCTTCCCGGCAGAAGGGAGACAGGGCTCTCTTCTCCTTGGGAAGCTGCGGGTCCCAAGGAGAAGGGAGTCAAGGCTCCCTTCTTGCCAGGGAGCTGGGCAAGAAGGGAGACCCGGCTCTCCAGGAAGCTCTCTTCTCCGTGTCCCGGGGAGCCACGGCTCCCTGCTTGAGCGGGGAGCTGGGCTCCCCTTGGCCCTGGGAGCCGTAGCTCCCCTAGCTTGGAGAGCTGCAGCTCCCTTTGGAGCCGCAGCGCTCTGTCGACTTAAGAGTCTAGTGTAGACTCTCCAAGTTGACTTAACAAGGTCGACTTTAAGTTGACTTGAGTCGACTTAGCTTTGTAAGTCTAGACATAGCCCTAGAGGCTTGAAATATGCCCCTCTCTTGGCCTTCACCACTGTATGGTATTCTAGACCTAAGGTCTCCACTGCTATGCCAATGCAGCCAATCCTGCCCTGTAGCAGCCCCTATTATTTCTGTCCTAGGCCTTTTTTGAGCAAAAAGTTGCCCATCATTCTTATTTATGTTAAGTTTATTTTTCTCATGCAGGATTCAAGCACTAGTCTCCAGCAGTAAATGGTCAGGGCATATCTAGTTTATCACTTTAACCTTCATTTACCCTGTTGATTCTTAATTCCTTGATTCCTAGGCAGTCAGCATGCTGATGTCTTGGCAATACATTTGCATTAAAAGGTTCTGTGTCTGGATGATAGCTCTGAAGTGTTCAGCAGTACCTTTGCTAGTGAGACTGGTCTTTGTAGCAAAAATTATACTGATATGAAATGGACTGTGTGTACGCAGGGGATATGACAACTGTCTGCATTACAAAAACATTGGGGAAAGTACATGATGCTTACTTGTTTCCCATTGATTTTTCCTAGTAGGAATTATGATCAAGAACTAACTTCAAATCAAGTTCAATTTCACTAACGTGGAATAAAAGCTTTTTATTAGTTCAGTTACTGTGCATCAAGTAGAGAGATAACATTCAAAGAACTGTAACTTGTTCAAAGTAATTTCTAAATCACTGTGGTTCTGAAGAGTTGCTGGGCAAGATTTATTGATACACTAAATAAACTTCAGTGATTGATGCACCACTTTAAAATTAGCTCTTTGTCACTTAGAGATGGGAATTTTAATGTTCTTTACTTCTGGTTAGTCGTTTAAAAAGAACATAAACATTATCTGCATTTCTTTGTACATCCAGAATTCCTATTCAGTGTAAGAGAGAAGAACATTAAATACTGACTAATATGAAGTGGAACATATTATTTAGATGGTAAATAAGAAAGGAAAATAAGAAGAAATACTTCCAGCCTAGCAAAGAGTGCAATGGCTCTCTATTTCCATCTTTCGTACTAAGGATAGATAGAAAAACACCAAAGGAGAAAGGCTGTGAAGTCTAACATAAATCCTGGTCTCTCTAAATAGTGGTCATGCACTGTTTGGATTGTTCACTGAAAAAAGTTGCAGTGGCCATCTGGCATTACAGATGCTGCTTTCATCCGTTTCTGTTTGTCTTGGAGGGAACATGCAAGGACAGAAAAATTGATTAGTTGGTTTGGGGGAACATGTAAGAAGAAAGCAAAAAACAGAGCAAGGGGATGTAGTTTCTTTCAGTCATCCCATGAGATAGCACACAATCAATTTAGTTTTGACAGTTCATCATCAAACCTTTGCAGAGATCTAAACAACAAAATCTCATTGTCAACAAAGATCAGAGCTGACATAAAATATAGGTATGTAGCATATGGTTATGGTAACAGAACTCCATCATGAGTAGGCTTCATTGATCTTAGTACAAGATTTTTTTGTGTGTGTTCAGGAAAGAGGAAGAAAGGAAGAAGGGTGGAATCCACAATTCTATCACTGTACTTAAATTACAAAAGACAGGTTAAACATTGAGTCCTTGCCAACAAAATTTCACCTATGAACAAAGATTTGTTCTTCTGATTCATCGGCAGAATAAATTTTGTCCTGATTGTCATTTTGCCCTAAGCTGCATTGCTCATCAGAACATGCTCGTGTCTCACCCATGGGTCCTTCATTGACAGTCACCATGATACACAAATAACACTCAATTCATTGCATGTATTTCAGGGGAAAAAGTTATTGCCAGATGTCCTGGTATATATTTAAACCTTTCTTTAGGAGAAAAAGTTGTCAAAGGATTAAATAGGAATCTGCTGGCAATGCATTAACAACATAAGAGTACCACACTGGGTCAAACCAATGGTCCATCTAGCCAGTATTCTGTCTTCTGACAGTAGCCAATTCCAGCTTCTTCAAAGGGAATGAGGAGAACAGGTGATCATCAACTGACCCATCTGTGGTCATCCATTCCCAGCTTCTGGAATATTGAATCTAGGGACACTCAGAGCATGGTTTTCCATCTATGCCCATTCTGGCTAATAGTCTTGATGGACCTATTCTCCATGAACTTATCTTATTACTTTTTGAACACTGTTATAAATTTAGGCTTCATAATATCCTGTTGCAAAGACTTCCTCAGGTTGACAGTGCATTGTCAGAAAAAAATACTTCCTTTTATTCATTTTAACCCTGCCTACTAATTGCATTTGACATTCTTTATGTTATGAGAACCCCTAGTTTGGTGTTATAAAAACTGGTAAATAACACTGCCTTATTTACTTTCTCCACACCAGGAATGAATTTATAGGCTTCTATCATATCCCCCCTTAGTTGTCTTTTTTCCAAGATGAAAACTCCCAGTTTTCTTAATTTTTCCTCATCCCAGTCTTTTAAATTTCTCCTCATACAAAAATTATTCCATACCCCTAACAATTTTTGTTGCCCTTTTCTAATTCCAACATATCTTTTTGAGATGGCATGATCAAATCTGCACACAGTATTCAAGGTGTGGCCATATTATGAATTTATAAAGATCTTTCTTGAATGGTGTTGCAAGCTAAGCCCTCCCACATGCCCCCAGAGGGGGAAAGACTGTGGGGGTGCAAGCAGGGAGGGTGCCTCCACAACCTTGCAACTCAGTGCATGACCCTTAGGTCCAGGGCAGTGTGGCCTACCAGCCTCAGAGTCCATACAAGGGCCCTTGGGTTCAGGGCAGTGTGGAGTCTTCACAGGAGACAGTGCTCAGGTAGGAGGGCTCAGACCCTCCCACTCCACTGAGCCCCAGCCCAGGGCACCAAGTCAACAGGGATCCAGACCACAACACGCTGACCCTAGGCCAAACCACCCCTGGCTCCACAACCTAGGCCCCCTGGGCTACTTCCTACCCAATGCAAGGCATTGTCCTCCACTGCACCCTCAGTCTGCATCTCCCCACCTTCTAGTCCAGCTGCCAGCAGTTTCCCCAGAGATTCCTGATTTCACTCCACTGTGGTCAACACCTGAGCTTCAGTCTCAGGGCAGCTGTCAGCTCCTGCTTGCTCCCTGTCACTCCCTCCAGGGTTGGTCTCTCCTCCAGCCTCAGACTGGAGCAACTCCTGGGCTGGCACTTCCAGCACAGGTCCTCCCTCTTCACTGGTCAGCCCAGACCGAGCAGAGCGACTCCCTTTTATATTGGGGCAGCAGTCCAAGCATGCCCAGCAGGGCTTAAGGGGTGGAGCTTCCACTACCCACAGTTTGTTTGGCTTCCTCAGTGTGGGGTAGGCTCACCCTGTCACAAATGGAAACAGCAAATTTAGAACCTAGCATTTCATAGATATAGTCGGGATTATATTTTCCACTATATACTACTTTGCATTTATGAAGATTTAATTTCATCTGCCATATGGTTGCCTGGTCACCCAGTTTTGTGAAATTTCTTTGTAACTCTTTGCAGTCCACTTTGGACTTGGCTATCTTGAATAATTTTGTATCACATACCACCTCACTGTTTACCCCTTTTTCCAGCTCATTTATAAATATGTTGAATAATACAGGTCCTAGTACAGACTTCTTGAGGATGTTTACCTCTTTCCATTCTGAAAAACTGACCATTTTTTCCCTATCCTTTGTTTCCTATGTTTTTAACCAGTTACTGATCCAAGAGATGACCTTCCCCCTTATCCCAGGAATGCTTACTTTGCTTAAGGACCTTTAGAGAGGGACCATCTCTAAGGCTTTCTGAAAATCTAAGTATATTATATCTACCAGTTTACCCTTGTCCACATGCTTGTAGACAGACCATCCTCAAAGAATTCTAGTAGATTGTGGAAGCAGGATTTCCTTTTCCAAAAAATATGTTGACTCTTCCCCAAATCATATTCATCTATATGTCTATAAATTCCATCCTTTACTGTAGTTTTGACCAATTTACCTGGGACTGAAGTTAGGTTTACCTGCCTGTAATTGCCAGGATCACCTATGGAACCTTAAAAAAAAAACCCTCAAAACCCTGGTATCACATTAACTATCCTCCAGTCATCTGGTACAGAAGCTGATTTAAATTTCACACTGAGTCCATTCAGAACTTTTTGGTGAATATGAATTGGTCTTGGTGACTTATTGGTGTTTAATGTATCAGTTTCTTCCCAAAGCTCCTTTAATGTGGCATAGTTCCTCAGATTTTTCATCTAAAAAGAATGGCTTAGGTTTGGGAATCTTTCACACATCCTCCACCTTGAAGACCAATGCAAATAATTCATTTAATTTCTCCTCAGTGGCCTTCCTTGAGTGCTTCTTTAGAATTTTGATTGCCTAGTGGCCCTAATGATTCTTTAGTAAGCTTCCTGCTTCTGATGTACTTAAAAAATTTTCCATGGTTACTTTTTGAGTCTTTAGTTAACTGCTCTTCAAATTCTTTTTTGGCCTTCCTTATTATAGTTTTACACTTCACTTGCCAGAGTTTATGCTCCTTTCTATTTCCATCAATAGGATTTAACTTCCATTTTTCAAAGGAGGCCTTTTTGCTGCTAACTGCTTCTTTTATTTTGTTGTTTATCCACAGTGGCAATTTTTTGGTCCTCTTATTATGATTTTTAATTTGAGGTTTACATTTACATTGGGCCTCTATTATGGTGTCTATTAAAATTTTTCATGCAGCTTGCAGGGATTTCATTTTTGGCACTGTAGCTTTTAATTTTTGTTTAACTAATTTCTTCATTTTTGTTTAGTTCCCCTTTTTAAAATGCTACTGTGGTGGACTGCTTTGGTGTCTTTCCCCCATCTGCAGGCATGCTAAATTTTAATATGTTATGGTCACTGTTACCAAGCTACATTCACTTCTTGGGGCAGATCTTGAGCTCCAGTAAAGATTAATCAAGAATTGCTTCTCCAGTGGTCGGTTCCAGGACTTGCTACTACAAGAGGCAGACCTTAGAGATGCCAAGAAACTTTGACTCAGCATTCTATCCTGAGTTGACATGTACCAAGTCAATATGGGGATAATTGAAACCCCCATTATTACTGAGGTTTTTATTTTTATAGCCTTTCTTACCGCACTGAGCATTTCACAGTCACTATTACCATGCTGATCAAGTGGTCAGTAGTATAACCCTACCACTGTATTCTTATTGTTCAAGCATAGAATTACTATCTATAGATAGTTTGGTTCATTTAAGATTTTTACTTCATTTGACTCTACAGTTTCTTCACATGTAGTGTCACTCCCCCACCAGCATGATGTAGTCTGTCCTTCTGATATATTTTGTGTACCCTAGTATTTCTGTGTCCCATTGATTAGCCTCATTCCACCAAGTTACTATGATGTTTATTATATCAATTTCTTCATTGAAAATGAGGCACTCAAGTTCACCCATCTTCTAGCATTTGTATACAAGCACTTAAAAATTGCCACTTTTAGCTGTCTTCCATTTATATAATATAATTGAATGGGATTCTTACATCTGATGAAGTGGGTTGGAGCCCATAAAAGCTTGTGTCTGAAGAAATCTGTTAGTCTTATTGGCTATGTCTACACTTGTTAATTTAAGTCGACTTAGCATGTCTACACTTAAATTTTAAGTTGACTTGGACGACGGGTCGCCTTGTAGGGGCTAGGTGGTCACACTGGACACCTGGGTCGACTTGTAGGGGCTAGGTGGACCTGGGACAGGTCCACAGTGGCAGGGGGGGCACCCCTTGCCAAGTGTCAGGGGGCTCAGTCTTTGCCTCATTGTACCTGGGTACAATGGGGCAAAGGGGGACAGGGACACTGGCAGGGCATAGGGGCAGGGTGGGCTGGGCTCTGCCCTGCCCTGGGGGGGGGGGA
Source organism: Pelusios castaneus (assembly GCA_007922175.1). NCBI lineage: Eukaryota > Metazoa > Chordata > Testudines > Pelomedusidae > Pelusios > Pelusios castaneus. Next base: position 373,592 of record ML685922.1, read on the forward strand.
CATGCCAGGCTCTCCCTGTGCCACCCCCCCCCCCAGCAGGGAGGGCAGTGGGGGAGTCCTGGAGAGCCCTAAGTCAAGTTAAGGAAAGTGTAGTGTAGACACAGAGTAAATTAAGTTGACTTAAGCAAGCTTAAATTGACTTAATTTACAAGTGTAGATGCACCCTAAGGTGCCACAGGACTCTCGTTGCTTTTGCTGTACACAGACTAACACAGCTATCCCTCTGGAAATTTTCATTTGACTGTTTCTCATCAGATCTTACCTATCTTTCATCCTTTCCTTCTTACTAGTATAGCCCCTCCTGGCCCAGCATGAGGGTGTTCAAGATAGGGGAAGTCTGCCCTGGTGGCCTTTTACACAGGTTAGGCCTGAGGCTCCTCTGTGTGCTCTGCGTTGTGTTTGTGTGTGTTTACTCAGACCAAACCCACTCAGACCAATCCCCCAGGAACATGGTTTTATTCTGAAAGAAATATAACAGCAGCATTACACTCCATCGGCCTCCTCCTTGCTTATCTGCCACATGCTCCTAGCTTCAGTCCATGCAGACACTCCCTGCTGGAGAGGGTAGGAGATCCTTTTGTATAATGAAACCCCCCTTACAAACCGATCCTAACTCCCACAACAACTGAACCCCAAAACAAACAAGCCCGCATTGTCCTTTGGCTTCATTTCAATTCTTCTCAGGGTGCTCTTTAAGCTCCTTTTGTCCTACCTGAAAGAGACATAACAGCAGCATTACACTCCATCGGCCTCCTCCCTGCTTCTCTGCCACATGCTCCCAGCTTCAATCCATGCAGACACTCCCTGCTGGAGAGGGTAGGAGATGCTTCCTGGCAGGAGCCAGGAAGTACTCCCAACATGCCGCAGTTTGTAGTCCAGAATTTGTAGTTCTCACTGCTGCTGTTGAAGCACTCTGGACCTTGAGCTACACTAGGATATAATCTCTATTATAGATCCTCTCCTAAAGAATGTCTCTGTCTGCACCACAGGCTCCTCCACACATTATGTCCTTATTTTCTTACATCATTTCCCAGGATATTTGAAGTCAGGGGTAGGGACAGTTTGGATTAAAAAATCTTCAGTGATATGGTCAAGCAATTTGCTGTCTGAATGATGTGTAAGGACTATTCAGCGCCTCAGTGGGGGGGAGGGGGGAACAGTCTGACAGAGATAGAAAAACTAGTTTTTGTTAGCTTTAAACTTTGAATTTAAGAGCTGAGAGAGAAGCCAGACAAGTCAGGTAGTCCCTGATTAACTACCACTCCCCACAGAGGGAGTCTTTGACCTTTTGTAGTATCTAGTGCATGGCTCAGGTAATTTCAGCCTTGCAAAGTTCAGTGTCCAGAGATCCAAACCAGTACTGGCTACCAAAAGCTAGCCAAGACCCCACAGGACTCCAGACCAAGACCCCACAGGACTCCAGACCTTGGTGAAGAGGATTCTGACCCCACCCAAAGCTGAAGACACTGTGAGGGGACTTCTATTTTTTGTTTAAGCTGGACAATGCTCACAGAACTGCAGCACTTATCACTGGATTTGTAGTAGGTACAGGCCCGGTGCAAGGCCCTTAAGCAGTTATAGGCCCAATATAAGGCCTCTAGCCTGAACCAAAAACACGATGGATAGGTAAAACCAACATATACAAGGTAATAGGCGGCACCTAACTGCATGAAGGGGCCGAGCCTCGATACGTCAGAAACATTGTGAAAGTTTCTAAATGTATAAAAATGTATTTCTGGGATGCTTCGGGGTCCGGCCTAGGGGGCAGTGGAAGGTCCCGCCACTGACTGAGCCGAGTCCATTGTCCTAGGGTCAGTCTCTGCAGTGTGCCTCTGGATGAGTCTTAGAGCACTCCAAAGGAACTGCTACTGTATCCACCGTGACAATAAACCTGGTCGACGTGCCTTCGTACCTTACTAGACTCTGTGGTTATTGGGAGTTCTCTTCGGGTCTGCTGTGTCAGCTATCTGCAGGAGCTGGGGCAGCGCTTACAGGGAACACACGCACGCAGCCAAGTAATACCAACATTGGAGAGAGCAGAGCACCACACCGGGAGCCTCTGACAACAGGATTCATCCTCAGCTGGGAAAGTTACAGGCAGGGATCTGTGGGTTGGGAAAAGTTAAGAGTGTTGGGAAATGGGGAATTGATTGATATGTGGGGGTATTTTAGTATTTATTAGTTAACCTTATCTCTGTCTTTCCTCAGATCTTATTTTCCTGCTCCCAGTAATCTCTCCCTCGGTTATACTGTTATTTTTGTATGTGTTATTTCTTTGCTAGGGATTGTAGTATGTACTTTATTGTTTCTTGGATACTGGTTTTTGTACCTCTTGCCAGCATTATTCAGTTTTCCTAAAAGAGAGCACTCCAAGTATCTTAAGCTCAGTGACAAATCACTTTGGGAGGAGGCAACAGGTGTAAAAGTAAAAGGAACTGAGAAGTAGCCACTCCAGATAGCCAGCATTAGTGAGGAATCTTGAGCCATACCTTGTAGGAGGAGCTACATTTCTGTTATGGTGAATGAAACAATTGACACATCTCTGGAATTCTCTTTATACACAAAATACGTACTGATTCAGGCAGTAGTGAGACAAACATTCCTATATCCCCTGCAATGCAATTCAGATTTTGCAGGGAGGTTTGGGGATAGATTCATTAGTCAGGTTGTGGACTTTTTGTGGGATTTCAGTGGTGCAAGAAAGATGTAATCCCACCACCAATGTCCATCAGCGAATTCCATAGCTTGGGGGAACTCTCCACTGGCACATCCATTCAGAAGTCAGATCCTGCACCTTGCTGGAGCCTTGTCTCTACACAATAGGCATATTTAAGTGTTGCTCTGTTAAATGGGCATAAAGTTAAAGCTTGGCAGCATTCAATTTTTTATATATATTTTTGATGGATAATATCAATGTTTAAATATTTTTCTGTCACTCTATTTAAATTTTCACAGCTACATGAAATTGTGAGCATTTGTTTCTACTTTTATCATTTGAATTTTCACAATGAGAAGAAATTATGGGGGGTGGAGGGTCAGGCAATTATTTAATGACAGTCTGATACATTCTCAAGCAGCATTTTTCTTTTTGCCTATCTGTACATTTCAATGATCATCGATGGAAATAGTTTTTTCTTAGGTTTGTGTGTGTGATGAAACTGACATTTACAGATAAAAATCTAATCTTTCCAAGCCTACCAAGTTCAGCCTATACAAGTGCTGTAATTTGCCTGGCAGTAGCTCTAAGTGTCAGCAGGATACATACAGCCATGAGGATCGGGAACTTATATGCACTATCTTGATATTCATCTTCTATTTATTTGTGGGGCCCATGATCTCCCTGGGTAAGGTAGTTCAGTTCCTATCTTTGTTCAGTTCTTGTCTTCTCAGCTGAGAATACTAAGACTGGTACTACATGTGGTCATTAATAGATTCTAAAGCTACCTGGGACCATTAAAAACCCATCGTCTGATCTCCTGTAAAACACAGGCTAGAGAACCTGACTCAGTGATTCCTTGGTGTAGACAGTTATCTACTAACCATTAGCCTTGAGACTTTTTGAATGTATGCCAGCAACTGAATTGGTCAATGCCTGATTGTCCCCCCTCCCTTATGACTTAAAGGTGATTAAATCAAGTGTGCTTTCTACCCTTTGCTATTGCAGATAGGCTAAACACAATTCAATCACATCTGATGATCTGTATCTTTATTCATTTGATTTTTCTTCTACTTTTTCCATAGCATCTTTGGAGTTGTTTTTTATTTGGAATGCTCTTGACTCCATGTCCATCCTAGTCTTTCATTCATTCTTTTTGCTTCTCTGTTCTTTTTTATTTTAAAACACAAATTTGCTGGTAAGTGGAACATGAATGCAGTAATATTTGAGTCAATTTTTAAAACTCTCTTTGGTTCAGATATAGGAACAAAGGGAGTGGAGCAGGCCAGGTGGCCCATTCCACACAGGGACTGCTGTAGTAAGCATGCTTAGTCCTACCAGGTAGGATCCTGACAGGCAAGCTGACACAAAACAACCAGAGCAGTGAGAAAAGTGGATAGACTAAGAGAGCCCCACATCAAAATATCCTATAGAACTGTAGAGTCAGAGGGACCACAAGGGTCATCTAGTGGCTAATTCCCTGCTGAGATGCAGGATTTGTTGTGTCCAAACCAGCCAAGACAGATGGCTATCTAGCCTCCCTTTGAAAATCTCCACTGATGGAGCTTCCACAACCTGCGTAAGCAGTCTCTTCCATTGTCCTACTGTTCTTACAGTTGAAAGTTTTTTCTTGAGATGTAATCTATATCTACCATGAAGTAGTTTGAACCCATTGCCTCTTGTCCTGCCCTATCTGGCAAGAAAGAACAACTTTTGTCCATCTTTTTTACAGCAGCCTTTCAAATATTTGAAGACGGCTACCATGTCACCTCTCAATCTCTTTTTTTTTTTTCCAAATTAAACCTACCATATTCCTTCAGTCTTTGGCAAGGATGATCAAAGTGATGGAATGAATGCCATAAGAGCATTCACCTCTAGATCCTCTTTCTGCATCCTTTCTATAGTGCTAGTAATTATGACACTCACTTCAGAGGTGGAATAACCCAGTTCAGATAGAGAACACCTGAATAACTGTGTCAGGGATGGTGAGAGCATGGTCAATCAGAGCTCCAAAATGACAACACTTCACTGTTGTAAGATCCATTAAGGACCCACATTAACAGTGCAAGTTAGAACGGCCTGGAATCAGTTCTAAGTGGCATCCAAGTGAGTCTCAAATATAAGGTGCTCTGGCACAGGAGACAAGACTATTGTGTTTATACAGCAGTAAAACCTGATTCTTCATTGAAATTATTACGAGTTTGTTGCCTACACACATTTACCAGAATATATGACAGCATGTACTGGAAGCAGGTTTCTTCCTGAGAGATACTTATATTAAACCTGGTTTAACAGTGCAAAATGGTAGATAAATATTCATTCACATTCTGGATAGCTGTTCAGTTTGGCAGTGTTTGTACCAGTTATTATTCATAATTCAAAAACACCATGTTAATGGTTGTGTTTGCACAAATATTTGGGAGTGGATGTTTTTCACACAATACCTGTGTTTGCGTAGAAAGAAGGGCATGTGTGCACAATACTCAATGTTCATCATTCACTCTATTTGTTATTAGTGATTCACTTGTTTGAAAAAATAATATCCAAGCAAGGAGCAGAAACAATATAATATGACTCAGATGACCAGTCACACACCACTAACAATAATGAGCACACAAAGAAAACACTTTATGAACATATGATAGACTTAAAACATTCCAGCCACAGTTTTCTGTGAATTCTTATGAACAACAAATGTATTGACTGAAATCAAAATTGGGTTACAAATACTTAATGTATGACTGAGAAATCATGACAGCCACCATGGCTGGAGATGTTTGCAATTGCACTTGTTCCACCATTTCTTTAATGAGGTAGAATGGTCCTGAGGGAGAAGGAAAAATCAATCCTAATTTATGGATCGAAAAAAGTGTGTGGTTTGAACAAATTAATAGATGATAAAGCAGACACAGAGCTCTAAATAGGGCAGCCCATAGGGACAAATTAGTTTGACTATACCTTTTCACTAAGCTTAAAAAAAAATACACAACTGCCAAAATATCTTCTTAATATGAATTAATGTATCTATTGATGTTTGGGTGGCTTTTCTAAATCAATATTAACCTAATACCAAGGTAACATAAATCTGGCTTTTTTAATCAAATGGATTTCATATCCACCTTCTTGTAATGAAGCATGCTTCTATGTTATGCTTCACATGGCACAAAGGGATATACCTGCATTGCACTTTCCTCATTCCACCTCATCTCGCCATACTATCATCTTACTGATGACTTCTACTGATTCAGGTGATAACCAGCCCAGAAATGTGCTTGAGCACTGAAGGGAAAACATCATGCCTCAAGATAACAGCAATTTTCTGTTACTGTTTTTCCAGGAAGGAAAAGAATGAACATATTATAATAATTAAAAAAGAAAAAAAGACTAAGAAAGCATCCTGCTACCTCCCAAATGAGTCCATCATCATATTTTCTGATTAGAAGTTACAGCAAGGTTGTTTGATCAAAGTACTCCTTGCTGCACTGTATACTCCAGAACCTGCTTGTAACATTTGTATGATACGTAGAACTATATACTACTTTGATTTAAACCTATGGTTCTAGTTTCACATTTCTTCCCTTCTTGGCAATGTTCTTACCAATACCCTCCATTAGTTTATTAGGACTGTTAGGCTTTAATGTTTTTTTCTGTCTCTGTAGACTTTTCTCTGTCAGGTCTTGTCTGTTATAGCTTGGATACTTTTCCTGCCAGTAAATTGTGGAATGAAACTCAGGTTAACAGTCATACCAGACCCACCCAAGGACAAGAGTGCTGTGAACAATCAGTAAGGCAGTGGCCAGCTGCCTATTGAGAAATTCTGGCCTAGATGGGAACAATACATTTCTGACTACACTCCACCCTAAATGTAGCCATAGGGCCTTTAATGTAATTAAAGTGTCTCTGCATCGGTCATTATCACCTCTGTCCTCTCTGGGTGGAACAAGTCTGTACTTGTAAGTAAACAGGTAAAGAATTCCAAGTGGATTATGTAACTGACAAAGGAGCATATATATTTGATCACTTTAACATCACCAATTCAAAGCTGTCCTGTCCGTCTTCCCGGTATCGTGAATAAACCTCTTCAGTATTATCTATGCTGCCTGATTCTTGGGGAAAGAATCTTTCTGGCTTAACAGGACCAATTGGGAAGATTTTATTATTGTAGCTAGTCTTTCCACTTTGATTTCTCATTATCTTGTAAAGTCTTTCAGTTATTGGATGTCTAAAAACTGGAATGTTAAAGAATATGTATCTTTCTTAATTTAAAAGGTACAGCAGCAAAAGTACATAATACGAGTATAACATTAAAAATAGACAAAGCATTTTCAGAGATTCCAAAATCTACTTCCCCTTCTTAAACAATACTTGTCAAGTGACTCCCCTCAAATTCCACTTAAAATCATCAGTGCGCTCAAACTGAAACTTTCTTGAGGAAAGATTCAATTTGGTTTAATTTCTTGTCTCAAATAATATTGAAAATAGTTTGGTAAATTTCTTTTTTTTTTCCAGTTCAAAAGACTTTTCATTTCAATTTAAGATAAATTATGGTACATTTAAAAAAATAGAAATGTTTCAATTCAAAATTAAATGTCTTTATTGACCCGAAGCAATTTTATTTTTAAAATTTTGATTCATGAACATTAAGATTTCTATTCCCATTCCCACCCCCAACTGAGATGAGAAAAATTTCCAACATCTTGAAAATTTTCACAGAATTGGAAAACTTTCTAATTCACCTCTATTCTTGGAAATTATTTATGAATTAAAGGCCCATTAAGGACATGAATTCATTCATCTCCTTCCTCCAGTAATGGAAAATAAAAATACCTAGCTCCCGATAAAGCAACTCTAATATATAACTTTAATCTAGTTGATATGTCGTCTCCAAGATCATAAATATAATTTATAATGCAAACATATTGATGAAAAAGCTGTCCACATCCACAATGTTTTTACAGTGTTCAGGACATAGCAATATCGAAAGTTGTGAATAATCCTGCAGTTATGCACGGTATGCTTTAAGGTCTCAATCTGGTAAAGCACTTTAGCATGGGTTTAATTTTGGACATGTGCGCAGTCTCTTTGAAGTCACGTTCAGCAGGGTAGAATAGAGAAGAGAATTTTCTGTGACTTCTGCACGTCTGATTAAAACTAAAGTACCCCAGGCAAATGTAATATATGTCCCAAGAACAAGGAGTAGGGTAGACCCTCTAGCTGCATGGAGCACTTTAGCTCTTAAGCGATATTTTAACTTTTGTCCAGTTTAAGGGCAACAAATCACTCAAAGTCCACATTCCTGTTAAATTGATCTAATCTCAAGCACTTTAGACTTGCGGTTGCTGATATGTCACCAAAAGAAAAAAAAGAAAAAGGCTCAAGGAGCTCATCAGCCATCTGGAACTTCTTCCCCAGTCTCATCCATTATGTAAATGAGATGTAGTATTTGTTATGTTTCATCTACTGATACTAATATATTAATGTGGATATTACAGCTTGAGCCCTTGAAAAGAAATTGGCTTTCCATCACTCAGTGGCTTAAGATCACACCCCATTACTCTTAAAGGCTCTTTGGCATTTAAGGTCACTTGATCATTAATAGAGCAAACTTTGGTGAGGCAGTAAGATGGTGCCTTTTATCCCCCCAGCCAAATTATGCTATTTCATGCAATCACATATTACATTTGTTCTGTGCAACTAACTTTTTATTGTACTCTTATACCCTTTTTACAGTTTGGAGAGTTGAATAGCTTATAGAGGGTTTTTTTTTAAAAAAAAATCTGAAACTCTAACAGGCAGAAAACAATTGAAGATATATATTTTAAAACTTCTTACCATTAAAAAAAGATTCAGATTTCACTTGACAACCATACTTTTTTGTAAATGTTCTATCTGATTACTGTATTTTTACCATGTTGCCTGTGAGAAATGTATAACAGGTATTACAAACAGGGGGCTTGGTTCAGCTATCCCGAACTCATGAAAATAATCCGTGTACACAAGTGAACCTTTTGAAATCAATAGGAATACATGGGGGATAAATGGGTGAGTAAGGATTATGGGCTTGCTTTTTGAAAGCGATCCTTGGCATTTCTAAGTAGCCAACCTTCCTGCTGAGATTAATCTGGAACTGCAAGGTGTTGAGAACCAGGGGCGTTGCTGGATAATAAAAGGATCCAGGGCTGTGGCCCCCAGCCCACCTCCTGTTAGCTCCCCCCAGCTAGGCCACACCCCTAGAAAGAAGAGAAGGGAAATAAAGAAGGAAGAAAGAGAAGGAAAGAAAGAAAAGGAGAAAAGAAAAGTAAAGGAAAAGGAAGAAAAGGAGAAAAGAAAAGAAAGCGACAAAGCAGCCCCGGAAGAGCCCAGTCGTCGGGCTCGGGCGGAGGGACTGCGGGGGCTGCCATGGCAAAGCAGCAGCCCCGGAGGAGTTCTGCCGCTGGGCTCGGACTTGGGGGACCACGGGGGCTGCCGCGGCAAAGCAGCAGCCTCGGAGGAGCCCAGCCGCCGGGGTCGGGAGGCTGCCGGGCTGTGCAGGGGTCCTGGAAGCCTGCTCGGCCCCCACCGGCTCCCCAGCCCACCCAATCTTCCCAGTCCCAGCTCCCCAGCACTCCCCCGCCCGGCCCCCCTAACTTACCTGGCCGGAGAGCTGCAGGGGCGTCCGGTGTTGGGCTGGCCCCCATTCCCCATCGGCTTCCCGGCCCGCTCGGCCCCTGGACCTCAGTTTCGCATCAGCTCCCCGACCCGCCCAGCCTTCCTGGTCCCAGCTCCCCCCCGCACGCCCCACCCAGCTTACCTGGCAGGAGAGCTGCAGGGGCGCCCTGCGTTGGGCTGGCCAGGAGGCCGCTCCCACCCTGAACATGCTCTTTCGGAGCATGCTCAGGGTCGGAGATTTGAAAACTCCCCAGCCCGGCTGGTGGCCGCTGCTCCCAGCTGAGCGGCAGCCTGCCTGCAGAGCAGAGTGGAACATGCGTTCCGCCGGAGTTTTCTGGGTTCCTGGGCCCCGGAATAGATTCAGGGCTCAGGCTTTTCTACCCGGGGCCGGCTCCCTGCCAGCCCGACGACAACGACGCCTCTGTTGAGAACATTGCAAGATTGAGCCCTATTGCAATACAGCTTTCAGGATCCAACTCTGAAGCAATATATGCATTCCAGATCAAGCTCTATTTAAGTTTTCTACTCAGGCTCACTGTATCAAAGTATTTTGACAACCCCTGTGGTATTTTAAAATATCTATAAAGCAAAATGGTAAAGAGAATAAATAAATAAAATAAAATAAAGCTTTGCATTTGAAAGACAAGTAAAATACATTTTTTCTACATTAATGAATAAATACATAAAAATAAATAGCTGCTATACAATTTAGGAAATTCTGGTGAGCTTTAAAGTGTTCACTTATGCAGTGAAATAGCTTATATTGAAAGTATTATCAAACTGCTTTTTCTCAGTTACATGTATTGTTAATATTGATCCAAGTATACAGTGCTTTTTTTTTTTTTTTTAAAGTGCCAGTACTCAGCCAGGGACCTGGGGCTGGTGGCAGCGGCAGGAGCCAGGGCAGCATCAATGTAAAACTAGGTGCTGGTACTAAGTATCCCTGAGTACCAACACACACAAAAGTGACAGTACTCAATACCCCTGAGTACCATCACAAAAAAAGTCCTGCAGATTTATACGTAGACCTGAGTATGCCAATATAGATACAAGTACTATGCACAGAACAAACATGACACATCACATTTTCAAAGCACTGTACAGCTATGAGGGGTTTGGTCCTGCAAAACTTTACTCACTTATCCATACATATGACTGAATTTGGGGTTTGTTTCTTTTTATAATTTCAGTGGATTTTAAACATTTTTTTTCAGATTTATCCATTTAATTTTTAATAATTGTGAAAATGATGGGCTTTAAGCATTTTCTTTTTTAAATTCACGACTGTGGGAAATTATGAGGGGGACAGACAATTGGAACAGTAGATGTTGATATTCAAAAAATTAAATCTTTATAAACCTGTCAACAGGCAAACTGCTAATATTACATGTCAAAAAATACAAACAGGATGGATTGCCACATGGGCCTACAGAGCCTGTGCCTAGAGGCCCCACATTGTAGGGAACCCCTGCCCTGATAGCACTGGGGGAGTGGGAGTAGGGCCACCCTGGGCCAGAAGCCAGGATCTGCAGTACTGCCTCACCCCTGGGCTGGCTATTCTGCCCATGGACACAGGGCGGGATGGCAGGGGGTCCCTCCCCTCTGGGGGTGGCATGGCTGGCATGCTGTATACAGCCTCTGGCATGGCCTTTTAGGGCCCATGACCTGGAAGGCTGCACCAGAAGCTACACTGGTGGCCAGTCCCCTTAATCCGCCTCTGTATACAAAGTAAATTTCCTTAAATTCTAGTTCTCAAGCAGGATATCTTACTTTGCCTATCTGTAAATTTCATTTATCAGCAATACAAATATTTTTTCACCTGTTTGTGGGTTTACAGAAAAGTGGACCTTTATCAACACTTACCAACAAAAATCTAATCCTTCAAAAAACTAGGATTTAGCAACCACACAGGTGAAAATTGTAAAATAGATTATCTTGGTAAAATTTTGTTAACGTTAAATAAAGGACATAAGGCAGAACTCGTTTAGTAACAGCACGTGAAATGATTGGAACTGTGATAGGACAAACAGGGTTTGATTTTTCCCCCCAATGAGGTCAATAGGAACCTGATCAAGCCCATCATATTTTAAACATAAGTAATTGACATATAATATGTAAATTCAGATATTGTGCATTTATAACTTTCCTTCCATTCCTTCATTTTTGCTATACTGCTATATTTTCCATCTTGAAACAAATCAAAATGTCTTATTGCAAGGTGGAATGTATTGTTTTCAGAAAAAATAATTTTTGCCCTTGACAACTTATATTCTTTTTTCTTTTAAGAATAAAATACACCATTTGTAGATGTCGTTTTCAATGTTAAGGCAGATACTTAGAAGCAGATTCTGAGATCAGTGGTATCTTTCGATATCCTGTAGGAATAATTCATTTCTTCCTTCACTGCTGTCAGCAATTAAACTCTAAACTACATACAAAGATAGAGGAAAACTACATTATCTCAGGGCAGCAGATTTTTTCTTGATTGTGGTTTATATTTTCTCTTCCTTGACTTATTCACATCTCTGTCTTTTTTACGATAGTATTTGGTATGGCAGGGAAAAGTATGTTTATTGAGCAGCTTTAATTGTCTGGCAAAGATGGCTTTTATATTGTAACATTACAGGCCACCCTCTACATGTCAAACTTTAATTGTAAAAGAGTCCACATGCAGCTTACGAGACAGAGTTTAGCCACCCCTGCTATATACTTAGGTAGAAAGAGAGATAATATAGTAAAGTATCACGTCACAATGGGAAAGAAGCTGAATATTACAGCATCTTGGCTTCAAAATAGGCTAATATGCAGACCAGTTGCTTTGAATGCCAACAGTAAGTGGAGCCTGCAAACTAAGGTCTAGTGAATCTGATGGAGTCTAAGGTTCCACAAACCTCATATATTGGGTTTGTGCACAAACAGAAAACAAATGTTCATTTAAGACAAGGTTAAGACTGTAAGCAATGGAAAAGTGGCTGTATTAGCAAGCTGATGGTATAAAGGGAAAGGACACATACTAAAGATCCCTCACTCTCTCAAGCCTTGGGAGACAGACCTCTCCTTGCTTTCAGACAGCCCCCTAATCTTAAAAGGATACTTACCAGCAACTACAGATCACAGAGCAGAAACACTAAAGCAGGAACACAGCCCTGCAGCAGACCACGCTGCCAACTTTGCCCTCATATCTACACTGATGACACCATCACAGGGCCTAATCAAGCCACCTACTCCATCAAGGGTTCGTTCACCTGCTCATCCACCAATGTGATTTATGCCATCATGTGCCGGAAATGCCCCTCTGCCTTATATATTGGACAGACAGGACAGTCTCTGCGCCAAAGAATCAATGGACACAAATCTGACATCAGAAACTGCAATACTGCAAAACCTGTAGGGGAACACTTCAACCTCCCTGCTCACTCCCTTAACGACTTGTTAATAGCTGTGTTGACACAGATGAATAACAAATCACAGCTTCAAAGAGAGTCTGCAGAACTCGAACTTATATGCAAATTTGACTCAGTTGCCTTGGGGTTAAACAGGGACTATGGATTTTTCTCGCATTACATCAAGTGAATTGACCTCCCCCCTCCTCTATGTGCTGTTCCCCAGTGTTTTGAATCCTAACACCTACTTTGATTTGCTGTTACAGCCTGACCTGATGCTATGTCATACACTCCCCTGCATTTAATTTCCTCCCACTCTGTAACTTTCCTATCTTCAAAGCGTCTGACGAAGTGGGATTTTCTCCCACGAAAGCTCATGCGATTAATAAATCTGTTAGTCTTTAAAAGTGCCACAAGACTCTGTTGTCTTTCTACAATAGACTAACATGGCTACCCCTTTGGAATTTAAAGACTGTTTGTGCAACATGCGTTTTGAATTACCAGTTTATGAGGGCAATTTTTTTCAAGGAATGAAAGGAAGGTGTGTGTGCAATGCACCTGCATTTACCATCATTTGTTATGCAATTCTGGCAGCATAGGGCACATGTGAACCCCCCAACTCCAAGGCTTGGGAGTGGATATTATAAAATAGCCTTTTACTGTAAAGTTGAGGACAGATTTGGAGGAGCTGCCAACGTATGCCTTGTACTGAAGAAACCTCTGTAAAACTGAAGTGAAACCATTTTAGAGGAGTGAGGCATGAAAGATGCAATTATCTTCACGCCTACCCAGCTACTTAGGCTGTTCATATTGTCCGTAATAAGGTAAATGTAGGTATGCAAATGTGCACTTGTTGGTGTGTGGAAATCGGTCTACACCCATCCAAAGTTTGTCCCTCATACTGTTATGTTTTCTGATGGAGATTAATTGGTGTTAAAATTAATGCATTTTCAACTATCTTCAGTTATTGTTGTGTCTGCAAAGAGCCACACACAGACTTGCCCAGAAACAGGCCGAAATCCTAATCCTAGTATGTTATTAGTTTTGCTTCCCTCTGATCTACCTGCTTTCTGTAACTATTTTCAAGTTTGGTTACATTTGAAAGAGCTTTGCCTTGCAGAGCTGAGCATCTGCCTTGAGGAAATGGCCTATTTCCAACCCTAATGGCAAATACCTTTCAAAATCATTTGCCTCCAAGTCACTTAGGAGGTGGAATTCTTCTGACTTATAACATTTAAAATAAAATAAAAGTGCTAAAGGCAAGAATTAATATGATGGCTTTATTAGCTACCACTTAGAAATGAAACTGGAAAAGAATACAATTGCCATTTTCATAAAGAGAATCTTGGTTTTAATCGCTCCTTCTATCAGCAAAAGTGAGAATAAATAGGGATGCAAGAGAAAGCATCATTCTCCCTAGAAGCAATAAAATATATCATTTTTTCTTTTTTTCCACTAAGATAGAAAAGCAAGCATGGCTCTGTGCTACAGTGTCTGGCTGACAGTGGTACCTCAATATTGCTGTTACTTTAGTTAAAACAAAGCCATATATATGGCACAAAGGTGATGACAAACATCTGTGTTCTCTAGGTCTCATCAACATAAGCACACATTGCAGCAATTTAAGCAATTAGGTTTTTCAAATCATGACTCACTGCTGCAGGTAAATAACATGACAGCAAATGAAATATCATTAGAAGAAGGGCTGCAGACAATACCCCCACTTAAAAACACTTCCTTCTCCCCTTCCTCTTTGCAACCAGCACTAAATGGACGATTATTAGCAACATAAAAACCAGACAGGGAATTTCAAGCTGCTGACATTGTGGCATTGAATACACAAAGCTCAGCAGCAAGACGCCAGCAGCAATCTGAAACAACCTTCAATAGACCCCCATCTAATAACTGCAGATTCAGAGCATCCTTGGATGTGTAACCTCCCAAGGTTATTGAATAACAATCCTATTTCTGCTAATAGTAGATGCTCCTACTTGTCTTATAATTAGTCACTGTGGAGTTTTTATAAAGGTCATTGGGGGTGAAATAGAATGCTGTGAAGCCAAGGAAATTATCCTTCCACAATTCATTAGCTTAGTCACAGTTACTTCCAGGAGTTTTGCTATACATTGCAGGGCTTTTATGCTCTGCGTCTTGTGAGTGATTGTTGGGCTGGGAGAGGCATCTGTACATCCCCTAAAGCCAGTGAGTCAGTGCATGATGCTGCTTGAGCAACTATGGCCACATAACTTAAATAGGGTCTAGAGCAGAGAATATTTAGCCTTCCCCTAGTAAAAATACATACTTGCTTTCTGTGCCATAGATGAGTGAGCCTGTATAGTATGTTGTGAATTCCAAATGTTTGGAAAGAGTATAGATCTTTTTAATCAATGGCGATTTTTCTTTCTTTAATAAAAGCCGCAAGACTTTACACTGTCTGATTCATCAAAAGCATGTTCCATGTGCTTCTGTGATATAACTCTTATGATGTCTGTTTTAGATTTTCTTTCTCCTAACGGGGGGAAAAAAACCCCAGCTCTCTAATTATAGACTTTAAAAAAAAAATCCATCTGATGAGCTGTGAGTTTGTCAGTACATGGTGGTGTGTGAATGTGTGTATGTTTTAACACCCAAAAGTAAATCTGCATCAGTCACACAGAAAGGCTCATTTTTCTTATGGATATTTAGAAGACAAGTTCTGAGATGATTAGCCTGCTTATTATATAAAGCTGGTTGCATAATTAGCATGGAGAGCCCCACTGGATGCTGTGGTACCTGAATAAGTGTAGGCTGCAGGTTGTTGTCTAAATGTATGGGAACTGAGAAATGTGAGATTGAATGCAAGAATACACAAGGATCCAGCATAAAAGGGTAGCAAGCAGCAGAGCTGTTCCATAATCTTAGAGGAGACATATCTGCTGTTTGGCTGCTTAGATACATGTAGAACAGTATCCATGACTGCTGCTGTACTTGTACACAACAGAACAGCATATGCATTCCCAGGGACAGTGCTCCTACAGAGCTTGGTTCAGTGGCGTCCAAGAGCTATGGAGATCCTGTCTGGTCCTTGATCTGCTTCTTGGCCTTTCACTGCTATGTAGGGAGCCAAGGGATTTGATCTAGGATGCCATCAGAAGAAATGTTACACCCACAAGTTCCCACTGAAGGAGGCTTCAAAGGACGCCAGATAAGCCCATGGTGGCAGTGAAAACAATAACAGCTAATTCTGTAACAAATTTATGAGTATCTGTGAAATCCCATATTTTCACACTCTCACACAAGATGTTAGTTTATTTCACAGAGCATGATTACATATTAGATGAATGTATAAATGTACTAGCCATAGTTAACAATAAAATTATTAACTGTTAAATGTCCAAGCTTCACAGAAATTAATTTGTATATATTAAATCACCCCTTTCTTGTTTATTTGTTTGTTGGACAACTATTTCTAGTAAACAAATACATCTACTTTTCTTGAGTAAGAAGATTCTGAAGACCACTCTTAACCTCCATGCTATGACATTTCTGTCCAGATTCCCCACCTCCCCCATTAGTTAGACTTAGCCTTTAACTTTGCATTCCTTTTAGTTTTAGCATGCTCAGCCATTATCCTTTCCATCGTGTTATCAGATGTTCAGTAGGTTGACAGTTATTACTGTGTGCTGATGGAAGATGAAGTCAGAATAATTACTTGTGCCTATTCTGCGACTGGTATGCATATCACCATCCTAATCAGAGTATCGTGCACCATTTTTCCCAGACTCACTTTCTTATTTTTGGAACCTGTCCTGAATCAGTGTGTGAGACATTCTGATTTTTATCTTTTTTAGTTCAGAAATAATTTTAAAAGTTACATATCACTGAGACTAGTTGTGACTCTTAAAACAAGGGTTCTCCTCTTGGCAAATGACCTGTGCCATGTGCATCTGAGAGGATGTGAGAAAAACATAAAGAAGCTAGTCTTTTGATTTGTTGTTTTATAAAGAAACACTGGAAAGATATATTACATTTAAACAGAAAAAAGTCTATTGCTAGCATCTAAATTTAAAAAATATTTTAAAGTATCAATTTAATATTCACCCTTTCCAGTTTTTAATAACTCTTCACATCTGCTTATTTTGGAAAAGATTATATTTCCTAGTCTTTCAACTATCTATTTAGGATTGTTTTCACTGTGTTTCCCATGACCAGCATGACATTGTGTTCATAATTTCTTATACTGTAGCACACAATTTAAATAAAATATGGGTACTGACAATGCTTTTTTTGTGACAGTACACAGGAGTACAGAGTACCCACCTCTTTTTTGCTGGCCTCACTGCCCAGCTGGGGCAGGAGGGCAGGGTCAGCAGGGAAAAGGAGCACACTGCTGGAAGAAGAGAGGTGATGCAGGAAGAGCTGTGGGGGGAGAGGCAATTTTCAAATTTACTAAAAAGATATGAGTACCGGAACACCCGCCCACACACACAAACACGTTTTTTTTAAAAACACAAAATAGCATTAGGTACTGACAATACCAAACATTCAAACATCAAAAGACAGGTCCCCCAAAATCATGAGATTGGTTTAAAAATGAGATTTAAAAAAAAAAAAAATTCCTTGTTTTGAAGCCTTTAGGATTCAATTTTTCAAGTTATCTTTTGCAAGCACAAGGGTTAGAAATATCCTGTTTTGAAATTCAAACAGAGATTGTAACATCATCACATGACTGCAGGAACTGGGGCTTTATGGCAAAAAACAAAACAAACAAAACAAAAACAAGAACACCCAATATTGTGAGGCTCAGGATAAAACTGCTGGAATTGGCAATACTGAAAAATTACTGAAATGTTATCCAGCTTAAAAGTTCTATTTATATTGGATTTAGGGGGGAAATGAATTGCAAAAAATCAAAGGATGTTAATAGTCCTCAATATTTGTGTAATTTAGTTCTGATCCAAATCCCAGTGAAATCAATAGACTCTTGCTAACTTCAGATGGAGTTGGATGTAACCCTAAATGTCTTCAGAAGTTTAATGTACAAAGATGAGCATGTCCAGATATTAGTATATCCCAAAATACCACCTAACCAAATACACATGCACACTCAGTAGACATACAGAGAATAACATAACCGTCACATTATATTTTTTGTGATCATATCAGAGCTCAAATCTAATTAGGGCTGCATTTAGACAGTAGTTAGATGGGCGCCCACTATACAGTAAGTGGAACAATTCCTTCACAGACATGACTAAACCAATACCTCAGTGCTGTGTTAGAGACTGCTGTCATTAAAAATCCCATTCCACTTTTTGCCAAGCCAACATTCTGGCCAAGATCACTTTGAGTAAATGCTTTCTGCCTATCAGAATGCACCCTGAAATTTTCTGTGCTAAAGTGCCAATTACTGTCATTATGCCCTGGAAGCAGGACATGTGTTTTGACCTAGAGGTGATTGCATTTCAGCGATGGCTGGTGTGATCCTTATGCGTGGATTTTTTTTTAAAGTGGTTTGGGATTAAAGGTGCTGATGAATTTATGATAATAATTAATGCATATTGACATTTAAATATCATAACACTCTGACTTAAGTCTACAAAAGCACAAACTAGCTGAAGGCATAAAGGGTAACAAAAAGACATTCTTCAAATACATCAGAAACAAGAGGAAAACCAAGGACAGTGTAGGACCCTTACTCAACAAAGGGAGTAAAACAATAAATGAAAATGTGGAAATGACAGAGGAACTAAATAAATTCTTTGTTTTCATCTTCACTGAGAAGGTTGGTGGAGATTGGATGTCTGATGTGGAGGAGGGGAATAGAAATGAGATAGGGTCAGAAGCTAAAATAAGGAAAGAGCAAGTTAAAAATTACTTGGACATGTTAGACGTCTTCAAGTCACTGGGGCCTGATGATATGCACCCTAGAGTACTCAAGGAGATGACTCAGGAGATATCTGAGCCACTAGCTATTATCTTTGAAAAATAATGGAAGATGGGTGAAGTCCCAGAGGACTGGAAAAAGGCAAATATAGTGCCCATCTACAAAAAGGGAAATAAGAGCAATCCAGAGAATTTTAGAACAGTCAGCTTAACCTCTAGCACCTTATTCTCTTCCAGATGTTTGCAAATCGACTCCTTAATTATCTGGGAAAAATAATGAAACAGATAATTAAGAGTTGATTTGCAAACATCTGGAAGAGAATAAGGTGCTTAGTGCT
The DNA here is from genome assembly GCA_007922175.1 of Pelusios castaneus. Classification (NCBI taxonomy): domain Eukaryota; kingdom Metazoa; phylum Chordata; order Testudines; family Pelomedusidae; genus Pelusios; species Pelusios castaneus. Next base: position 392,482 of record ML685922.1, read on the forward strand.
AGTCAGCATTGATTTGTCAAAAACAAATCATGTCAAACCAACTTGATAGCTTTCTATGATGTGGTAACGAGCCTTGTGGATAGAGGGGAAGTGGTGGATGTGGTATATCCAGACTTTAGTAAGGCATTTGATACGGTTTCACATCACATTCTCATTAATAAACTGGGGAAGTACAAACTAGATGGAGCAACTATAAGATGAGTGAAAAACTGTTTGGATAACCGCTCCCAGAGAATAGTTATCAATGGTTCACATTCAGGCTGGAAGGACATAATGAGTAGGGTGCTGCAGGGATCTGTCCTGGGTCCGGTTTTGTTCAACATTTTTATCAGTGACTTAGATGATGGCATAGAGAGCAAACTGATAAAGTTTGCAGATGATACCAAGCTGAGAGGGGTTGCGAGTGCTTTGAAGGATAGGATCACAATTCAAAATGATTTGGACAAACTGGTAAAATGGTCTGAGATAAATAAAATGAAATTCAATAAAGATAAGTGCCAAGTACTCACTTAGGGTTGAACAACCCATTGCACACATACGGAATGGGCAATGTCTGCCTAGGAAGGAGTAGTGCAGAAAGGGATCTGGGTGTAATAGTGGACCACAAGCTGAATATGAGTCAGCAGTGCAATACTGTTGCAAAAAAAGCAAACGCCTTTCTGGGGTGTATTAACAGGAGTATTGTGAGTAGGAGACGAGAAGTAATTCTTCCACTCTACTCTGCACTGATTAGGCCTCAATTTGAGTACTGTGTCCCATTTTGGGCACCTCATTAAAAAAAGGATGTGGAGAAGCTGGAAAAAGTCCAGAGAAGGGCAACAAAAATGATTAGAGGAATGGAACATTTGGCTTATGAGGGAAGATTGAAAGAGCTGGGTTTGTTTAGTCTAGAAAAAAGGAGAGTGAACGGGGATATGATGGCAGTTTTCAAACACCTAAAAGTTGTTATGAGGAAGAAGGAGAAAAATTATTCTCCTTAGTCACAGATGGTAGGACAAGAAGAACAGGCTTAAATTACAGCAAGGGAGGTTCAGTGTAGACATTAGGAAAAAATTCCTAACTCTCAGGATTATTAAATCCTGGAATAAGTTGCCTCGGCAGGTTGTGGAATTTTCTAGGCTACCTCTACACTGGCAATTTAAGTTGACTTAAGAAGGCTTAAGTCGACTTAAATTAAGCCACGTCCATACTAGGTTTTCATTAAGTTGACTTAAGAAATTCCTGAAGTGGACTTAATGAAAGCTTAAATTGACTTTATAACTGCCACTCATTAAGTCGATTTAACTCTTAAGTAGACTCCTTAAGTCGACTTAAGGATGGGGTGGACGTAGAGTAACACTTAAGTCGACTTTATTAAGTTGACTTAAGGGTGGTTAGGTCAACTTAACAAAGTGGACTAAGTCAACTTAAAGCTAAGTCACCTTAGTCCACTTTGTTAAGTCGACTTTAATAAGGTCGACTTTAAGTGGACTTAAAGTCAACCTTATTAAGTCCACTTAACAAAGTTGATCTAACTTTTTCTAGTGTAGACATAGCCCTACATTGTAGGTTTTTAAGAGCAGGTTAGACAAACATCTGTCAGTCATGGTTTAATGTGGGTACTTGGTCATGCCATAAGTGCAGGGAACTGGACTCGATGACCTGTCATGGTCCCTTCCAGTTTCTATGGCTGCATCTGCACTTGTAAATTAAGTCGACTTAAGCTTCCTTAAGTCGACTTCATTTACCCTGCGTCTACACTACAGTTTTCTTAAGTCAAATTAAGCAGCTTGCTTAAATTGACTTAAGAAAAATAAAGTCGACTTAATGAAAATTAAGTCGACTTTATTAACCCTAGAATTACTTCAATTTAAGGCTTAATTCGACTTTTTTAAGTCGAATTAAGCCAGTGTAGATGTGGGGTATCCTTAAGTCGATTTAGGGCTACCCCAGGACTACACCAATGCCCTCCCTGCCGGGGGGGAGCACAGGGGGAGCTTGGCATGCCCCCTCACAGGGCAGGGCAGAGCCCTGCCCACCCTGCCCCTATGCGCGGCCAAGGTCCCTGTCCCCCTTTGCCCCATTGTACCTATGTACAATGGGGCAAAGGCTGAGCCCCCTGGCTCTGAGCAAGGGGTGCCCCCCTGCTCCCATGGACCTGCCGTAGGTCCTCCTAGCCACTAGAAGTCGACCTAGGCATCCAGTATGGATGCTCTAGGTCGACTTTGTAAGTTCCCCCCAAAGTCAACTTAAAATGTAAGTGTAGACTCACTAAGTCGACTTAAATTTCCAAGTGTAGACATAGTCTTAGGATGCGTCTACACTTGAAAATTAAGCTGACTTAAGCTTGCTTAAGTCGACTTAATTTACCCCACATCTACACTATAGTTTCCTTAAGTCGACTTAAGGAAAATAAAGTTGACAATGAAAATTAAGTCGACTTTATTAAACCTCGAAATAAGTCAACTTAAGGCTTAAGTTAACTCCCTAAGGTCGACTTAAGCCAGTGTAGACTTGGGGTAGCCCTAAGTCGACTTAGGGCTACCCCAGGACTACATCAATGCCCTCCCTGCTGGGGGGGTGGGTACAGGAGCAGCCTGGCATGCCCCCCCACAGGGCAGGGCAGTGCCCTGCCCACCCTGCCCCTATGCCCTGCCAGGGTCCCTGTCCCCCTTTGCCCCATTGTACCTATGTACAATGGGGCAAAGGCTGAGCCCCCTGGCACTGGGCAGGGGGTGCCTCCCTGCCTCCGTGGACCTGCCCTAGGTCCCCCTAGCCCCTAGAAGTCGACCTAGGCATCCAGTGTGGATGCTCTAGGTCAACTTTGTAAGTTCCCCCCAAAGTCGACTTAAAATTTAAGTGTAGACTCACTAAGTTGACTTAAATTTCCAAGTGTAGACATAGCCTATGATTCTATGATTCTGTGAAAATGTAGACTTAAGGTTTTGCTAGTTAGAAAACTCTTATATAAAACACAGTCTATGGACAACTGCCTTTTGTCATCCCATAAAAGATACTTAGTAATCAGAATCCTCAGTAACTGGAAAATAGGATAAAGGAAAAACTTTGAATTTTCTTTTGTGGTGATCTCAAACAAATTTCCTTTCCCCCCTCTCCAACAACTGCCACCCCTACAATCTATTAACAACCCTCCCTCCCCTACGGCATTTATCACTAATGAATATACAGCTTTAAAAGAAATGGAATAACACATATGATATATGAATGATTTCCTTTCCTTTTAAATAATAATGTTTGCATGCATACATACACACATATATACATGTCCCTATGGAAAGGGCTCCTAGATCCCTAAGTATCTCTTTGAAGACGTGACACCTTAGAGGAGAAAAATCTCTAGTTATTCAAAAGCAAGAATCAATCAAAGAAGAAACTTACATTATTTATTTTATATTGTCACTGTGGCTTTTTAGTCTAGCCTCTAGACCTGAATGTCAAGATTCATACAAAGTGAGATTCTACACTATTAAAGGCATCTTTTTTTCTGCTGAGAAGTTCAACTGCTTTTCTTCCTCACCTACATCAGTAAAAAATGCATATAATGAGTAGAGGTATAAAATGCAAATATGATTAGGCTCTGAATTTCTTATATGCTCTTTTTCCTTTAGTTATTACCTCTTAAATGGGCAAGAAATGCATCATTGCCTGAGAGTCATTTAAAACGATAGACTCAAAGCTTTAAAAAAAAAAATCTATTGGTAGGAGCAATCTACCATTGGTGTGAGCTAGTGTGTTTCTCCCAACTCCAAACTATAATTGCTCTAATACTTTGTTTATTCAGTCAACTTTATCTTTTATAGAAGTCTCAATGAAAACTTTTGTTTTGTCCACTAGTATCACTTATCACTTAACATTTATATTACAGGTCTCACTCACTTTTGTAGGCACTGTATAAACATTTAGTAAATGGCAGGCTCATCCCCAACATTGCTTGCAATACATACGAAGAGGCGGTTAAAAAAAAAATCTACTGGAACATTAGAACAACTTTTTTGTAGCATTACTCCTTCATTAAATTGGCTACATTAGAAAAAGCATTTCTTATCATTGTTACTCCAGTATGGCTATGTCTACACTTGTAAAGTTAAGTCAACTCTCTTAAGTTAATAAGTTAATAGCACTAAGTCGACCTTATTAAGTCAACTTAAAGCTAGTGTGGATGGCTATGTCTACTATTAAGTCAGCTTAACGGAGTGGCTACACTTTAAGTCAACTTAAGTCGACCTTGTTAAGCCGACTTAATAGTAGACATAGCCGTCCACACTGGCTTTAAGTTGACTTAATAAGGTCGACTTAGCACTATTCCCTGTTCACACTGGGTTTAAGCTGACTTAAGAAGTCGACTTAAGGTTTAAATCGACCATCAGAGGTGGTGTTATTAAGTCGACTTAAGCTGTTTTTAAGTCGACTTAAGGAAGCACTTAAGTCGACCAAATAAAAGCCCAGTGTGGATGCAGCTTTGTGTATGTAGACTTAAGCATCCTTAAGTCCACCTAAGTTACCAGTGTAGACACACCCATATGACATTTTACCCACGTCCTTTCATGTTCAGCTTAGAAATTTAACAACTGCCTATATATGCTCACGCCTACAGGGTATTGGGCAATGTTGCCCAAAGCTAGCTAAGTACTTAATTACATGCTTAATTTTGAGCATGTGAGCTGTCTCATGAATTCAATGACAGATGAATTCAATGGGACTATCCATGTACTTAAAGTTAAGCAAGTAGTTTAAGTGATTTGCTGAATGAAAATAAGAGTGCTCAGAATCCTTTAAACTGAACTTAAGTCAGGGGCCAGAGTGTTAGTTTAAAGAGAAATGCTTTCTCCTCTTTAAAAAGACATTGTATATGTTTTTTGTTTTGTTTTGATTTTTTTTCCCCTTGACTACAGCTTTGGAGTGGAAGTTAACACACTCTGTGTAATACTTCATGAAGCTGTAATGTATGAGTGCCAGGTTTTATTAAACACTGGAATCAGAAAGCACCACAATTCTTCGCTTGCCATGGAATTTGTCAGATAAGAAATGCATATTTTGACAGCCATTTGCTGAATATCTTTGTCCCATTCCTTACTCACTGTGGGAAAGCATGAGAGGACAAAAAGAATGAAGAAACAGCTTTTCTGTCATTCCCCTGTAACTTTAATCAACCATCTTTTCAAAGTTCTAATGATAGATATAAAGTTATGCTGAAAAGCAGCCTCTTCCGTAAAACAGTTCAGCACTATTAGAGTTTAGAGATTTTAGAGCAATGGATCTTGTGCAAAGTGGAACACTGTTAGAGCTCCTCTGTTAGACACTTAACTGCTTGTAACAAGCCTGCTATGGAATCATTTCAGTCCCTAATGAGTGTAACATGGAAACATCTTGTATTTGACAATACAGCACTTACATGACATGAAGACTGGAATGCACCTTGCTGTAGTAACGTTTTTACTAGATTTATTATGCTTTAATTGTATGTTTGCTGGCAGTTAGCGCCCATTACAGGGGGATGTTTGGTACAATCACAACTCAATGCGGTCCCTGCATTTTGCTGCTCTTTTTGTTATCAGAGAACTTGTCCACTTGCCCCTTAACCCTGAGGCTTGAGTGCTGTGTTTCAGGAAGGTTGAAAATATTTTTAAAGAATGAGATGGTTTTAGAGAGAGGGACTCATCCTCATTTAGTCCAAGATTTTTTTTTTGCATGTGTAAAGGGACAGTGAAGCAGGCATTAATTACGCTTTAAGGACCTTCATATATCTAGAAGAGATGCAAGGGGCCTTTGTAGAAATGAAAATTAGACTCTGAAGATTCTAAATTCCCCACACCCAAAATCAGTTCTTGAAGTCCAAATTCTATTGTCTGTTTAAATTGACCGGGACAAGGGCAGTGGACCCCACACTGATGCATGCACACTCTCACATATACATACATGCCTTTCTGACAGCCAGTTCCCAGCAGAGAGAATTAAAATAGCATGGAAGAAAGGGGCAAGCACTAACAGTATTGGAAGAGTGAGATAGATGTGGTTAAGACTTTGTTCAGTGGCAGTAAGGGAAGATGAGTCCTGGAGCAAACGGAATATCTGAAATCAGTAAAGGATTTATTGCATAAGAAGAATGGATTGCAGAAAACAGAGAAGCAGGGCTTGTAGGAGGAGAAGACTACTGCAGTAATAACTTTACAGTGGATCAGTTCTTATTTTATCCAAGATCATTCATTCATTCTAGCACTTAACACTGTCTCTCAATTTGCACAGTGCACCTGTCGTGATTTAGGATGATCCAAGAGGAAAAAGCCCCTGTGCTTCAAATGCAAAATGAACTATCTTGTGGACTGTGCTGTAAATTTCAGTAGCTTTTTTGCTTGCAAAACACATTGGACAATTTTCTCAAACTCTTTTGGCTAAAGCTAACATAAACCCAAAATATAAGAGAAGGATGGAGACAACCTACAAACATGATTTTCATGAAACCCATGAAACATTTTAAATGTTTCTGAACTTCATAAAAATATTTTTGTGTACATCTTCATGGAGGCCACAGTTCCCTACTCTGAAACAATCTATCTAGAGGAAGTTGTAGCCCTAAAACTATAGTTTAAATTATCACTCTAAAAGACATAGTACAACAACAATAAAATAGGGCTGATCAGAAAACAAGAATTCCATTTCACAAAAATTTTCCAGGTTTCATTCCACATCAAAATGAAACAAAGACCTTTTGAATTTTGACAAAACAGATTGACCCATGTAACAATATCAAGTGGTCTGACTCAGAACAGTGACTTCAGTCTTGGTTTCCCACATCCCCAGATGATTGCAACCAGCCATTAAATTTAGATTCTTTCTCTGTCCCAATTAATATTTAATTTATATACAATGAAACATTCCAACAGATGAGAATGAAAGAGACATCCCAGAGAGTGCCCAAACCACCAGAGAATTAGTTATTCTAGGCTCTCTCCATAGTTCTGAGTAGACATTACATCCTGGGCTATGTCTACACTTGCTAAAATTAGCTTAATTCGAATTAGTTAGTTCAAACTAACTAATTCGAACTAATTTTAGTTAGTTCGAATTAGCTTAATTCGAACTAGCATGGCCACACTGGAACGTTAGTTCGAACTAAGCAAGCACTTGCTTAGTTCGAATTAGCGATCCCCATTCATTTCAATGGCCGGTTAATTCGAACTAAGAACTAGTTAGTTCGAATTAACCCCTTAGTTCGAATACCCTATTCGAATGTATTAGTTCAAATTAAGGAAGCCCTTAATTTGAACTAACTAAAGCCTAGTGTAGCCATGGCTTTAGTTAGTTCGAATTAAGCCTCCTTAATTCGAACTAACTTGCCAGTGTAGACATAGCCTCGGATATTTGAAACCTTACCAATAAGAAAGTCATAAAAACATTTCTGTTTTGATGAATCAGCATTTTCTGACCAAACCCCCCCCCCAAACAAACAAACAAAAAAGCCCCAAACATTATGTTGAAAAATTCCCAACCAGCTGTACATTACGAATGGTGGGGTTCAAGATTACTGAATCACTCAGTAGCCAAGTTGCCTAACTGTAGTGAGAATTCAGGCTCTGCAACTGATTGGCCCTTCTATACTTATCATAAGCATTCTTCACAGGCAGTGGGAATTTATCACAAAGTCTTTAGGGTCCACATGAGCAAATCAGCCTTCCAATTATTATTCAGCTACTAAGTAGAGTGCTAAAAATATATTTTTTCTTCAAGATGTTTCTGGGGTTTACAGTAGGAGAGATTTCTTGGGGGGGCCCCCCCCCCCAGCAATTACCTCTTTTCTAGAAGTCCATGCCAGGAGTATGAGGTTTTCCAGTGTTTATTGGGGCCAGAAAACGAAAGGTCTATTTTTCATACTAAATGAAAATGAGCTTTTTAATTTTTTTTTCAAACCGTTTATAACTTAAGATATAAAATGAAATGTAGCTTTGGGTTTTTTCCTCCCTAAACCTTTTCCTTGACTGTGTCCTCTTTCCATTCAGTGAGGTATGTAGGACTCTGAATGATACTGTAATCCCTCCTGGCAACAGAACAGAAACATGGTTCCCATTACAGTTTATTACTTTTTTTTCTTTTTTTAATCAAACCATCAAGGGGCTCAGACCTCAGTTAAAAACTTAGACAAGACATATTATGGGCCAGGTTCTCCCATATTGCTATATGGATTCAGTCCATGTTTTAAGTCCTGGTGTATAGTTAAAAATAATAATAATAAAGTACATGATGTACCCATTTAGTATTCTGAAAATGGATTCTTTTTGTTTCACTGATGGGTATTTGAAAATCTGTTTCCTGTAGAATTGTGCATGAAGCACATTTGGAAGTTTTCTAAGCAGCAATCTCCATTTCTGTAGGTTAGGAATAGGAGCCACTTTTTATAAACAGATTTTGAACTCATCTAAACTGTCACTTTTTAAAAATGTGAGATATTGTCATTCACAGCAAGGGGAAATAATCCGAGACTTCTAGATTCTATTAATGAATCTATCATGGACTCAGTGGTGTGACCATGGAGAAAAGTTATTAACCCACTATTTTCCTAAATCATCCCACCTATAAAACAGATAGAACTCTTTCTACTTCACAGGATAGAGGGTAAGATTAATGAACTGAAATGTGTAAAGCCCTTCATGACCTGGATGAAACATGTATGTGCAAAGTAGTGTGTATAATATGTTAATTGATGTTTGAAAAAGGAGGCTAAATTGGTCTTAAACTATCAAGCAATGCTACTGAGGTCTCTACGCAGCAAATCTTTATTTAACAAAGAAGAATATAAATGTGTAATAAAACCCCTTTAAGGGCTAAATTCTACTTTCAGAGATATATACACAACTTTCACTGAAGCCAATGGGTTTTGTACACAAATGCCAGGAGATGAAATTTGCACATATTTCAAGAACTATCTTTTTTTTTTTTCTTTAAGGTTGGTTTGTTCATTAGCATATATTCATAGATTTCTAGGGCAGTAAGGACCATGGTGATCATCTACGCTAGCTCCTGTATAACACAGGTCATAGAACTACCCCAAAAATAATTCCTAGAACAGAGATTTTGGGGGAAAAAATCCAATTTTGGCTTCAAAATTGTCTATGATGGATAATACACCACAACCCTTGGTAAATTGTTCCAATGCTAATTAATCTCACTGTTAAAGAAGTAAACCTCATGGCAATCATGTTCTTGTTGTAGTGCAGCTAGAGCAATAAACTCAATCTTTTGATTTCCGACTCATTTTTCCCCTCCCCCTTTGAAAAGCAAACAAAAAGTGCTTAAGAGTGAGAGTTTCAAAATTGCTGAGCATTGGCTTAACTCTTCTCTCAATGAAGTCAATGAAAAACTTCTGTTGACAGAAATAGAGGTCAGTGCCTAGCACATTGGGGAAAAAAAAATCAGACCTCAATATTTATTTTAGAAGTTGTTTTTATTCTGAGCATTGATGGCCTTACATTGTATTCAATACCTACCTGTATTCCTCCATTCCTTTGTACCTTTCTTTGATAGCAGGTCCACTTGCCTGCATCCATTTTAATTTTAAGAGGGCATTATTGTCATTATATTTCATTAAATTGTATAGTCTCTTTGGCAGTGATGAGAAGCTTTATAAATTAAATAACAATTCTATACCTTTACTCTTGCTAACTGTGGCATTTGTTATACATTTGAATGAGTCTTGATGATTATAGAATTTTATTTTAACAGTTTTTATTGTTTCTTTTTGATAATTATTTATTGTATTCCTACTTTGCTCCTTTTGTAATCTTCATATTCAGTAAGCAGTTAGTTATCTCTTGTCAACAAACAGTAGCTCACCGAGTCACAACTCTGGCACATCCATCCAAAAAAGTTGAATATCAATAGTCTCTCCATCTCCCCTTATATGTTGTGTGTATATTTGGCTATCTCTTTATTTAAAACAATAATGTGGATTGTTCTATTTTTTTTAAGATTAGATCAATGGGTGTGTTGTCCAATTAAGTACCTGGTAAGGCCCTAATTAGTCCCACTATCTGTATAGTGTTCTTTCTGATGAGAGTTGTGTGGAGAAATCTCCTTGTAGGCTTTGTAAATCTCATCCTTTGACTCTAACTTTTTAACTTGAGCTGTAGTCATCAACCTCTTTTAATTAATTTATAAGGACCACCATCCAGTTTCTCCCTTAATATTCCCTATCAAGAAGAGACATCAGAAGAGTTTTCAACTGCAGTGTTATACAAGATCTACACACATTATTTTTTTACAGGTGCTAGGCCTCCTGCAATTGTATATTGTATTATTGTATATATATGGGGTTAGGGTGCATGTGCACGCACAAGCTATATTTTTTAATACCTATTTGAAATGAAATGGGGAATAGAATGAAGACAGCATACACATAATCTCTGAACTACAGTGCTGTGGATAAAATATTTTATCCACGGGAAGGCAGAGAGGCGAAAGAAAATAACTTATCTAAGTAAGAGAACTTATTATTCACTAAGAAATTATACCAACTGTGGTGAGGTTTAAAAAAAACAACTACTATGATTTACTGAGTACCAGAATCTTAGCAAAAGTCTAAAACAAAATAAAGTAAATCTAAAAAAAAAAAAAAAAGCTTTTGTGTGGTCCCTGTTATGAAAGAAAAATCTGGAACAAATTAGAGTTAATGTAAACAGAAGGATTGAGGTTTGTTGACATATATGTAATTCTAAATTAATATGGAGGATAGCTGAAGCTGTCAGACTGCAGAGGCAAAAGTAGAAAATTAGGTGAGCAAAAGTGTATGTGTCAAATGTGAAACTCAAGTAGCATTAAACTATTTGAACCACCACTTTTTTTTTTGCAAAATAGTAAAAAAAAAAAGTTTTAGAATATTAAGCTGTCTGTGTTGTAATGTTTTCTTTGCTCTCATCAACTTTTTTTAAAAGGTGTCTGTGTTGATGAGGAAATTTAGGATAGCATCTTGAAATGTCAGATTAGCAAACCGTTAGTTGGGATTGGTTGTTGTATTGTGTTAATCCATTTGAACATTTTAAAATTATGGTCCTTTTCAATTTTTTTGAATGGACCAAGTATGAGTGAAATAGTTTGAATAAATATGTCATATCGGGGGAAAAGAACTTAAAGAGCCAAATTTTGCTCTCAGCTGCAATGGCTTAAATCCAGATTGACATAATCAGAGTTGAGAATAGATTTTTAATCTGATTATGTACTCATATCTTTCATTTTACTCCAACTTTACTAGGGCCAGCTCCTCAGCTGATATAGAAAGATATGGATATCTATATCTTTTTAGTTAGACAGCAATTTGTGTGGCTCACACTGTAGACTCTGAGGCTGCATCTACACTGGTAAATTAAGTCGACTTAAGATTGCTTAAATCTACTTAATTTACCCTGCGTCTACACTACAGTTTCCTTAAGTCAACTTAAGGAAAATAAAGTCGACTTAATTAAAATTAAGTCGACTTTATAACACCACCTTCTATTAGAGTCGACTTAAGCCAGTGTAGACGTGGGGTAGCCCCAAGTCGCTTTAGGGCTACCCCAGAGCTACACCAATGCCCTCCCTGCCAGGGGGAGCACAGGGGGGCCTGGCATGCCCCCCCACAGAGCAGGGCAGAGCCCTGCCCACCCTGCCCCTATGTCCTGCCAGGATCCCTGTCCCCCTTTGCCCCATTGTACCTAGGTACAATGGGGCAAAGGCTGAGCCCCCTGGCATTGGGCAAGGGGTGCCCCCTGCCACCATGGACCTCCCCTAGGTCCCCCTAAGCCCCTAGAAGTCGACGTAGGTGTCCAGTGTGGACACTCTAGGTCAACTTTCTAAATTCCCCTTTAAGTCGGCTTTAATTTTAAGTGTAGACACACTAAGTCGACTTAAATTAACAAGTATAGACATAGCCTGAGTGTCTCACAAAGTTTAATAGATTTTATTTCACAGCATATCTGGATGGTAGGGAAGTATTTACAAATGGGGAACTGAGTCACAGGGTAGATTAAGTGAGTTGTCCAAATTCACACATGAAATCAATTCCTGAGCCTGGAAGTGAACCCAGTCCTCCTCCTAAGCCCTTGTCCAATGATCTCTCCACCAAACAGACCATCATCATTCCTAGGCTATCACAATTCCAAATCAACCTTGCACCATCTGATGTGTCTCATGGCACATCTTTGTGAGAAATAAGAGTCTCCAGCAGAAACTCCCATCACAACTGTATGTTCACTCAATTTGGTGTTATATCTATACTTTAACTTGTAAAACCATTGTCTCCTTAATATTAAGGAATCTGCCAGGTGATATGGGACCAGGAAGTAACCTGATGAGCCAGTAAGGACACAATGGTTGTATTCCTTACATCCTTAATGGCTCATCAGGTTACTCCCTGGGCCCATTGTAGCTGGCACATTCCTTAACATTAAGGACACAATGGTTTTACACAGCCGCCTGTCTCAGGCATTTCAATAAAATCACATAAGTTAAAGTATAGATATAACACCAAATTCCTAACTAAACTAACTTCTAATCCAAATACAATTCCTAGACATAAACTATATAATCATTCCCAGCAAATGACTACCTTTCTATTGATACCAAACATGACATGGTTCCTATGGATTATAGCATTTATGATATATGAATAGAAAATAATATTATAAATGCTTCCCTAAATCCAGGCAGCATCACACCCTGCCCACATGCCCTGCCAGGGTCCCTGTCCCCCTTTGCCCCATTGCACACAAGGGGTTCCCCCCCCCACCACCGTGGGCCTGCCCAAGGTCTCCCTAGCCCCTAGAAGTCGACCTAGGCGTCCAGTGTGGACACTCTAGGTCTACTTTGTAAGTTCCCCCTTAAGTCGACTTTAATTTTAAGTGTAGACACACTAAGTCAACTTAACTAAGTCGACTTAAAGTCAACTTAGTTAAGTCGACTTACAATTACAAGTGTAGACATAGCCATATAGTCTATTCCTTTTTGCAGTTAAAACTGTTGCCATGTACTTTACAAAATGAGAGTCTCCTATTTAATCATCAGGTATTTAATACCAAAACCAATGAGAGTGGACCCAACTGACAGTGCTGTGGTTCAGAATGGCAAATGCTGCATATTTTTTTCTTTTCTTACTAACATCATGACCATGAGGCCTACAGAGCTGTAGTTCATCTCCCATTAAAAAGGGTCAGAGAATTTGTCTAGCATATCAAAGAGTGCCTTACCAATGTTTCCAAGAATAGTTAGTTTAAGGCTGCTCACAGTGACTTAAGAGCATGGGTACCAACCTCATGGCAGACTGTTAGGAACAGGGCACAAATCTCAAATTGCCTTTGAATTCTATGTTTGGATTTCACCACCAATCAAGTGTAAACTCCTCATGCTCTATAACAGCTCTAAGATAGAGTCAGACAGTCCCCTTCGGTGTTCTGATCTCTCTTACCACCAGGTGAACAAATGGTTCTGTACACCCAGAATCACAGCAATATTCAGGGTAGCATCCAGTCCTAGTGGGCCAGTTGTATCTTAGGTCTCACAAAAGGCAAAGTTTGTAGTTAATCCTATAATAAACTACTGAAAAAATGTATTAAATAGAAAAAGGAAACCAGAAAGTTATTTACAAGGTTAAAGCACCTAAACATAGATACACAAATAAGCCCCAGTTTGCTCTCCTTCCCTTCTCCCACACCTACCCTCCCACCCAACAGAGTTCAAAATGGTGTCCAGGAAATGCAATAATAAAAACACCTTGAAATTTAATATTTACTAGAAAGGCACAGATTTTGCTTGGGTAAACCCGTTTCTTAAAAATAGCCGCCTTATATTTGCATGTGTGAAAGTACGCCGCTCTGTAACCACTCAATGGGGTAAGAAATTAAATGGAAACAGCATTCAGTCACCATATGTTTAATTACTTCAACTGCATGAACTACTACTGCAGGTTTCCCACTGGCAACTTGTAATAACATCTTTTGCCAATTGGGCACCAAAAGAATGGTTATATTCCCCAACATGTGGAAAGCCTGAAATGATAATAAAAGCTTTTGTAGGATAGCTTCTGATTGCTCCCCACTCCAAGTAGTTCTGCAATTTTTTTTGGTGGGGGAGAAGCAGTTTTGAATTTTTAAAATACTTACTTTTAGCTCTGCTCTTTTTTCACTGCAATTTCCCAGACTGTGTCCAGAGAGCTGATGTGGTCTGAAGCTTCCCTCTCACAATACATTGAATATCAGTTTGGAAAAGTGACATTTTATATCCTTGAAATTCTATAAGGATTGTATCTGTGCTCCTGCATTGAGCTATGTGAGACAGTAATCTTCTGTGTCTTGTCCTGTTCCAGGCCTCTCAACCCCTATTGGCTGCAATATCTTGACGGCGGCCCATGTTGGAGGACAAGCCTGTGTCAATGTACCTTCATAGACCATTCCAAAAGGAAATGTTTCTATGAACTTATGCTTGAAGGTCTGGCCAGGGCAAACAAGCAGGCTGCACAGCTCGAGGATAAGATTTCAGTGTGGGAACAGTCACTTGCTTTTCAGTTCCTGAAAAGGAATAGCTGCTAAGGAAGGAGGACAGAGGTTAGCAGAAAGAACTGTATGAGCAGCTGATATCACTTAATCACAGCAAGGATACCAGCTCCTGCTGCATCATCCACCTTATGGGCTGTGATCCCTCCATGGTACCCTATAATACAGTCCAGAAACATCTTGGAAAACAACCTGGGTGAGTAGCGCATGTGTATGAAAACAGTATTCATCAATACAGTTAGTTATTTCAGTCACTGCCTTTCATCAATTCATACTGTGAATTAGTCCTCACACCCCATTTGATAAGTGGTCATGCCATAAGTACATTGCATGGCAATCAATGCCCTCATAGCTCCCCAAGCACTGATCTCATCCCAGCCCCCCTCAATCAATCAGCCCAGTCCCCAACAAGCACATTCATAAAGGTACTCTTCTCCCTCTTCCATTGGGCTATGCAAGTCCGTAAAGTGGAAGTACAAAGCATTCCTGATTTCTGTTGCCCAGGTGCATCCAGGTACTCTTTTTGACTGAAGGTATCAATTCAGCAGCCCCTTGCCACTAAAAGGGCCATTCAGGGGAAATGGTTCACCTCTGGCTTCACAAAGATTGTGATGAGCACAGCAAGCCACAGAAATGCAGACAGCATTGCAACACTGAAATCCAAATGGGTCTGTGATCACCACCAACAGATTTCAATCTGCCAAAACACACTCAATGATCATTCTACACCTAATGAGTGTGTAAACAAACTGCCTTTTGCCGGGGGGGGGGGGGGAGTCTGAAATCAGGATATGCTTTCATAAGTCGAGGCAAAAGATGATACAATGGGGAACCCAGAATAATGGTGGAGACAGTAACTCCATTTATGACAATATCATTTGGTAGGAATAGTGTCTTGGACTCACAATGAACTGTAGATGCTCAATCAGCAAAAAACCGAGACTTCATGAACTTATCCAGTGCAAGCTACCGTAACATTCATAAACTTACCAGTGCATAATAATGACATAGTACCCTTTGTGGTTAACATACTTCTTGAGGAGGGCATGTGAATCCCATCAACAGCCCCAGCCCAATTTGGAAACCCCATTATCTCAAACCAAGAAATTACTTCAGGAGTATTTTTCAAGGCACAGACACCTGGGGATAAACCACATGACCAATTGCCTTCCACTTCCACTTTGGCCACAGTTAACTTTCCAACACAAAGTGTGCTGGAAATGCACTTGTTGCAGTCTGGTGTAACCAGCTCCTAGATGGTTTTGACAACCACCATAGCTGCTCTCATGCATGTCTGTTTACCCTAGAGGATTGGGGCAAACTATTTACAAAGCTTCAGAAATGTAGCTTGCTTCATGAGAAAATTTGGGCCCACTGCTGCTCACCCCAGGTCTGTATGATAATGTGATCCCACTATAGTGCTTATGGTGCTACTCCAGAAGTGCTGATTTGCATATGGGACATCAGCCTAGTATCGTAAGCAGCATCTGTCAGTTTGAGTCTTGCATACCCTTGTCTTCATGCTCTATCATAAACTCTGGCAGGTACCTTTAGGGGATCAGAAAATGCCTCAGAAATGTCCACCAGTGTCTCATGGAATTCTGCCCATTTCCTGATACAGGAGTGAAAGTGCAAACAGAAATTCTTCAAAAGTCACTTCTACCATGTTGTGGGGTTCAGTAGCTGGAAGCATACAGACCAAAGTGACTGTTCAGCAGAATGTGATGGTAGGCTGTTCAACCTAACTGTAATGTGTAAGGTGAACAAGCAAGTTTCCCCACAGTATAACAGGCAAAGGAGTAGAACAGCCACATTTTGGGAGAGTACTAGGGAGCCTGGCATATGGCTGGTTTGACTCAGGTTTATGTACTGCAATGTGAACAACAGAGCCCCAAGTTTGAACCTGGGTTAGAAGACTCTTAACATAGGGTTAATATGTGTAAATGCTTAAACACCAGAGTCTCTAATCCAAGGTCAAATAACTCAAATCCCACTAATCCTGGGTTTATATGGCAGTGCAGACATACCCTAAAATTTTATAGGCCTAATCCAGGCTAAGAAGCTGAGGATCTAACACTTACATCTAGAAACACTTTGCACTCCCTCCCCCCAGATATAACAATTTCCTTTTTATTCTCCTCCTACCATGTGCTCTGAGCTGCACAGTTAGCTGACTGGAGAAGTCCACTAGCAGGAGTCACCTTCATTGGGAGGAGAACAGAACAGCAAAATCTTTTGTCCTCTTGTTGACAGTACATAGTGCAATATAACACAATAATCCATTTTATATCAATGGTCCTCTCTCTTCTGGGACATGCATAACACCCCTGTGGAAGATAAGGCCTTCACACTGGTGATTTACACAGTCAATGAGCCCCACAATGCAACCGTTCAAATATTGCCTTGGAATGTGGGATACAGATGTTGTAAGTGAGATAAATGCATGCAGCAATTCACAAGCATTCAATAAACTCTAAACTCTGAACTTATTCTTATAATCCTAATGCCTATTTTAACAATTACTAACACTTAGGTGAGCCAGACTGATCCAGCAATGTATTTGTCAGTGTTCAGTGAAGACATGCGGATCTTGGCATCAGCTGGCATCCAATCTGACAGCATTATAGTCAGTCTGACTAGTTGCCTTGCTGACTGTGGAAAATTGAGATTTTGCATATGAGGAGCTGCAACACATTACAAGGCTAAAAAAAAGCCTTAAAGTCTATACTTAACCCACTAGGGATTAAAGAGTCCAGGGATGGGTCACATTACATAGTGGTTGTTTTTTTTAAAGCAATAAAGATTATAAAATAAAAGGGTGTGGGAATTGTAGACATGAAAGTCTTAAGGCAGAAACACAAAACTTACAATAAATTGATACAATCAGGGAAAAAATAAACTAAGTGCTTGAGTCAAATGGAAGTGAAATGCTGAAACTGGAGCCGTGTGTGACAAAAGAAAGGATGAAATAAACTAAGTGTTACAGAGACATAGTTTATTCTCAAAGATGGTGAATATAGGACTTTAAATGAGGTTCCTACCATTAGGAGAACAAAACCAGAAAAGGGAGGCAGAGTGTAATGTGTAAAGGGTGCATATAGAAGTCAATGGGTAAAATGCTCCTTTTAGCTTTATCTCGGTAATTCACAGAATTAAGCTCTAAAGGAAGCTATTGGATAGAATGATTCAGTCAAATCTGAGGCGGACTGGATAAGGGACACTGCCCAAGAATCCCTTGATAGTTAAACAGCAATGAACAGCAAGGGAATGAACAATAAAAGAGAAATTCTCTAAAGTTTTTAAGTCTCTTTGGGTGCATCTACACTGACAACTTAGGTCGATTTAAGGAGGTTTAAGGTGACCTAAACAAAGCCACGTCAACTTAAGGAAAGTTTAAGTTGACTTAATAACACCTCCTTTTAGGTCGACTTAAGCCTTAAATCGACTTCTTAAGTCTATTTAAGGCCAGTGTAGATGGGGATTAACGCTAAATCAACTTTATTAAGTTTATTTAAAGCCAATATAGTGGTTATCTCTGCTGTTAAATAAATTTAACAAAGTCGACTTAAAATGTAGCCAATTTGTTAAGTCAACTTAATAAGGTTGACCTAAAGTTGGCCTTATTAAGTCGACTTAACAAAAGTTGACTTAACTTTTCTCGTGTAGACATAGCCCCTTTTCAACCTTATTAAGTCGACTTAACACTTTAAGTCGACTTAATAAGGTTGATTTAGGTGCTAATCCCCATCCACACTGGCTTAAATCGACCTAATAAGGTCGACCTAAGCTTTAAGTCAACATAAAAGGAGGTGTTATTAAGTTGACTTAACTTTTCCTTAAATTGACTTAAGGAAATGCTTAAATCAACTTAAGGAAGGCCCAGTGTGGATGTGGAGTAGTTTAGGTCGACTTAAGCCTCCTTAAGTCGACCGAAGTTGTAAGTATAGACGCACCCTTTGATATTAATTGCAGACCCTGTGAGACAATGATTAGTAGAGACGGGAATGTTGTGTTGGGCCACTGACTGCTTCCTGAACCAAGGTGTCAGTTATCCTCTTGCAAATAGCTCTCCTCTTCATTTCCACCTACCCAATCACAACCTACACAAATTAGAAATAGGTAAGCTGCTATGGCCTCAAGTGAAAGCATAACAACCAAACATGACACATCCTGCAAATGGAAAGCCAGTTCGATCAAACAAACAGAAAAAGCTCAGATGCCAGATCCTGAATTGTTAGGCCAATGGGAGTTTTGCCATTGACTTCAAATGGAAGCAGCACTGAGCTTCAAAAAGGAGTCTTTCCTAAAAGGATAGGAGATAGAGAATTGAACAAAACAGTAGCACTAGATAAAAATAGATTGCACCTTGGTGGAATAGGAATGGACTTTTATAATATTAAGTGTCCAGGTGAAATACAGATAGAGCAATTTCAATGCAAAACAAATAATATCGCAGTTTCAAAGACATCTTTTAGGTCAAATTATTAAGTTAATTAGTTTAAAATAAAGAAAACAAGAAATAATGTAATGCACATGAGAATAAAGGTAATGTGTAATCCATCAGACAACGGTTATAAAGGAGATGCTAAAGAAAACAGAAAAAAGGAGGATGTCAGGAATTCAAAGAGACATTTTTAAATGAATCTTGTCATAGATTATGAAAAATGCATTAGAACTGGTTGGTTTTCCTTCAGTGTGATGAGAAAATGAAAGCCTTCCTCTTTCAAAGAGTAAAAATAGATTCAGTCAGGTCAATACAATCCTTCTGAAACAATGGTTGCTCCCTTCTTTCTTATTTTAAATTTTCTCTGCTTTCACTTTACAGGGAACTCTGACTCTTATGAAAATTGTTAAAAACCATGTATAGAGGACTGGATTGGTTTGGGGAAGAAGGAATCTTCCACATCTTATCATTGGTTTACATCTGCATCAAACATGTACTGTCTGATGGCTGGTATTAGCAGCACATGCAGAATGAACTGGGAGTTTCATCTCAGTTTCATTTATTAGTGAAAATGTTGTGGTCACATGGTCAGTGGGCCATAGAGACCAAGCTATCTTTTCCACAAGCAGAGAAATGGTCCCTCGTTACACAAAATAAATGAACATACATTGGTGGGTAAGTTTATAGTGCCACTGACTCTGCTGTACCTGTTCTGATTATCAGTCTGTTCATCAGAATAAAATTCAAAGACAGACCTTCAGCCCATTACCAGAACCTCTGTGTAAGCTTACGTCTTCAGGGTGTTCCAGTTTATGCTGAGAAACTTGTCCAGCAGACCACCAATCCAGGATCAGGGAAGTGCAAAGGTGAGCTATGCATTATCTTTGAGTTTCTTCTGTGTGATCCTTGGACACAGTAAAGAATCTGGCCATTATATAGCCATGATGATGGGAATTCCTGTATGGTATGTAGGTCAAATTCGCACCCCCCTTTTCTTGGGGTGGAAAAGCAAGAATTTATCCACAGATCTATAACAACAACTTTAATTTCATGTTGAGAAAGCTTGTAGTGAATAAGCACCCATGCTGCCCCCTGTACATAACTTTCAGCCTTGAGCTAAAACTCTGTCTGCAGCTTCTGCCATGAGATATCTTGTAGAGTGGCATTCACGCAGACAGCTAATGGCAGAATGTCAAGGACAGGATTTCTGGCCAGCTCTCTACTCAGAGCTTTGGGAGGAGGTGCTCAGCACCACATTTTCGAAGTTCATGAATGTAGCTTGGTGAGGGTTTGCAGCTACTTTAATAATCTCTTATTTGTCAACAGTAAAATATATGTTCACATAAGACTAAGTAAAATTGTGATAGAAACTGAAAGAAGCAAAAAAACAAAGGTAGTCTTATGTCATAGCATTATGCCTGAGTAACATGTAACACATCTTCATGGAGCCAACTTTTCATGTCCTTTTTTTAAATATAGGTTGAATATATACCTTTTGTTGAAATAACAGAGCAATTTTTTGTCTGGAGTTCCTTGCTGGAACAAAGCTTTACATATGTATTTCATTCTTTGCTATCCTACTCAAGAAAAAAGAAATGGCTGGTCTTGTTATACAGTATTAAAAAAAAAAATCAGGCTGCACTCTTCTTAGTATTTTATGCATTATCAACCAAAAAAGGTTATAACACCAGAACTCTTAAGGGTTTTAGTCTCCTTTTATATTAGGCAAGCTGTAATGAATCATGAGGTGTAAATGTAGTCAAGGAATGCCACACACACCACTAATAGGGTAGGCAACCTTCCAGGATTGTCCCGGAATCTCCAGAACAATTAACAATTAATCTTTAATTAAAGATTATGTCATGTGATGAAACCTCCAGGAATACGTCCAACCAAAATTGGCAACCCTAACCAAATGCAACCAATGTAAAGAACAGCACTTATGCGCTTATGCTTTCAATACATATGCATATTGAGGAGGGAATGATTTAATTTTGCTGGCAAATCTATCAAAGATTCATGAGGTAGAATTACATCCTGTTTGCCCTATGTATCATGATAATGGACCTAGAGTCAGAGGGCCCATGTTCCCTGGAGGGGCAGTTATTTACAGGATGCCATGGAAACAAGCAAGGAACACAGAGTTAGGCTGGAAGTAGCTCAGTCACATGGACAGAGAAGTGTACAGATTTCACTTGTTTAACTTAACCTGCTTGAGCTTCACTGTTTGTGAATGTAATGAAACAGACTTCAGCAATTAAATGTGCTCAGCTGCACTAACATCAGGGAAAAAACAAACAAACAAAAACCAAACCTTTCCAGCTGTTGTTGAACTAAGCAGATCAAATGTGGATAGAGCAAGCATGCACAATGAGAAGAAACTACTTTGACAAAGTCACTTTTATGTCTATAACTAGACTTCAGCGTTACTTAATGGTTCTCTCATCCAGTTCTCACCTCCCTCCGCAATCCCACTATATTAAGAAGAAGCAAAACTCTATGGAGAATGAACTGAAGCTACGAAGAAACACAGATATACCTAGTTCAAACTAGGGTCTTTACCCTGTGTCAAGAGAGCTTACAAGAGTAACTTGCTTATTTTGCAGTTAGTCTAGCCTTTTTTTTTTAAATTAAACTAAATGGCAAGAACAGGGCACAGAAATGTGTCTTAAAATACATATATACACAGGAAGTAAAAATAAAACAAAAAAACTCTGTTCTTAGCTAATGGAAAGAGCATAGGATATATATATAGAACAGAGGCCACTTTAAGTATAAATAGACAAAGCAGCTCCCTAGTATGATGGATTTCTTTAGGTTCATCTTATTTCTCTCCATGAATGACAGTGGATGAGGCTGATGTGGCTGCATTGGAGAGAGAGCAGTTGCCAGTCAGAGGTCTGGTGAGCTGGAAGCAGCCCCCAGACAGGTTGAGAGAGAAATGAAAGTTACTTACGTGTAACTGAGTTTTGAGATAGACTCTGCATATTCACACTCAAGGAAGGCTCTTGAGCAGTACAGCCTGAAGGGTATAGCTTTAGACTGCTGTAGTCATTGGAGTACTCATGTTTCTCCCATGCTCATGTCCTCAGTGGACTTAGAATGTTTCAGGGAAAGGGTATAAAAAGAGTGTGCTGAACCAGTTGCCTTTGTTCCTTCTTCTTTGTTCCTTCCTGCATACTCCTAAACTCTTTGAGAAACAGGACTCCAAAGGTATGTCTACACTTGCACCTTAAGTCGACTTAATGATGTTTAATTGGCCTCCAGGCCCCAGTGCAATGTGGGACAGCTACCCGCAATGCACCACTCCTCAGTTGATCTAGCAACTGCGAGTGTGGACATAGGCAGTCGACTTAAGTTTTTAGTGTGGACTCTCTAAGTCAACTTAAGAAAGTCAACTTTAAGTCAACTTAAAGTTGACCTTGTTAAGATGACTTAACAGAGCCTCGAGTGTAGACATAGCCCAAGGTAGTGGGGAAAGGAGAGTGGGGCTTGTAAATATTCAGAGCCCAGGTCTCAGAATCTTTTTTGCAAGTAAATAACTTTAATTTCTCTTTAAAAGTGTCCTCTGCATATTCCCATGCCTGGGATGTGTTAATAAACAGTATCCTGTCCAGGATGTTGGGAACATAGACTCCTAATTAAATAAGGACTGAAGAACTGCTTTGCCAAATCTTGCTTTATTGTTTAGTAAATGTATGGCTAGAACTCACACAAATGTTGACACTTTACATGTTATTTTTGACCTTATAACTATATTATTAGTAAAAATTTATTTCCCATCCATGGGTATGTGCTATGCAGATGACTGAAAGATGACTATTTATTGAAGATAGGGAGAACTGGTTTTTTTATAAGTATAACAGATACTGTCAAATGTAATTGGTGCTGTAAATGGATCTATATCATGCATAAATATAAATGAAAATTATTTGTATTTTGGAAAACTGTAACATCATTTTACAGATTCCTTTCTAGAATGCAATGGTGCATTCTGCAATTTCAGTGAGCAGCTGTTTTCTAACAGCCTCAGTGCCCTACCCTCTATGCTGTTAGATGGAGAGACTGAAGGTCTGAATGACAGATCATCCTGAGGTGCTGAGAAAGTCTGAACCATAGGTAGAGGCTACATTAGCCTACTGTACATATGAGCTAAATCCAGATACAACCTTTGTCTGAACAATGCTGGTGCTATTAAGAGAAACCTGTCCTTGTCCTGCCTTACTTTGTTTATGAACTTTTTGCATAAGGGGAATTGGGGAAATATGTGCATTAGGCTCTGACCCCAATGAATTAGAAAAGCAACTGATTTTGATACCCTGATTCAGCTGGCTCCTGAGCAAGAATTCTGACATTTTTTGCTGCTGCTGGACTCAAAAAGATCTATTAAAGGAGTCCCATGTAAGAGGTATATTACTACTTCATCCTTCAAATACCTCTTGTGCAACAGACATTTTGAGTTTCTTAGACGGTCTGCAAGAATCTTTTGCTCCCTGTCGTGGGGTGGTTTCCCTACTCTGGTAAAGAAGGGGCTAAAAGCCCTGGGAAGAGAGTAGTCAATGGGAGCAGGCAGCTGTAGAACCGTTCAGGGCCTAGGAACCCTGGATTAAAGAAGGCTGCAGCCACAGCTCTGGGCAGTCTTCTCCCAGTGTTTGTGGGGAAAGAATGTGCTGTCTGTCTGGTTCAGGGGTCTGCAACTTGCAGCTCCAGAACTGCATGCAGCTCCTAGGCTATTCCCTTGCATCTCTGGGCTCCAGGTCCACCCCCTGCCACCAGGGGACCATGCAGGTGTCCTCCTCCTGGCTCCAAAGTCCCCTGCCACTGGGGGACTCTATAAGAGGGGCCTGCTCCTGGTTCCAGGCTCCCCCTCCAACCAGGGGACCTGCAGCAGGCACCCTGGCCCAAGTCCCAGCTCCCCACATCAGGAGGTTACACCCTTTGCAGCTCTCAAAACATTTGATTATTGAATGAATTTTTATAAAATGGCTCTTAACTTTTGGACTGCCGACCTCTGGTCTGGCTGCAGGAGGTAGGACCAGAAGCAGCTTCATGTGGACTCTTTGGGCTTAGTGGGAGAGAAAGCCCAGAGCCCTGATATAAGGGTGAGATGTACCTGGGGACAGCATGGATGTGGCCCAGGGGACTTGAGAGACTGTGTTGGGGGTGGAGGGTTGAGGCAGTGCCAAGGAATGAAACATAGGGTCCCTGGGCTGAGGTCCAGAGAAGTAGGTGGGTCCGGGTCCTTCTCTGCCTCTCCCAGACTGCTAGTGGATGGTGCCAGGACTATTGATGGCCACGGACCCTCAGTAGACTGGCTGGACTAGATCTTGCCCCAAAGACGGATCTTAGCGAAAAGGCTCAGCCGGAAGACTGAGGCACCAGACAGACTAGGAGAGATGGAACACACTGGATAGGTCTGTGCTTAAGCAATTCCCCAGAACCATCACCAGGAGGTGCCCATCAGGAGCCCAGTGCTATTGAATGTCTACATTCCCCTGCTACATGACTGCTATTGGATGTACATTGTGATCTATACTACTGCTCCAAAGGCTCTTAGCCTCCATGTGTAACTGCAGATAATATATCCCTCTTGGTTGTTTGGTTAATATAAATAGTTATATTGTCTGTTAGTACCCTGAACTACCTTGTGTTGAACCTCAGGCAAAAATGCCTGTAAGGCCAATCTGATTGCCTTCAGTTCTAATATACCAGTAAACCCCCGATTCTCTAAAGAATCACCCAGCTCAGTTCCCGGGCTCCTGCTGACAGCAGGAGCAGCTGGGGGATCGGGGGGCGGCAGAAGCT
>ML685922.1:422240-454470 GCA_007922175.1 Pelusios castaneus
GCCTATTGCAGGAGTGGGTGGGTGAGGTCTTGAGGCCTGCATTTTGCAGGAGGTCAGACTAGATGATCGTACTGGTCCCTTCTGACCTTAAAGTCTATGAGGATCCCATCGCATTTGCCACATCAGGGAGCCCATGAACTTAATTTTACTGAGTGCTTCCTTTTCTTAAAGCGTGGGGATAAAGGATAGATTCTAGTGGTGTCTCTTCTCCAAAGCACTAAGGTACTTCCATTAGCACCAGTTAGACGTACACATCAAGATGTGACCTAGAAATAGAGTTAGTAAGGAATGAAAAATGAAGTGTTACAATAAAGTGGGTTGCTTTTGGGGTGGAAAAATGTTGAATAGATTTCCCATTTTTCTCCTGCTTTACATATAACTTATTGTGAAAATATAATACGTGAACCTTGTGTAGGATAATAAAATGTCTGTCTGGTTTCAGATTATTGCTTTTGTCCTGTTCTTACCCTAAAAGGCTGTTATTCATTTTATTGCTGCTTTTGAGCAAAACCTGTGTAATCTAATTCCTAGTTCGATTTTGTTTCCAGCTATATCAGATGAAGCTGATTCTTCATAAATAGGAAATGTACTTACATAAGGAAAGACATACCTGACACAGCTGGAACTGCCTGTGCATAAATATAATGTTTCTGTTTTTATATCTAGGCTTTCTTCAGTTACTGAACACTATCAGCTATTGCCTCAACTAACTACTCCATGAATGGTTAATATTTCTGCATAATTTTGAAGTGAGACATATGTAAATTGTATGTTAGTACTGTGAATGGGTGCTGGGAGCAGCCCAGCTGATTCAGCCCCTGCTACTGTGGCCTGATTACAAGGAATAGAAAGAGGCTAAGTAAACCCTGCAGGGGAGAATTAACAAGGAGCAGCTGCTGGACTTGTTAGGCCAAGCTCCATGAAGGCTCTCAGGAAGGAAGCATGGGGGAGAGGACAAACAGCCAGCAGAAGGAGAAGCTGCAGCAGAAGATGATCTCGACATGTGGCTGGATTAGTGAGGCCGGAGGGGCTGTTAGGCTGGAGTGTACATTAGTAGATGGTGATGGAATAAGTTTGTAAATAAAGGGCACTGCTGGGAGCATGCAGCTGATGACTGTATGTGGTTTGTGGGTTCAGAGCACCTGATCAGCAGGGGGCTGTGGAGACCTGCTACAAACATTGTAAGATGTTTGAACATAAGATTTTTAACAAATATTTATACTGTCAGTTCTTGGGATTTTAGAAAAAGACTATATGAAATCCAACAATAAAAGCAAATCCATAAGATGAGGCTCAAGACCAATTGCTTCGGAGATGTTGATAGCCAAAGCTTTGGAGATTCAACAATTTGATTAAAAAAGGCATTCAAATTTTTGGATGCTTAGCTGAATTTCCTGTTTAAATACTCAGATATAGCTCCCATTTCCATACAACTTAATGCTACACAATATTAAATATATTCATTTTCACAATATCCCCTATAAGGAAAGCAAATAATACAATTCTTATTTTATAGCTGGGGAACTGAGGCTAGTCATCCTGTGGGGGCTCCCAGTGCTTGGGGAGGGCACAAAGTAGATGGCAGTGGGTCCAGATCAGGCCCGGGGCCAGCGGTGACTGGGAGTGTGATGGGGGGGGAGGGCCTTTGCCCTAAATTTTTTTGGGGGGCAGCAATGCCCCTGCTGGGTATGCCACTGTGGCCCATCTTGCCCTCTTGACACTGGAGGCCAGGGGCTCCCACAAGCTGATTGGCCCTGGGCCCCAGCCCTCCCCCAAGGATGGCCCTGAAGAATATATGATTTGGAATTGAGACCCTCGAACTAAGTTTTCAAATGTAACCAGTGATTTTCCTTTGTTCCATGTTGGGCGTGTAAATTGAGATACCTGAAAGAAGCCTGAAGTTCAGAGATTAAATGAACTCTTCTGAAAGTCTTCTTTAAGGTACTTGAAGCAGTAGAATCAGAAAGAGTGGAGGAGGAATGAAAAAACATCTTTTTTTTCCTTTTTTTTTTTTTTTTAAATAGCCCTTCATCTTTTTCCCCAGGAGAAATCAAGTGCAGATATAAAAGTTTTTATTAATAACTGAATACCAGTAGAGAGAGTTTTGCTTTTAATTTTTGAGTACTGATTGCACTTAATCAACCAGAAGAAAAAGAGCAAAAAGAAACGAACTATACTGAAAGCTTTGCTGTATTTGGAGCAATACTACTGAAGAGTCCAGAGGGAGATATCCAAAACAAGAGCTCATTTTGGTAGCAATACAAAATTAAATCAGAGTCTAGCTAAAACTTCACATGGAAGATAAAGAGGAAAAATCCCAATTTTCACAGGAATATCTTATACCAAAATTTCCCAGTGAAACAGAAAATTATAGTCCTTATCTGTTTGCATATGCAATATATAATACTGTTAGCTGCTTGAAGAAATGCATGCCTTCTGCAGATTTACACTTTGGTGGCTGACACATTCCTCATTATTTTTTATCTTCTGTGGGGACTTGGATGCATATTTTCACTATGTCATGGTGGCTCAATCAGCTCTAATACCTGTCTTTTGTAAAGTAGCATTTCTTCTGTGTGCTGTTTATTTGACTGTAGTGCTCTCTTACAGATAAACAGCTTGATCATGGCCCTCTGGTTGATTTAGTTTAGATATCAGGCTAGATAGGACTGGTTGGAATATCAGGAGCTTCAGATGCAGAAGACTGACAAGCTTTTCAGCAGTCATAACTCTATTGTTTTACCATTTTGCATACCAATTCCAAGTGGACTGGTGATATGGTATCAATACATAAGATAAATTTGAAGGGATGGAGAGGAAAGGGAGTCAGCCTATTTCTAAAATGTATAGGTACCTTTGTGTTAGCTTTTCTAACATAAGAGTAGGAGGCAAAAAAGAATTTCTCTTAATCATCAGGGACTGGAAAGCAAAGGACTGGACATTATCCACCAAAAGAAATACCCTGTAGTTACTATCGATGTTCCTGTTGGGGCGTATCTGACCCCAATGAGGGAGGTAAGTAGTTATATTTTAAGGCAATTCCTCCAGAAGGTGGTATTCTCAGGAACATCATCACAGCATTGTCAGTGCACATTTACAACATGTTGATGGGAGGGGCAAGTTTCAGAGACAAACTTTGAGCTGAGTGGGGCATAAGCACAGGAAAATGATATAGACTCATAGGCTCATAGAGTTTAAGGTCAGAAGGGACCAGTACGATCATCTAGTCTGACCTCCTGCAAAATGCAGGCCTCAAGACCTCACCCACCCACTCCTGCAATAGGCCACCAACCTATGACTGAGTTATTTACTCCTTAAATCGTGATTTAAGGACTTTAAGATACAGAGAATTCACCGGTAGGTGAACCATGCCCTGTGCTACAGAGGAAGACGAAAATCCCCCAGAGCCCAGGCCAATCAGCCCTGGGGGAAAATTCCTTCCCGACACCAAATATGGCGATCAGTTAAACCCTGAGCACGTGGGCAAGTCTCAACAGCCAGTTATCCAAGAAACAATTCTCTGTAATAACTCAGAACCCACCCCATGTCCTCTCCCCTCTTAGGCCACTTGTAAATCCACCACACGTAGCCAAATATCAGTCAATTTCCAAAACAGGCTAATCATACCACCCCCTCCATAAATTTATCAAGCTCAGATTTGAAAGCAGTTATGGTGTTTGCCCCCACAACTCCCCTTGGAAGGTTATTCCAGAACTTTACACCTCCAATGATTAGAAACCTGCATCTAATTTCAAGCCTAAATTTCTTGATGGACAGTTTATAACCATTTGTTCTGGTGTCCACATTGGTGCTGTACTCGAATAATTCCTCTCCCTCCCTGATGTTAATCCCTCTGATGTATTTATAGAGAGTAATCATATGCCCCCTCAGCCTTCTTTTGGTTAAGCTAAACAAGCCAAGCTTCTTGAGTCTCCATTCATAAGTCAGATTTTCCACTCCAAGACCATCTTTCTAACCCTTCTCTGCACCTGTTCCAATTTGAATTCATCCTTTTTAAACATCAGGGACCAGAACTGCACACAATATTCCGGATGGGGTCTCACCAGTGCCTTGTACAGTGGCACTAACACCTCTCTGATATTTTGGGATCCCACACAGAACTTCACCTCAGGGACCAGCACAATACTTCCACATTCAACAGGACATCTAGCCTACTAGTGGCTCCCTGTACACTCCAACATTCAGTGGTAACCACAGTTTCTCGAACTCAGACATCATCCCAAAGGCCTTTTGACCCACTGAAAACCCACATTATTGGAATAGGCTCCATTTATTATGAACCAAGGTGACACAAAGTTATAGTGAACCAATGTGCAAAGAATACCAGGTCTTTTTGTACACTACATCTTTTAGTTAAAATGCTAGCTTGGAAGCTATGGGTAACATCAGACAGGTTAATGCTAAAGAGCTGATCACAGGAGCGACTTGGACAACCTTTTTCAAAACTAGCTTTAATTTCATGTAAAATAAAACAGGAGCTCAAAGTGCCTCAAATCATTTAAGGACATCATATAAGAAATAATTTGGAGCAGTCATTAATTCTACCACCTAACTGCATTTCATTTTATTTTGCACTTTCTAGTCTTGAATTATTTATAATTTTGGTTTCCTATCTAAAGGGAGAACACATAATTCTTTCCAAGAGTGTTGTTTCAATTAGTTCTTGGTAACTATTTAATGTTTAAAAGACGCTTGTTCATTTTCAGAATACTAGCTCCTGTTGCCTATAGAAAGATAAAGAAAACCAGAATGGGATGGGAATGTTTGTAGCTACCACATCTTCCTACTGTCTAGACTGAAGGGATCTTTCTGCTATGGATGAGAAATATTCAGGTGCTCAGCTTCTATTGTGATGGGTAACAATAACCTGGGGGAAAGAAAGACTGCTGATGAAGACTTATTGGGCTGATCTAGAAGACTTATTTGATGTGTATGGCTTTGGATTGGGACCATTCCCTCTCCTTCTTTGCCCCCCAACAATTAGGCCATTGATTTATTTTGTTTGCAGAAATAAAAACATTGGGCAGCTCCTACAAGTAAGATTTATATACTGATGTTTTATGTTGCAACCTGAAGTGCAAATTGTATTTCACATCACTGACTGGAAATAGAAAGATGAAAATCAACATTTACCACCATTCTTGCTTTCCTTATTCCCAAGGAGTAGTCCTTCTGAAGTAATAGGACTTTTCCATTGAGAACAGAGGTCAAAACGTTATTAGCATTAGTTGAAGTCAACTATTATTAAAAACCCATGACTATATAATGTTCATGGCCCTTTCAGAAATTCTTAATGGGTCATATGGATAGCCAAGATCTTGACAGATGAAAGGAAACATAATGAAGCCAAAACAAACAGAGTCCTGCGGCACTTTTAAAGACTAACAGATTTATTTATCGCATGAACTTTCATGGGAGAAAATCCGCGTCTGACGAAGTGGGATTTTCTCCCACAAAAGCTCATGCGATAAATAAATCTGTTCATTTTTAAAAGTGCCACAGGACTGTTTGTTTTTCTGCAATAGACTAACATGGCTACCCCTTTGGAACTTGAATAATGAAGTCAGTCAGTCAGTCAGTCAATGGTGCTTGTCATAGTGTGGTAAAAGAACCCAGTGCAAGAGTGGCAAACCTTACCAGAGTGGCTTCAATTCCACACACGAGTTGGAGGTAGAAGCACACTTTACTTCCTGGCTTGCCTACCATCTCTCCAGGATGATTGCACCAGTTTTAACTTGGCTTCTCCAGAATGAGCAGTTGTGGGGAAGGCTCTCTCAGTTGTCATTTGGAATACTGAATATGAGATGATGCTTGACCTTGTTGCTGTATTGGAGCTTTGGCCTTTCTTTGTGTTGTGGGAACTTCTTGAACTGGCCACAGAGACCTTTGGCAGAAGGTCTTGAGGCAAGCACTCCATGCATCCCAGTGAACGAACTCTGCAAGCATCCAGCATATTTTACTTAGACTGTAGACTGGTTCTCTCAAGGATCTTGTGTTATTGATCCATTGGTCTTAATTGACTCCAAGGATTTTTCTGAGACAGGGAAGGTAGGAGCTGTTCAATTGCTGTTCCTGCTTGTACTACATGATACTGCTTGTACAGCTGTAAAGGATGGTATTGAGGACATAAACCTGACAAACAGACACCTTGTATTCAGAGTTAGCAGCTGGTTGTTCCAGACACATGAGGTAAGTGTGCCAAAGGTGACAGAGGCTTTGCCAATTATCATATGAAAATCTATATAAAGGCTAAGTTAAAGTTAAATTTGAGCCAAGATAACAAGTGATCCACATTGTCCAAACTTTGTTACTGATGTAGACTTTAGGTAGGATGTTAGTAGTCATGTCACAGGGCACTGTTTTCACAATACTGATTACCATGTCAAACTTCATATGTGAATAGGTTCTATGATGCATTATGATCTGCAATTCATCAGGTGAATTAAAGATGAAGGCAGCATTAACTGTGAAGAGGAAATCATGAATCATGAGCTTTTTGCTCTGAAACCACCTGATAGTAAACAAGCTGCCTTTCATCCTCGATTCAGCCAGTTTGTTTCCAAAAGTTTACTTAAGAAGAATAGAGAAAAAGATACCAAAGCAGGTTAGCACTATGATGCAGCTTTACTTCATGCCAGAATCAATGCTAAACTCAGACAATATTTCATTTTTAAACTTGATAGTTGTCTCATTTCCTCATGAAACTCCTTAGACACAGAGAACACTTTTTGTGGACAGCTAATTTTCAACAAGATATCGTATATGCTATCCCTGCTAATTTTGCTGAAGGCCTTTTGTAGGTCAGTGAATGATACATAATGATGTTCCTGATGTTCACAGCTTTTTTTTTGGAATAAACACATTCTAAAGGACATGTTAGTCATGGAGTGTCCAGCTCTGAACCCGTACCAGCTCTCAGGATAAACATTCTCAGCAAGGACTTGGAGTCATTTCAGTAAGATATGTACAAGCACCTTGCTGAACATGCTGAGCAGAGATATCCTCCAGTAGTTGTTGAAGTCTGCTCTGTATGAAGTAATTGTTTGCATCTTTCAGATTCTATGGGATCTGACTTTTTCTTCTCTAGCAAGTTCTGAGAAATGTGTAGATGTCACTCACAAGCTTTCTTCCTACTGCCGTTAGGATCTCTCATTGCCTGGTACTTTCCCAGGCACAATCTCTTTGATAGCTTGTTCTACATTTTCAAGAGTTGGCTTTTGGTCCATCTCTTGCATTGCTGGGGAATGGCAGCTAAGTCAGTCTTACAGATAATAGACTCCTCTAAGTAGAGTTCTTTGTATTGGCCAGTCCATCAGTCAAGTTGTTCTTGCTTGCCAATCATTGTGGTACCATCTTTCACTTTCAGGTTTGCAGTCTTTTAGAAATTGGACCAGGCCCTCTTTGATTGCATCATAGGTACCAGGAAGGTCGCCTATTTCAAAGCAGATCTGAATCTTCTTGCACAGATCTCGCCAGTACTTCTGAGTACATTCTCTAGGGGCTTTCAGGACTGAAGCCTTAGTCTCTTTGAACTTCAGCATTCTGCACTTAGTTCATTGTTGAAATAAAATTAGGTGAGCTGTTTTTTCCCCCCTCTCCTCTGTGAGTGGGAGCAGCTGTATTCAGATGTTCAGATGCTGTGATCCAGTCAGGTTGGTTTTTGTTGTTATTCTAGAGAAATCCTTCGCAGTAGCAAGTGTCTTATTCTTAAAATTTTCACACATGGTGTCAGAATCAGGGGAATCAAGATGAACATTTTTAGAAATAGTTTAAAAACATGTAACTTTTCACAAGTGTCAGAATCATGTTAATAATATTGAGGAGAATTTGCCTTTTGGTTTTGCATGATGGATCTTTTAAAGATTTAATTGGAGCTTTGCTGTGACAAGGGCATGGTCAGTGTTGCAATAAGTGCTAAGCATTGGTCAAGCATTCAGTCCATAACGAATGTTTCTGAGATGGATCAGGACAAGGTTAAGATGATGCTAGTGTCCAGAGCAGGGGTGCCTCCATGTGACCTGTCTGCCACTATTGCCAGCAAAATAGATATTTGAGAATACCAGCTTACAGGAGGTGAAAAGCTCAAGGATACAGGCCATTTTCTTTAAGGCTGTGTGTGCCATGTTGGCCAATGATGTCTCCCCAATGCATACATGTGAGCATTAAAATCACTGATACTAGCAAATCTGTCCCTATGGGGATTTTCTTGAGTTGCTCCAGGTGAGAATAGCACTAATTTTCCTTGTTGACTAGAACCTCTGTCCTTAGTGCACGTACCCCTCCAGTATTTATTAATGAGATAACCATGTGGCTGGATGTGAATATGAACTCGGGAATCCTGACTTTTCTGCCCACTATGGACCAACACTTGCCTGATGGGTAAGACTCTTTAAGTGTAAATGACAATCAGCTATTAATAACATGTAATAGAGAAATCTCCATAGGTTGATGGGACCAGGCTAAGAAGTCTAGCCAGGAGGTTCATACCTTTCATAACTGTTCAGTGAGCTTAGAGAGATCAATGGGTAACCTTAGACCAGTTCCTAACAGACAAATGTATTTAATTCAAGAGCAAGATTCAAAATTGGCCTCTTAATTGGCAATTTCAGAAGTGTGAAAGATTGAAGGGCTATAGAAAGTGAATGCTTCTACACTTGTTCATCTAGTCAGGGGCTTATTAGCCTGCCATTGTGCCCCACTGTCAGTTATAGGGAACCTTGACTTGTCAATGAGATTCCTTTTAAGTTCAGAGAAGACTTGCTAATGAACCATATTTTCTTCTGGTGTCACTATAAACCTTTTCTTTATTATTATTATTACTTTTACACTCAACAGTTTTGGTCCAGTAATTCTAGGAAGGGCAAATAATTAAAAAATTGTATTACAACTGTAAATCTTTTTTAGTTGTTCTGAAGGACAGTTTATAAGACATCTGAAATGTGCGTTGTTTTTCTTTTTCCTCTCTGCTAACAACCTCCATCAGATTCTGTTGTACTAAGATACATTAATGCACAGCACATCAGATGCTGTTTGGGGGTGGGGGTGGTGGGGAGGGCTGAATAGCATGACACTGATAGATGGAGAAGAAAAAGATAGAGACCCTGAACAAAATGTGTGTAAGTTCTGTACCTGATCTGCATTTTTATAGAGTGAATGAGTGAAATACCTAGCCTTCTCACAAGCTAGTGAGCTAGTGTTCAGGCTTTGGATGTCACTACAATTATATATAAGAGTGTTTATTGCAGTTCTGTCCTGATGCCAAATTCACACTACACTGTCTCAGAAACCTGCACCATATCATCTATCCTCCTTTACATTTCTGTAGCTTAACATATTTCACATCAGCTCTTCTACAGAAAGGAAAAAAAAATAAGAAAGAGATCTTTAACATTTGCAGCAGTTCAGTTTACTGGAGAACTTACCAGTGAAAGACTGATTTTTTTTCTTCTGCATCATAGGTTAATTCAGGTTGCATACTAAACATCTAGCCAGTAGATGAATTGAAATTGTTTTCCTCCCCCACTCCCTCTTTTTTATTATATTTGGCTTGGAATTCCACTGAAATGGCATTATTGATTTGCATTTCACTTAATGCCATCAGTATCTTGATGGGAAATGACAAGATCTTTTAAAGTGTCTCAAAGTGTATAATCCATCATGAGTATCCTTAGATTAGATTTTTTATTTATTTATTTTTTTTAGTTAACACATGAAACCCATTCTATCTTTTGGTATTATTTTTTCATTGGCATACAGTATAGTGAGAGTTTATCAGTTTATGATTTATAGAATCTGGACACTATCAATGATTTCTTAATTTGAAATATGTTCCTGTTTGTATTGAATTATTTTAAAAGAGAATAAATTGGCCTTTATATGGTAGCTTTCAATAATTGGATTTATATAATAGCATTTAATAGAGATGGGAAAATCAGATCAGACCCTATATTTTCTTCAATTTCCTGGATTATTTTAATTCAACTATTTTCCCTGTGGGCCAAAGATAAAGCTAAATTTTGGTTGACTGGTCAGATCTTTCCTCTCCCACCCAACACTCTTCCTATAACTAAACTGAGCATGCCTTCTTAAAAACATCTGATGAAGTGGGATTTTCTCCCACAAAAGCTTGTGCAATAAATAAATAAATCTGTGCTGTATTAAGATTACTGTTGTCTGAACAATTTCACTTAGGCTGCATCTACACTGGTAAATTAAGTCGATTTAAGCTTGCTTAAGTCGACTTAATTTACCCTGCGTCTACACTACAGTTTCCTTAAGTCGACTTAAACAGCTTGCTTAAGTCGACTTAAGGAAAATAAAGTCGACTTAATGAAAATTAAGTCGACTTTATAAAATCTGCTTTCTAGTAGACCTAAGGCTTAAGTCGACTCCCTAGAGTTGATTTAAGTCAGTGTAGCCGTGGGGTAGCTCCAAGTCGACTTAGGGCTACCCCAGGGCTACACCAATGCCCTCCCTGCTGGGGGGGGGGCCACAGGGGTAGCCTGGCATGCCCCCCCACCTGGCAGGGCAGAGCCCTTCCCACCCTGCCCCTATGCCCTGCCAGGGTACCTGACCCCCTTTGCCCCATTTTACCTAGGTACAATGGGGCAAAGGCTGAGCCCCTTGGCATTGGGCAAGGGGTGCCCCCCCCGCCACCGTGTACCTTCCCTAGGTCCCCCTAGCCCCACAAAGTCGACCTAGAGAATCCAGTGTGGATGCTCTAGGTCGCCTTTCTAAGTTCCCCTTTAAGTCAACTTTATTTTTAAGTGTGGATACACTAAGTCGACTTAACTAAGATGACTTTAAGTCGACTTAAGTCAACTTAGTTAAAGTCGACTTAAATTCACAAGTGTAGACATAGCCTTAGATATCATCATAGGGCAGATAACCATACATCCTCCAAGGAGAGGTGCTGAAAGGTAGATGATTTCTGGAATCTGCATCCATTTCTTAGGATCAGGCAAGAGGCATAGACAAAGATGTCTTTTCAAAGTTTCTTGTGTTTGTCATCTGACTGCAGTGGGCCTATGCAAAGGAACAGGCAAAGGGTCAAAAAGCCAATGTGAGCTGGAGGAGATGTGGGTTTCAACTCTGCATGTGGTCTTGTTCTTGCAGCATCTCAGGTCAATACGGTGGTTAACACTTCTGTCTCTGAGTGGCGTACCGAGGCTGTCTGGCACCCGGGGACCAAGTCAAATTTGACACACACACACCCTCCTCCAAGTGCCTTGTGCCCTCCGCCCTGTTCAGCCCCCTGCACTGGGCAGGAGGGGTCCCAGCCCCATGCCCCAGCTTCCTCATAGAGGGGGATCTATAAGGGCCAGGCTCCCAGGTTGTAGGGATGCTGAGCTGGCCTCACACCCAGGATAGATTAGAGGGGCCTCAGCCCTGGTTGCCCTGATTTGGGTCCCTGCCCTCACTGCATGGGCCAGACTGGCTCCAGGGCAGCCCCTGGCACTGGAAGGGGTCTGTTCAGTGCTCTCTGTGGACAGGGCTGGACAGCGAGCAGGAGCCTGGCTTTGCCCCGCTTGCCCACTCTCGATATATTACTAATCTCTGAGCAATAAGATTACTGATCAGTGGTGGGACATAAAGCACTTTAAGATCTGTGGGGTGGATGACATTATACAAATACTAGGAACAATCGAACAAACAAGGAGTCCTGTGGCACTTTTAAAGACTAACAAATTTATTTATCACATGCGCTTTTGTGGGAGAATATCCCACAGGACGCCTTGTTTGTTCAGCTACCCTAGACTAACACGATTAAAATACACTCATCTGCAAGGAGAGTGTTTCTTAGTGGACAGAACACTGACCTAAAGTCAGGAGACAGGTTCTATTCCTGCCTTTTCTATGTGATCTTGAGTAAGTCATTTCACTGATTTAAGACTCTGTTTCCCCTTCTCACCTTTGCCTGCTTATTAGACTGTAACATTCTGGGGGGAGGGCAGTGGGGGAGATGGGAGGAAATTGTTGTAGTAGGTCTTTGTACAGTGTCAACAGAGCCTCTATCCTGCTTTGAGCCTTTAGATGCAACTAATATCAATAAGAAAAATTGGATTAATGTTATTTTATTCTTTTAAATTTCAACCTTTTAAGAATGGTTATATGCTACCATGACTAGTTAAAGTTATAATAGAGAATAATTCAACAGAATCACCTGGGAGGAGGGTGGAAAATCGCAACCCAGTATTGCTTTGAAAAAATTAAACTGCTGAGGAAATGACAGCTACTGTGGTTCAGTGAAATATTCATGATAATTTTGATTCTAATACCCCATTTTCACTTGCTTCTGTCTTTCATCATTGGAGCCCTTAACCAATTCTGAATTTGATTGGAAAATCTGCCATTTTTTAGTAGGACCGGGGATTTCCGGGTGGAGGAACCAAAAAAACCCCAGACTTTTCCAAATAAAATTGTTCTTTATGACCTTTCTTGGACAACTCTAAAGCTGAACTATCTGAGCGTAGGAAGCTGAGATTTTGTTAGGTATCAGAGTTGTCCTCATTGCTTAGATGGAGTTATGGTTATGAAAATTTGTGGTCTTTGTAGGTACATTTTACATAGGACTTTTTACTAACCTTATAAAAGGTTTCAGCTAAGAATGACTGTACTACATGTTCAGGGCTAAATTAGCTACACCGTGAAATGTGTACAGAAAGTATGTTTGGACTGATGCAAAGACCCCAGAGGAGCCTGTCTCTGAAGCCATCTGAGTAAGGGTTCTTCTGCAGCTTCTATGGTTCACAGGAGAGAGAGAGTCTCTGGCAGGCGTCAGAGAGTACCAGGGTGCTCAGAGAGTACCATGGTGAGTAATTCCCTTTGAAGAGCAAATTAAAGTGTGTAAAGGTGTTGGACACTCTGGTGAGCAAACAGTTTCATATTATGGAATGTTTACCCATCATTACTCCAAAGCAAAGTGAGAAGATGGTCATAGTCTTGTAGAATGCAGTTTCATTGCATTAGAGACTGGGAAATTCTATATAAAATATATGCTAAGAGCAGTAGAGTTGTTGATGGTAAACATGAGTAAATTGAGTTTACACATTTGGGAAACATGGAGTTAACCTCCCCCACCCCTCTTTTCTACAACTACACCACTGGTTAAGCATTAGAAATATTCAGTCAGAAAATGCCAAATTTATCACAAAACATCCATTATACATTTTCCTTTTCAGCCCAAAGAAAAGTTGAAGCATTTTGGGGGACATAAAATGACATATGGTCACCCCAGCATTATAGTGAATATCACACAAGTAAAAGGACCCATAAATCAGCTTTCTCAAAGATTAACTTTCTCTGTCATCTGTCTGGTGCCTTCTCTATTTCACCTGAAACTGTACTTAACAAGAGACTTCCACAAATTTTTGGCACATCAAAGGATAAAAGATTGTACTACATGC
Organism: Pelusios castaneus; assembly: GCA_007922175.1. Classification (NCBI taxonomy): domain Eukaryota; kingdom Metazoa; phylum Chordata; order Testudines; family Pelomedusidae; genus Pelusios; species Pelusios castaneus. The sequence continues at coordinate 435,668 of ML685922.1, forward strand.
AACAGCATTTTTATATCTGACTACATTTAACCCATATTAAATTCATGATAGGGACAAAACATTTCCTGTTGATTCTTTATGATTTTAAATTACCTACTTATCAATGTTACTTTGATTTGACGTATTAATGTATATGTCATGTTGCTTTCAGCTCTTTAGTCACCCTCTGGGGCATTCGTGCCTGTTCTTTGCTCCTTTGCATTGGAGCTGGGAAAGCAGAAGTCATAGACAAAGACTCTGCAACAAAGTACGTTAATGGAAACAGTGAGCCTGTGGAGGCAGAAGTCAAGGTCTGAAACTCAGGGATGTGTGTTCATGTATCCTTGCACAGTGTGAATATAACCCTCAGTAACACTTAAAAAAGTCATTTCTCATTCAAAATTCATTATATTGTTACTGCAAAGATACTAACAAACTGGCAGTTTCTATTGATTTACTGGAGGATGTTGTGGAAACTTGAAACATACTGAAAATGTCTCTAATAGCAGATAATGATTTTAGAATTGGAGAACAATACATAAACCAGCTGAAAAAGCTGAATGGTGTTTCCTTCATGAATGGTAAAGAGCACATGAACCCTAAGATATTTATATAACATCATGGTATTTCTGTAGTTTTATGAAATAGATGTTTTTGATTTGAAGTCAAACATTAAACGCATTTGCACCCCAATTAAAATGCCCAACTAAAATCCCTTGCATTGATTAAAACAATAATCATAGCCAGAACTGTTGTTCATTGAGTAGCTAGGACCTGCTAGAAACTGGCAACAATAAATAGGTAAAAATTATTCTTATTACTATATTCACCATCTGCCAGACTCACTCTCTCTGCTGCTACCTACTCCATTAAAAAATTAATGGCAAAAAAAAAAAAATGTTAAAGCAGCAGAAACTTTGCTTGGTCCTGCGTTGTCCCTTTGCAATATATCGAGTTGAACAAAACATAATTGAAAAACAGGAAATGCACAGTTACGGTTGCATGGCCAGTCTGAGCTTTGCCCTCTTTCAGCAAAAAACCCATACACCTTGTTAAGACACATATCTGTACTCCACTAACCTCACTGTTGCTGAAATGTACAAGCTCTTCACCTTCTTCTACAACCCATTCATTCTCGCCCCCAGGATTCCATCTAACACTATTGAAAGAATGAACGAAGGACAAAAAAGTTGTCCATGCTTCATCTTGTATGGCACACTTAAGTGTATTTCCTGGGTTTCAGTTTTGCTCAAATCCTTTGCTCTGTGAAGGAATGACAGACCACCAGGCAACTTAATGCTGCATGAATGTACCTTTTTTTTGTCATAGGAATTCATAATGTTTTGAGCAGAAAGAGATGTTATTAGTAAGAGCTATTAGTCATCTTCTAGACATTTGTACATATCGTGTCCCACAATTAGTATAATAAGCCAGCTATGTTCCTCCTGTCAACTGCATTCCACCAGTCCTGTTTTGGCATAACTCCCAACCATGCCTCTGATCAGTTCCATGTATTCTCCCCTCCAACCTAGCTTCTATCCCACTACTGTGCCAAAACCCACAACCTGCTCACAAACAGTGACCTGTGTCAGAGGAGGAAAATGTCATGGAGGTCTCTGGAAGTCACAATCTGTAACCTATTCTTATCCTTACCCGTAGAGCACACTGAAATTCAAACCTATTCAACTAACCACCTGGATTTTAGAGCACTTTAAAGCATATCAAATGACAGGAACAGAACCCTTCTAGCCTTTCTTTCTGTATTGGTGCATCCAGTGAAAAAGTACACACTTTCTTAAATACTGTGCCCCAAAGGGGTAGTCGTGTTAGTCTAGTTTAGCAAAAAAAAACCCAAGAAGTTCTCTGGTGCTTTTAAAGACTAACAAATTTATTTTTCTCATGAGCTTTCATGGGAGAAAATCCCATGTCATCAGATGCTTTCCCAGGAAAGTTCATGCAATAAATAAATTGGTTAGTCTATAAAAGCATCACAGGATTCCTTGTTTGTTTAAATACTGTGCTCAGTTTGGGTCCCCCAAATACTTAGTGCCATGAACTATCTTGAGTAAAACCTGATAGACTGAGACTGTCTACCTGCAGTTCATCAATAGTTTGATATCTAGCTCTCATCAAAACACACACACACAGAGAAAACTTTTAAAAAAAAAAAAATGACTGTATTTATATGTCTGGAATCCCTTGGCTCAAGTGACTCCAAATTTAGGTCACTAACCCTACTCTGCTTCCTCCTGAGGCACACCAAGTTCAAAGAAATCTGACTAAGAGTGTTAATTGTAGAGAACTTAGAATAGTCAACCTTTAAACAGATATCATGAATCAGTTTTAACTAAAATGGTGCTCCCATGCCACTATAATAGCACAGACTAACCGTTACTGACCCCCCTCCCCCAACATGCTTGTTTTCAAGAGTACCTCTGATGTCCTGATGCACTACAAACATGTAGGAAGTCTTGTCCCAAAGCACTCAAATTAAAGACAGAAAAAGCCAAGGCTTACTACCAATCTCTTCTACCTTTGATCAGACATTTTTTTTCCTTCTTCCAACCATTCTTTCTGATAAAATTTTATAGTATGTTTACTGTGAGCAAGACCCAGCACTGCAGTATTTCTACCTCTTCTTGTCCTCAGGACTTCCATGGTCTGGTGTTGTGACTTGGCCCTATGACCAGGTCACATTATAGTCCACACTTTATGGGTACCCATGCCCCCCACCAACAGTGTTCCACATTCCACTAGTCAGCAGTACATCTTCCATCCCACCATGACTCATCTTCAGTCCCACTCTTCTTTTAGGGTAGAGGATTCTTAAACTTCTGCCCAGTGTGCTCTGTCAGGACTAAGAAAATCCCAAATAGACCCATATACCACTAAGCTACTCACCTGTGTTCTCCCGACCTCCTCTTCCAGTGCATCAATGCCTAGGGCTTCCTCCCCAAAGTCCTGGCCTTTAGTAAAGGCTATTAGAGAAGCATGATCCATCCCTATAGCTTTCCAGTGTTTTATGTGTCCAAGATACCCCTTTCTGGGACTCCCTTCTGAAGCGAAGATCCAAGTGCTTATTCTATCCCCACAGACCTCCTCCCCAGCTAGGTCTGCAAACTAATAGTACTTACCAATCCCAGGTGCCACCAAGTAGGATGACTGAGCCCTCATTAACATTTTTGCAGTTAGTGTGGGATGTATATTTAACCTAGGCTAGGCTAGAATTTATTTAATTGCCCTTCTCCAGAGCCTTAAAAGAAATGGCTCCCTCAGGGAAGTGATGGGCAGGATCCCTTGGGAGGCTAATCTGAAGGGGAAAGGCATCCAAGAGAGCTGGCTGTATTTTAAAGTAACCCTGCTAAGGACACAGGAAGATACCAGTCCAATGTGCAGAAAGAACAGCAAATATGGAAGGCGCCCAGCGTGAGTTAGCAGAGAACTCTGCGGTGAGCTGAGACGTGAAAGAGAAGCTTACAAGAAGTGGAAGCTTGGACAGATGACTAGGGAGGCGTGTAAATATATTGCTTGGGCCTGCAGGGATAAATTCAGAAAGGCCAAAGAGCAATTGGAGCTGCAGCTAGCAAGCAGTGTGAAGGATAACAGAAAGGGGTTATACAATTATGTCAATAGCAAGAAGAGGATCAGGGATGGTGTAGGTCCCTTACTGAATGGGGCAGGTATCCTCATGGTACATGATACAGAAAAGGCTGAAAATACTCAATGCTTTTTTTTACGTCAGTCTTCACAGGGAGGGTCAGCTCCCAGGCTACTACACTGGGTAACTCAGAATGGAGAGAAGGGCTATGTCTACACTTGCACTTTTAAGTCGACTTAATGTGTCTACACTTAAAATTAAAGTCGACTTAAAGGGGAACTTACAAAGTCAACCTAGAGCGTCCACACTGGCTGCTCTAGGTCGATTTTGTGGGGCTAGGGGGACCTTGGGCAGGTCCATGGTGGCAGGGGGGCACCCCTTGTGTGCAATGGGGCAAAGGGGGACAGGGACCCTGGCAGGTACCCTATTTGGTATCAATAGAAAGGTAGTAATTTGCTGGGAACGATTATATAGTTTATGTCTAGGAATTCTATTTCGATTAGACGTTAGGAATTCGGTGTTCTATCTATATTTTTACGTGTGTGATTTTATTGAAATGTCTGTGCAAAACCATTGTGTCCTTAATGTTTAGGAATTTTTCAGGTAGAATGGTCCCAGTGAGTAAACTGATGAGCCATTAAGGACACAATGCTTGTATTCCTTATGTCCTTAATGGCTCATCAGGTAACTCCCTGGAACCATTGTCCTGGCACATTCCTAAACATTAAGGACACAATGGTTTTGCACAGACACCTCTCTCAGGCATTTCAATAAAATAACATAAGTTAAAGTATAGATATAACACCGAATTCCTAACTTCTAATCAAAATAGAATTCCTAGACATAAACTATATAATCATTCCCAGTAAATTACTACCTTTCTATTGATACCAACATGACATAGTTCCTATGGATTATAGCATTTATGATATATGAATAGAAAATAATATCATAAATGCTTCCCTAAATCCAGACAGTGTCACACCCTGCCCACTTGCCTTGCCCTTTGGGGGGCATACCAGGCTCCCCCTATGCCCCCCCCGGCAGGGAGGACATTGGTGTAGTCCTGGGGTAGCCGTAAATCGACTTAGGGCTACCCCAGGGCTCCACTGGCTTAATTCGACTTTAAAAAGTCAAATTAAGTCTTAAGTCTAATGAAAAGGTGGTTTAATAAAGTCGACTTAATTTTCATTAAGTCGACTTTATTTTCCTTAAGTTGACTTAAGCAAGCTGCTTAAGTCGACTTAAGCAAAGTGTAGTGTAAGACTCAGGGAAAATTAAGTTGACTTAAGCCAAGCTTAAATCGACTTAATTTACCAGTGTAGACGCAGCCAAGGAGAGCAGCCCTTGATGATAGAAGGTCAGATTAAGGACTACTTAGAGAAGTTGGATGTGCACAAGTCTATGGGGTCTGATGAACTGCACCTGAGAGTGCTGAGGCAGTTGTCCGATGTGTTTGCAGAGCCACTGGCCATTATCTTTGAAAACTTGTGGCAAAAGGGAGAGGTCCCGGAGGATTGGAAAAAGGCAAATATCGTACCTATCAGGGACGTTGCTGGATAGAAAAAAGATCCAGGGCTTTGGCCCCCCAGCCCACTCCCTGCTAGCTCCCGCACCCCAGCTAGGCCACACTCCCAGCCCCCACCCCCACCCAGTCTCCCCACCACTACCCAGCCCCCACCAAGTCTCCTTATCCCCATGCCCCCTTCGCCTCTCCCCAGGCCTCTAACTCCATCCATCCCTCCCCAGCCCCCCCATCCTGACCCCTTGCTCGACCGACTCACGAGTCCGGACCTCTCCATTCCCACCCCCGGTCTCCGCGTTCCCCCCTTACCTTAACCCCTGATACAAAGGCCTGGGACCGGCCTGCAGTGACGGAGCAGGACAGCCGGCAGAGGAGCCAGATCAGGCCATGCTGCTGTCCGCCGCACTCCGCTCCCGCCACCACCGCCGCATGCCGGCCCCTCGGGTCTGATTCAGCCCCTCTGCCGCCGCCATCATGGACAGGCAGCGTGGCCAGATCAGGCCTGGGGCCCCTTTCCCAGCTCTTCTGTCCCCCTCCCCCATACTCCTTTCCCGGCTCCTCTGTTCCCCTCCCCTGTGCTCCTTTCCCAGCTCCTCTGCCCCCTCCCCTGTGCTCCTTTCCCGGCTCCTCTGTCCCCTTCCCCCATGCTCCTTTCCTGGCTCCTCTGCCCCTTTTCTGGCCCCACTGCCCACCGCCTCCTCCCAGCCCCCCTCACCTGACCGGAGGCTCAGAGCTGCAGGGATGGCCGGCAGAGCCGCTTCTGGGCCAGGCCGCTCCCGCCCTGAGCATGCTCTGTCTGAGCATGCTCAGGACGGGAGATTTGAATCTCCCCAGCGTGGCCGCAGCAGAAGTCTGCGGCTTTGCTGGGGCCCCTGGGCGGAACGCAGTGTTCCACCTGGGTTTTCTATTTTTAGGGGCCCTGGAACGCTGGCCCCTAAAAATTGAGAGCCCCGGAACTGTTCCCCCTTACTTAACCTCTGCCTGTTGGGGAAAATAGATCTGGGGCTCAGGCTATTCTACCAGGGGCCGACACCCTGCCAGCCCAACGGCAATGACGCCTCTGGTACCTATCTTCAATAAAGGGAAAAAGGAGAGTCCGGGGAACTACAGACCAATTAGCCTCACCTCAATGCCTGGAAAAATCATGGAGCAGGTCCTCAAAGAATCCATCCTGAAACACTTGAAAGAAAACAGAGAGATCAGGAATAGTCAGCATGGATTCATCAAGGGCAAATCATGCCTGACCAACCTGATTGCCTTCTATGATGAGATGACTGGACTCATGGACGCGGGAATAGCCATCAATGTGATATATCTTGATTTTAGCAAAGTTTTTGATATAGTTTCCCATGGCATTCTTGTTAGCAACTTAAGGAAGTATGGGTTGAATGAAAGGACCGTAAGGTGGATAGAAAATTGGCTAGATTATCAGGCTCAGCGGATAGGAATCAGTGGCTCAATGTCTAGGTGGCAACCAGTAATGAGCAGAGTGTCCCAGTGGTCGGTCCTGGGGCTGGTTTGTTCAACACCTTCATTAATGATCTGGATGATGGGATAGATTGCATGCTCAGTAAGTTTGCAGATGACAAAACCCTGGCTGGGATGATTTAGTGGGAGTGGTCCTGCTTTTAGCAGGGGGTTGGACTAGATGACCTCAGGAGGTCCCTTTCAGCCCTATGATTCTATGATTCTATGACACCAAGCTGGGGGGAATGGTAGACATGCTGGAGGGCAGGGACAGGATTCAGGGAGACCTAGACAAATTGGAGCATTGGGCCAAAAGAAATCTCATGAGGTTCAACAAGGACAAGTGAAAAGTCCTTCACTTAGGATGGAAACATCCCATGTACTGCTATAGGCTGGCGACCGATCGGCTAAGTAGCAGCACTGTAGAAAAGGACCTGGGAGTTATGGTGGATGTGAAGCTGGAGTCAACTGTGTGATCTTGTTGCAAAAAAGGCCAATGGCATATTAGGCTGCATCAGTAGGAGTGTTGCCAGCAGATCGAGGGATGTGATTATTCCCCTCCATTCGGCACTGATCAGGCCACATCTGGAATACTGCGTCCAGTTTTGGGCTCCCCACTACAGGAAGGATGTTGATATATTAGAAAGAGTCCAGCAGAGGGCAACAAAAATGATTAGGGGGCTGGGGCACACGACTTACAAGGAGAGACTGAAGGAACTAGGCTTATTTAGTCTGCAGAAGAGAAGACTGAGGGGAGATTTGATAGCAACCTTCAACTACTTGAAGGGGTGCTCCAAAGAGGAGAGAGCTAGGCTGTTCTCAGTAGTAACAGAGGACAGAACAAGGTACAATGGTTTCAAGTTGCAGCTGGGGAGGTCGAGGTTGGATATTAGGAAAAGCTTTTTCACTAGAAAGGTGGTGAAGCATTGGAATCAGTTACCTCGGGAGGTGGTGAAGTCTCTATCTTTGGAAACATTTAAGGCCTGGTTAGACAAACCCCTGGCTGGGATGATTTAGTGGGAGTGGTCCTGCTTTTAGCAGGGGTTGGACTAGATGACCTCATGATGTGCCTTCCTACCCTAAGATTCTATTATTCTATGAGTCCAAATAAACCCCAACTCCTATGGATAAGCAGCTGGAGACCCAGGATTCAGTCTTCAAATGACTCTCAGCAAAGATTGTTCAGAGTTACCCTTCCACATTCACGTGCTAATGAAAACAAAAATAATGAACTTTATTAACTATTAACTTTATAAATCTTATGACAGAAGAAACAAAATAATAACTATTATATATTTATAATGCGATATGGCTATTTTGTAAACTCACAGTCACCATTTCATAGTTTTCTTTTCCACAATACATAAACAAGAAAAACAAATTGAATTTAAACAGAGCATTCCCCTCAGAAATACTGTGAGATGAAACTTACGAGTTCCGAAAGTTTAGGTGGAGTTCACCTGAATCTCAGTTATAGATTCTGTTCCCCAAGTCCAAAGGCTTGAGTTGAAAGAAACAGCTCCTTCTTCATTTATAGGAATATTCAGAAGAAGTCCATGTAGATTCTTCTTCCTCTGCTGGAACTAGAACCATCCAGTCAGCTTACTGATTAACCAGCACTCAGTCACACATATAGGTAAAGAAACTCTGCTGCGAAAAGCTCCAGAGTAGGGAGGAAAATATTTTTTCTCTCTGCTCCTGGCTCAACTTCTGCCTGTAAAACAGAACACATCTGACTCTTCTCAAATGCAATTGCCCCAACTGCTGCTCTCATGCAGCTGCATGTATGTGGAGCATGCTCAAAGCTACCACACCCAATTTCCAGAAGCTTCTGGATCTAGGCAGCTAAATCTGCCTAGTAATGGTGACCCACCCCAATAGCATGACTTAAAGAGATATTTCTCTATAAGGCATAGGGGTTACATATACAGCCCATCATAGTTACATTTATAAATAGTTTATGAAAGGCTAATCATGGTTAATAAACAATTTAATAAATTATTTAATCAATTGCTATAGTGTCAAAGAGGTGGCTTATAACAACACCTTCCAGTGACATGCTTCAAATATCATCATCCTGTTTAACTGGGCTACCTTTGGCATACTCTTCAAAATACTTAGTTTCACACTACTCTGGAAGATAAGGAAGTACTACAATTCCCATTTTAGAAACAAGGGCAAGCACACACAGCAAGATTCATTGCCTAATCAAAGATCACAGAGGAAGTCTACAGAGAAGGGAACTGACCTGAGATCATCAATGGCAGAGGTTAATAATGGAATCACAGCTTAAAACATAACCACTCACCAATGATCCTCTCCAACCAGCCCTGCTACATACTACATATGTAACGTGCAAATATCTATAAATCACTTTTTAACATCTTATTTATAAATGTACGCTTTATGTAAAATGTGACCTTTATTTCTTTCAGAGATAAGAAAGCTGTTGAGATATATTATATTTCACACCTGAAAGATAATTTAAAAAATAAATAAATATTTTTAATGTTGCTTTTCTTTGTTTTGAATAGCCCTTTGTGGTGCATTTCAAGATTAGAGCTATACAAATTATTTTTTTTTTCCTGGCAAGGAAAAGAAAAGTGTCATTTTGGGTTGAACTAAAAATAATTAGTTATGAATATTTTTGGCAAATAAAAAAAAAATCAGTTGGGTTAAAAGTAAATATTTTGTTTTGAACTGACTCAGAAATTTAGTTTTGGTTTGGGGCATTTTTGGCACCAGGAAAAGAAATTACTAGATTCTGAAAACAGCCATCAGAGGAAGCTGTAGCAGTACATTGCCACTTGTAAACTAATCATCTGACCCCTGTGCCAGCCCACACTGCTGAAAGGAGCCACTTGTGGAAAGAAGCTGCCTAATGCGGCTCTTCTCAGCAGCATGCCTGGGGACAGGGGTCCCCAGGAACGCTACAGAAAGAAACTACCCGAAGCAGCTCCACTCGGGTGTCTCCAGGCACAAACAAGAAAGAAGCTAACTGGAGTGGCTCCTTCTGGTGGCCTCACGCTGAGGAGAGAAGCCACTTTGGGCAGCTTATTTCCATGACACGCATGGGCCATATGTCATGGAGGGGACTCCTTGTGTCCCAGTCACCCATGAAAGAAGCCACCTGGAGTGGCTTTCGGTGTCAGGAGAGGCAATTTTTGTGGTGTCGCAGAGGGTTTTGCATGCCGCTCTGAATGGGCTTGTGCCACTGTTGGCATGCATGCCAGGGGTTGCCTGTGAGAGATTAGCATTCAATTCCTCTCATTGATGTAGTACTTCAGTCTCTGACATTTAGGGAAGTGTCCTAACCACTGGGGTACAGTTTATAAAGGAAGCAGAAACAGCATCTCCTCAGTCCTTTTGGGAATCTTGACCTCCTTTCCTTTGCTGGGGGGGGAGAGAGGAAGGAATGAATCAAAAGAAAATAATGAATAGTTTCAGTCAACCTGAAAATGCATTTTTCAGTAAATAAACCATTTGCTGGGGGAGGGAGAATTGCCCAGCAGTTCTCAAGATCACTGTTTCTTCTATTCCCCTCCTGGCTTCATTCCCTCATCTAGTACTTGTCCTCTTTCTCCCTGCTCCATTAGCCATCTGGAGAAAGCATACAGTATCTCTGCACATGACAAACAAAGAGTTCTGTGACACTTTTATTTGTAATGTAGTTTCCAGGAAGGGGGTCTCTTGTGTGGACTGTTCCAGGATGAGGTTGATGGTGGGGTGGAAATTATTGAAATCTTGGTGGAATTCCTGAAGGGTCTCCTTTCCAAGGTTCCATATGAAGCAGGAGCTGAGTTTTCAGATGAACCTCTCGATTTACAGGTCAATCTACAGCCCTATCTTCATCTATGTTTATAAACTTTGGATAATAATGAAAAGGATCATGGGTACAAGCAGTAGAAATGAGGTTTCTCTGTGGGATAGCTTGGCTGACTTTTCAAGACAGGGTGAGGAGTGTGGCTATTCATGAGAGCCTCAGAGTAGATCCATTACTCCTCCAGATTGAGAAGGGACAGTTGAGGTTGTTTGGACATTTGATAAGGATGCCTCTAGTAGGCTTGGAACTATACTGGGCATGTCCCATTGAAAGGATGCCCCAAGGCCAAGTCAGGACACTATAGAGGAATTATATTTTCCGGCTGGCCTGGCAACACCTGGGAATCCCCCATGAGGAGCTGAAACTTGTTGTGGAAAAAAGGAGGTCTGGTCCTGTCTACTCTCTATATTGCTGCCACAATTCTCACCAGGAAAATGTGGTATAAGGAAGAAGACTCAAGATCAGTCCCCATAGAGAAATTAACTACTAACATGAGAGAATCTGCAATTATTTATAAAATGAATTGATTGGTTTAAAGGTGGCAAGGAATGATGCAAAGAATATTAGATAAATATGTCCTTAGTTATTTAAGGTAAGAAGATGATTCAAATGTGTGGTCTAGGCGGGCATTATTTAACTAGGTTGGGTTTGTTTGTTTGTTTGTTTGTTAATGTGATTTGGAAATTCATGCACCCATAATGTCAACAAGGACAATAAAACGACTATTTAAGGCTGCATTAAAACCTGAACTAAATGGCATCATTCTACTGAAGCTATTAAAACAAAAATCACAGCAAGTCCTCCTAGTGTCAGATATGCCAGAAACGTTTATGCTGAAAAACAATTGCTGTTTGTGGTTTAGGTAGGAGATTCTGAGTAAGATAAAGGGGATCCTCAGATCTTGAAGTTGATGTAGGATTACACAGTTTCTCTTGTCTCATCCACTTCTAGCTAAATTTGTTATCTTCTCCTCCTCCTCCTCCCTGAACACCCAATTTTTACAGCACAGCTCTTGAAATATTTCATTATAAAACCTAAACGTTATTTTTTGGGGGGAGGGGGACCTCGCACAGTTCAGAGGTTCAGAGTAAAGCCCAAAAGTTCAAATGTTAATTTGAATTCCTTTGCTCTGCCAAAGTAGATTGGCAGTTTTACAAGAAAAAAAGCTTTCTTGGAAGACTGATTCCAATTCTTTATTTTTAATTTGTTTTAGGAATACTTGATAACTTCTAATATTGGGCTTAACCAGATGTGAATGAAAATGGGAAGAGAAAAATTAACTATACTTTCTGCAACTTCAGAAATATTTGGGACAGCTTTTATGTAGCAAGGAAGTTACTGAGGTAAACTCAACTGCTTTTGCAAATAGAATAACTACATGTACAAGCTTTGCAGTATAAGAACTGCTGTTGTCACATGGTTAAAGTAATTATTCAGTCTGTGCCTGAGTTCAGCTGCAGTGAATCTCCTCTTAAAAGGACAATGTCTACTGGGCTGCTGTAAATACAACTGGACTTTTGAGAATGCATATGGAGAGATGGAAAGATGAATAGAAACCTTTGTATTTATGTCTGAGAAAACACAAATCTGGTGGGTAAATTTCCTTAAGACCTATAGCAGGATATCCCGTGGAAGAGATTGCCGTGAAAACAGATTTGAGTGTTTTCCATTCTGCATTTACATTTCTTACAGTGTTTACTGGGAATTTTCAAATCCAAGACAGAGACTGTGGTCCCTGACCACTTGCAAAATACAAAGACTTCTTATTAAAATACATACCAAAAAATCCCTCTGATGGACTTTCTCTTGTGTTCTGATTTGCAAGAGATGAAGAACTACTTGTAAGATCTCTGTTTGTGAGTTTTTCAGACTCTTTCTCCAGATACATGTTTTCTAGTTATTTTACTACTTTAGACTCACCAGAAAGCTTTACTCCTGTGCATTTTGATTAGATCAAGAAATGTTTTGCTTGGAAGTCCATTTTCCAAATATGTAAGAACAGATAATATTTTGTTACAATATTTGTAGATATTCATCTGGCAACAAGTCTTAAGATTACTATGAGGACTCCCATATGCAGGAGGCAGATAAGGAAATTTTGTGAAGCACTACTTTTAGAGGGTGTTTTTCTTTCCTATTATTATTTTAGATACTTACTCCACCCTGAGGTTTACAGTTCTGGGGAAGGAGGTAAAAGATGGTCTTGTAGTTAAACCAAAGGATTGAAAGTAGGGTTACCATATTTCAGGTTCCCAAAAGAGGACACTGTTGGAGGACAGGAGGACCTGGGGATAGGGAGGAGAGGAGAGCTGGTGCTGGGGGGGGGGGGGGTGTACAGTTTGCAGTGCCAGAGTAGGTACCTTTGGCAGAACTAGTCTCTGGAGTTGGGGGGGAGGCAGTGTTGCTCCCTGTCACAGTGGCATCACCCTGTCTGGGCTCTGTCCTGGGCTCCTGCAAGCCCAGGATGCAGCAACAGTCATCAGTCAGCATATCACTGGGGGACTCCCTTCCCAGATGTGGGAGCTGGGGTCAGGGTGGGTAGGATCTAACAACTATGACTTGCAGGAAAATGGACGAATCAGGTCTAGATTCAGGGAAGGTACCAATCAGGAAGCAAATCAATTGGTGTTCTTTCTGAACTGCAGTTTGTCTGCTCTTCAAAAACTTCAGACATTTCCTGTTATTTGAAAATCTGCCCAAACAGAGAACGGAAACTCACAAAAAAAAAAGCCTAGTTCCAGGAAAACCCAGATTTATGGTAACCCAAAAAGGTGGATCTGGATTATATTTCACAGATTTCTATGTGATCTTGAACAAATCACAATCTATGTGTGCCTCAGTTTCTCTAATGGTAAAACAAGGTTTAACAATACTTGACTGAAGTGCCAGGAAGCTTCATTATTTAACATAGTGTAGAACACCTTGAAGTCCTTGGATTGAAATTGCTATTTAAGGGAAAATCTGTATTCTCTCCTCAAATTCCTTCAGTTGCTTCTTACACTTGTTGCTTTCCATAAATAAAACTCAGCATGAATACAGACTGCATTTTCCATAAAAAAGATGTTCTGGCTGGCTTCCAATAAAAGAGATATAGGAAATGCATATCTGAGTAATGAACATATTCGTGGAGAAGAATTCAACTAAATCAATGGTTTTCAACTTCTCTTTATTTGCAGACTCCTACAAAATTTAAAATGGAGGTGTGGACTCCTTGGAAAATCTTAGACCTAGTCAGCAGACTCCAAGGGATCTGTAGACCACGTGTTGAAAACCACTGTTCTGTGATAACAAACACCTTTTGCAGAGCCCTTAGATATAAAGTCTATGGGCCATGAGGGTTCTGCAGACCACAGGTTGAAAACCATTGAACTAGAGGAATTGTTTTATTAATTGTATATTTGATATAAATTAACAGAGATGAACAGACATTTTGTTAAATAACCCCAAATAACTAAGGCATTTAAAGTCTCAAGACAACTATTTTAGGTTGTTTTAATTTAAAAAATTAAAGAGTTCAGAAGGAGAAAATCTATTGCCTGCATCTCATTTAATTTTAACAAAGCTGAGTATGACAAAGAATGATTTAAAAAAATCCATTTGAGATAACTGTGAAAGAAAGCATTCTTTTGTGACAATCTAAAAGAAAATAAAAGATTTTTTATATTTTTATGAGAACATTTCTCACTAGAGAAATTTAAGTTCAAATTACATTTATATTTCTGTTCCATATCTGATTCATTCTGGCTCTCCTTGCTGTCCCTAAATGGATTTTTACAAGACTACAAGATGGTCCCTGTTTGATACTAGAATTCTATGTTAGCACAACACACAGGTTGCATCTACACTAGTAAATTAAGTCGACTAAAGCAGGCTTAAGTCGACTTAATTTACTCTGCGTCTACACTGGAGTTTCCTTAAGTCAACTTAAGCTGCTCCTTAAGTCGATTTAAGGAAAAATTAAGTAGACTTAATAAGACCTCATTTTAAGTCGACTTACTGCTTAAGTCGACTTTATTAAGTCGACTTAAGCCAGTGTAGATGCAGAGTAGCCCTAAGTCAACTTAAATGGCCCTCAGGGTTCCCGCACTGACCTCCCTCCCAGGGTGCCTGGCACAGCCAGAGCCTGGCGTGCCCACCCACAGGGCAGGACACAGCCCTGCCCACCCCGCTTCTGTACCCTGCTCCTGTCCCTGTCCTGCTTAGCTCCCATGTACACAAGTACAATGGGGAAGGTGCTAAGCTCCCTGCCACTTTTAAAGGAGTGCCTGGTCCACCTAGCCCCTGCCAGTCAACGTAGGCATCCAGTGTAGACTCTCTAAGTTGATTTAGCAAGGTCGACTTTAAGTCGACCTAAAATTACAGTGTAGATATGCTAAGTTGACTTAGCAAAGTCGACTTATTCTGACAAGTGTCGACATAGCCAAAGAGAGTTGAATAACGAGGATTGCACATTTTTAATTAATTCTCATTAATTCATATGGATCCCAATTAAATTGCATTACTTTATAGTTTACATTTATTTTACAAACTATTCTTATTTCCCTAACCAGAGCAACATCAGAAAAACTGAAAAGTAGTAGGATCTCTGTTCAGTCATCCTTAATACGCAAGCACAGATTGTCATACCACTCAGGTTAGAGAGATACTGTGCCTGATTCTTTGCTAGTGTAAATCAGTATGGCTCTATTGACTTCAGTGGAGCTATCTTGAGGACATGGACAACTAGCCATATCTTCTACATTAAGTAAAATATATGTTCCTTTCAATAGCTAAATAGTTGTGAACCCTCAGAGACTTTTCTAACTTACACAAGAAAGGGAAATGTGTAAAATGGGGTCCGAAAAAAATCAGAAACATCCCGTTAAATTAGTATTACTATTATGCAGAGGCCACCAGTAGAAAGCCAACATTTGCCATACACATCCCATTCATTCCTTCATACTTATAAGGGAAAATTGGTAACTCAGCCATGATGGTAAACTGCTGGAAAAGGATGATAAAAGAGTGACAATACTTTTGAAAAGGAGAGCCTTATAAATTAAATCTAATTCTGGGTACTTAAAAGCCCAATCCTGTAAGTCTTTCTCAGCCCAAATTTCCCCTGAAGTCAATGGGAGTTTTGGCTGTTAAGGACTATAGGATCCACCAACCCTAAATATGAATGGTAATTCCAGTTCTTACTCATTCTATTATACTCATATAACCTCTTAAGAAAGACTTATCAAAAACATAATCACAGGAACTGCTACAGAATCACATATGCTAATGCTTTCATTATTTAAAAATGAAAATCTTTTTCTTATTCCTTTGTACTGTAAAATGATTACTAAGGTTGCATTCCTTAGATCCTAGTAAAATGAGATAAGCATAACATGCAAAAGAAAGGTGACTCAAAAAGGTCTCTTTCAGGCATTTTGACAGCCCCTTGGCTCCCTGACTCATTCTAATGTGGCTGCCATATGGCCCAGACTCAGTGTAAATGCTGCACTTGTCTAGTCCAATTGCAAATGTTTCAAGGTATTGAGCTCTACCACTCCCTGTGGGAGGATATTGGGACATATTCCTTGGAATTCATTCCAAATTTCCCTCTTTTTAATATTTCATCCCAATACTACAAATTAGTCTCTCTTGAAGTATGTTAAACAACTCTTCCACATTGTTGAGATTTTCAAATATTTGTAGACATACGTTTCCCCATGAATTGTCATTTCCCCAAGTTTTACACTTTTAGAACTGGATCCTCAGTTGATACAGTTTTGCTCTTTTGACTCCATTAATTCTACATTTATTTATACTATTTGAGGATCTAGCTCTCAGTTTCTTTAAATTTTCCCTATAAGTGAATCCTTGTTGACTTTAGCACTTACACTATTCTTGTTGATGTTTTCTGAATTCTGTCTAGTTTTTCTACACATTTTTGGTAATCAGATTCCTAGACAGTAGAATTCATTAGAGGTCTCACTTAGAGCTCAATCTTGCACCATTTAAATCATTGGGAGTTTTGCCATTACCTTCAATAGGAACAGTATCAGATCCGAAGAGAGAAACCATTCTTGCTATGTCCTGTGCCATGACATGGTGCATATATATAACCTCCCCACATTAACTTTTTTTTCTGACATAACTCGTTTCATGCTCTTATAACTGCATTGGAAAACCACCCTGAAAGTTCACTTGCCCAGGACTAAAAATTACTTGCCCACTTATCCATGAAAATGTGTTCTGTAAAGCAAATTTAACATTAAGATTTTAATACTGAATGACACAGTGAGTGCAAAAACTCATCCTGCCAAAGCTTTAGTGGTAATTTGTAATAAAGTTAATTCCTGTGGTGGATCAACTAGTTTTAGGAGGGAAGGTTTAATATTAAAATTTAAATAATGTACTGAATTTATGAGCAGGTAAAACATATTGCATGGATGAGCATTTCTTTACAACAGTTAATCCTTTTTTTCAGTCTGATAGCTTTGTTTCTAGCAGTCATTCTACATACACACACAGACTCTCACACACAAACCTTTATTTCTTTATATAAATAAATGAGCTATCTTCTTTAATTTTATGACTGGAAAAATCTACACTGCAACAGAGCAGCAGAATAATTTAATCAAATAAAGATAGGTAATTGTAGAAGTTATAGCATTACATATTCACAATCAAATATTTGTGTGTATAGAGGTAGAGGGAACCATGCTGAGCTGCATGTTTAGGGCCAGGTCGTTCACTGACATTCCCAATTCAGCAAGTTACTGAAGCACATACCCAGGGCTTTTTTTGAGCCGGTACGCACCAGTACAGTGTCCCAGTACCCATTTTCCCCTGGCCAGCTCTGCTGCGGGTAGGGGTCAGAAGGGCAAAGGAGTGGGTGCTGGGCTACCACAAGAAGGTCTAAGCCCTGCCCCCACAGCTTCCATGAGCTGGCCAGAGCAGCCATCTTGCTGCAGGGATGGCTGAGGGCAGCAGCACCAGCAGCCAGCAGCCGCAGGGCATCCTCCTGGAGCCATGAGGAGGTCCTCGCCCTCCTCAACATCTGGGGGCAGGAGGCTATGCTTGCCCAGTTCCAGGACAGCCACAGGAATCATGCGGTTTACGCCGACATCTCCCAAGCCCTGGTGGAGAGGGGGCACACCCGGGACAAGGAGCAGGTCTGGGTAAAGATCAAAGACCTCTACCAGTGGTACACCAAGACCCGAGAGGAAAGCCTGCACCCGGGGGCAGCTCCCGCCACCAGCTGCCCCTATTTCCAGAAGTTCCATGAGTTCCTGGGGGGGGGGAGGGCACCGTCCTGCCAGCCCATACCCTTGATTCCACTGAGCCCCCCTCCCTAGGCAACGACCAGGAGGGGGGCTCAGTGGAGGAGGAGGTCGTGCTCGAGCCGGGTGACAGCAGCCACCCCGAGGGCACCACACCAGCCCCGGACCCAGGACCCACCCCCGAGCTGATCCTGGACCTGGACCAGGAGGAGGAGGAGGCAGAAGACCCGGGTGAGGGGACAACTCGCCAGGCACCTGCTGATGAGTGCTCCCTCTCTCCCTCCCTTCTTGCAGGCGGGGCTGGGCATGCCTGTGGGACAGGAACTGTGGGGGGACATGGCCCAGGGATGGGCAGGGTCCCGGGGATGGGCTGGGGCACGGAGGGCCTCCCCTTGGGCAGAGGAGCCGGGGACCATGTGGCAGGGCATGGCGGGAGATGGGGGAGGGGGACCATAGTCAGGAGTGTCAAGGCCAGACAGCATTCACCTGGCACTGCCGGCACATGGCCTCAGGAAACACCCCCAGGGCAGGGCTGCCTGCAGCTCGCCACCATGGACGGCGCACCTGACCCAGGCAGCGCTGCATGGTGGCCTTTCCCCAGGCAGCCCTGTCCCAAAGGACAGGGAATGGGGAGCAGGGAGATGGTCAGGATACAGCAGCTGCTGTCAGGCTGCACACCACACTTGCGAGCTAGCTCATGGGAGGCATTTTGTTCTCTGCTTTTCTCCAGCAGCTCCGGCACCCTTACTCTGGGCCTCCCCTGGGACCCTGCCAGCTGCCACTGTGCGGAGGAGGAGGATGCCACTCTCCCGTGCTGACCACCTGGGGGACCTCATCTGCCTCGCCAGGGAGTCAGAGGCACACCAGGCAGCCTGGCAATGGGAGGTCTCTGCCCAACTCGCTGTCAGACGGGGGATGCTCCAGTGCCTCGTGGACCCGGTTGAGCGCCAGACCATGCTGCTGGAGTGGCAGAGCCTGGATGCGGAGTGCCAGGCAGAGGCCCTCATGCTCCTCGAGGCACGCTGGCACCCTCAGCCTTCCGAGGGTGCCGCTGCCCCAGACCCTGGCATCCCTCCTCACCAGTGCCCCAGGACCAGGGGTGGCTGTGTCCAGGCCTGGGACCTGACCCCGCCCTCCACCCTGATCCTCCCATCCCCC
>ML685922.1:476120-488121 GCA_007922175.1 Pelusios castaneus
CTGTCCGCTGGCTCTGCCTGCTGTCCGCCGGCTCCGCCACACCGCCCACTGGTCGCACCTGCTGTCCGCTGGCTCCGCCACACCGCCCGCTGGTCACACCTGCTGTCCGCTGGCTCCGCCACACCGCCCGCTGGTCACACCTGCTGTCCGCTCTTGGTGATTTCAGCTTGCTGGAAAGTTTCTGCTTCCCTAGTGATTTCAGCTCGCTGGGAAGTTTCTGCTTCCCTAGTGATTTCAGCTCCTCATCAGTGATTTCAGCTCACTGGGAAGTTTCTGCTTCCCTAGTGATTTCAGCTCGCTGGGAAGTTTCTGTTTCCCTGGTGATTTCAGCTCAATCAAAGTAACAATAGAGCCTCTACAAGGAATCTTTAGGTCTATTCTTTAACAATAGGTGGGGAAATAGGTGTTGACTTAAGGCACAGCTCCAGCAGAGCTAGTGCTCACACCCCTCCCCACCTGGTTTTACAAGTCTGAAAACTAGGGTTGCTCACTTTTCCAAGTTCTCTATTGCTGATGGTGACTTTTCCATCAGCTCCTTGGTCAATAACAGATATACAATCAAAGGGTGGCATATCATGAAAGAACAATATTTCCTTTCCCCCTTCTGATAAAACACCAGATTTAGAGGATTTGAACCAGTCACACATACCAACTCCCATCATGCCCAGCCTCTGGGTGAAATTATGCTGAGTGTCATGCAAATACCAAGCACAGGTAAATCAGTGGCCCCCCTCCCTACTTAGCTGCTAAGCAAGAGAGGCTCTCAGATTCCTAACCTTGCTTACATCCTTACATAAGTGACAAAGTGCAGGAACAGAGGCAGACCCATGACCTGCTCAGGCTCCAAGTTTCCAGGCACAATGGGAAGGGGCTGAGCCACTTCCTGTTGTGAAGGCGAGCCGGGGGAGGGGAGACCATCTCTGCTGCCACACTGCCCTACTTCCCATGATGCACCCCTCCAGCCCTCCCAAGTCAAATGATTTGGGGCTTTTTGCCTAGGACTCTCATTCTTGAAACAACTTCAAGCAAGATCGGGGCCCTGCCTAGTCTCAGGCAGAGACTGTCTGTATAAACATCTGACAGCTGAACACCTTGAGCATAAAGTTCTACTATGAGATCAGTTCAGGTAGAGAAGAGAAGGAGAAGTGGCAGATCCATGACCTGCTCAGGGTCCGAGTTGCCAGACACAATGGGAAGGGGCTGAGCCCACTTTCTGTTTTGAAGGCGTGGCCAGGGGAGGAGAGACCTCCTCTGCTGCCACACTGCCCCACTTCCCATGATACACCCCTCCAACCCTCCAAGTCGACTTAAGAGTCTAGTGTAGACTCTCTCAGTCGACTTGATAAAGTGTGCCTTAAGTCAACTTGGGAGCCTAGAGTAGACTCTCTATATCAACTTGGTAAGGTCGACTTAAAGTCAACTTAATAAAGGTGACTTACTACAGTCGACTTAGCTTTCTAAGTGTAGACAGTCAAAGACTCTAAGGTCAGAAGGGACCAATATGATCATCTAGTCTGGCCTCCCGCACAATGTAGGCCACAAAACCTCACCCACCCACTCCTGTAATGAACCTCTAACCTATGACTGAGTTATTAGAGTCTTCAAATCATGATTTGAGAACCCCTGATTTAATCTCTGTGCCTCAGTTCCTCATGTGTAAATGAGAATACTACTTTCTTACCTCACAGAGTTTTACAACTCTGAAGGGCCAGCAATCTATCAATTCATTTAAAAAAAGAAAAAAGTATTGATGTACACACCATTAAGGACTACAGATGATTACATATTTAAAGTAAAACACTTTGATGCTACTGTGCATATTTTTACATTCACTATTTTACACCTACAAATCACTCACAATATATTACACATTCACAGACAAAGCACTAGTGTAGATGAGTGACTGTTGCTACATACTGAATCACATGGCCTTGCAGCTAAATTGGTGGGTAGCTTGATAAGCGCAGGCCAAACTGTCCAGCACTGATTTTTAGAGTCCTGCCCCTCCACCAATATCCCCATCTTCTCTCAGCTGCAGCTAGTCAGAAGGAATTCAGTTCTTCCTTGCTGATCTCCCATCCCCCTGGTTGCAGCAGGGAAACTGCATGCATCCTCTAGCCCTCTGTGCTCCACCTGGGTCCCTAGGCAGTGGCTCCTTCTCCAGCCAGGGGGACAGAAGATCAGTGCTCCCCTCCCTTTGGCTCCAGCAGGGACCCCAGTGCCTATGGACACAGGAAGAGCACTTTTCCATGCACCCTGCTAAATCCAAGGGAGGGGAATGCTGATCTCCCATCGCCTTGGCTGTAGCAGGGAGCCTGCACCAGTACTATAGTTCTGTGACAACACTCTTCAGCTCAGTCCTTTGATGGTGGCTGCTTTCAGCCAGCAAGAAGGGAGCAGGCTACTTTGAAAGACCCAATAGGACCACAGGGAGGGAACATTCCACTAGAGTCTAGCTGCATCTCTGACATACCTTTTTGTGCAATATGTACATCAGTGTAGGATTTGCCTCATTCAGCATAATGACAAGGCTTCAGGCTTAATTAGAAAACTTTAATCTTGGAAGAAGTTAAGGAACTTCTAAACTTACCATGGCAGCTGCTTCTTGCTGTCTTTATTTCCATATATTTAATAGCATTTGTCTCTTATTTCTTTCTTTGGGAAACTCATCTCTATCTTTTGAGCTCACTGATTATTTATTGGCATGTCATTTCATAAAGTACATTCATCATCTGCAAGGCTAAACCTACTTAATCTTTTTATTTTTCCTAAAGTGTAGAAAATGGCTACCTATATTGCAATGAAGTTTCTAACCATGCAACTTTGATCACAACAGAAAAAAATAATAATAATAATTAGAGACCCACAAGCTTCAGGGGCATGTGAAATCACTGCTTTCAAAAGAAGTCATGAACACAACTAAGAGAAGACTCTGGCCCCAAGTATTTTTTCCTTGCTAGGAGCTCAACTTTTTTACTCCTTGAAATCAGCTGTGTTCCCAGTGATTTATGTTGCACCCTGTCAGCAGTAATTATGTCCTATTTAATGGGAAGTCACCAGTTTTGTAATTTTATGTGTTCTAGGATAGGAGCTAATCTTCTCATGTACTTCAATATTTTCTACGCTATGTCTGTTACTCTAGAAATGCTCCCTTCTCTTTACTTTCCTCAGCATAACTGCAATTTTGTCTGAAGGCTTTAGAAGCATTAGAGGGGCAATATTTCTTAAATCTATTTCCTGATCATTATGCTGCAGCACTTTTTCGTTTAGCAGTTACTCATTTTATTCCTTACTTCTGGATTCATTATTCCACTTTATCTTTGTTGAACTGCTTTTGGTGTGCATTGACCTAGGTATTTGAAGCCATGTACATAAACAAGGCAAAAGTTGTACCAGTGTGACATTAGAGTGCAGGCAATGCTCTAGCAACTAATCTTTGAAGGCCAGAATGCATCAGTGGAAGATTTCAGCTTTCAAATAGTATTCAAACAGGAAATCAACTCTTCAGCAATCCTGTAATTATTCATCTTGTATGTAAATACTTCAGCACTGAAAGGTGTTCTTACTTGTGTCTGAAAATATCAACATAGGGTTTGCACCTTCATCCTTGATGTCTACACTACAAAAAATTAAAATCAATGCTTTTTAGGCTGGTTTTTCCTCTTTCTGTTCCATGTTGTCTGCTCCCAAAGCAAGACTCTCCAGTGCCCCGCATTTCTAACAATCTTCTTAATGACAGATTTAAGATTGATTCTAATATCTTATGTTGTGTGTTTTCTTGGTTCCTTTATCAAAATAATTCAGGATTTGAGTGGTCAATGGTGAATTTGGAAAAATGAGTTGATTTTTCTTCAGTGTGCATATTTCTTTTGTCAGTTTTGGAGATATTTTCAAGTCTCGATAGCTTTGAAACAACCTTTCCACCTGCCAATTAACGTCTCGTTAGAGGATTTCTGCTTTGTACAATGTGTACCTATCTCTTAATAAACCAGATTAAAAAAATGTTGAATAGCATTGAATTCACTTAATTTCACTTGATAAATGCCACATCTGGTTGGCTTTAATAAGTAACTGCTGAAGAACAGATTCAGGATATGTTTCAGTAACTCTAATCAGTGTATTAATGGCACACCTGACTTGATTAAACGGCACACACTTGCCTGCAAACTACTTATAGTTAACAAGTGTGAGCTGTTTTTGCTAGCATAAGCTCTTTCCTCTGCAGGCTTTGCTCACTTCCAAACTCTGTTCTTACTCCTAAAGAAGTCTGTTTTACTGAGTCATAATGTTGTTCTTCAAATGTTTTTTTATAATGCTTTTTCCCCCAAAGCTATTCATGAAATAAAAAGAAATCTCTAACAGAACAATATATTCCTAAGAGCCTTTAATAATTGGTACATTCCTACTTCAACTGGAATATGCCAATTATGAAGATTCCCCTATTTCTCTGTTACATTCTTATCTTCAGTCTCACATCTTCTGGTAAGGTATTGTTAGGAGGCTTAGTAATCATCATATCACATTACAGAGTCTAATATATATTTAACCACATTCATGGTTTATCTCATTTAATGTTTTTGTTGTTTTGTTCCTTTAAGCACTTGTGCTTGCAATTTTAGCTCCTCTTTTAATGAAATTTATATCCATGACTATACCCTTGACCAGCTCCTTTTCTATATTCTGAATTAATGCATCGGCCATCTTTCTTGGGGGCCTTCTTTAATATCTATTTATGGTCACATATGGCAATATTAACTGCCTGCAAGAAGCACTATGAAATCCACATCTAACAATCTTCCTGTTTCTCTTATGTACTATTCCACTATTTTTCCCTGCTGATATCTATCCTTCAGCAACCAAAAAACATTATATGCTTCTAATAGATTATATACAGTTTAATATTTACTATTTAGAAAATTTAGGGGCCTGATGTGCATGATATTTTACAGAATAAACATGGATTTCCTGCAAAAGAAGAGCTTGGCATTAAATTATATCTTGCAACAAACATATATAAAATTATATTTATGCATAATTTCTTTAGCAACATTGTAGAAATATTGTAAGATGATATTCAGTAAATACTTGCATGTTACTAACAGCAGGAGGGATTATTAATACTAAGGATTTTATTCTCAACTTTCTCACTAATTTTACTGACTTCAACTGAATTATTTCTGATTTACTTTTGTGTAAGTGGGAATAAATGAGATCATAAGAGTTTTAAAACCCCCTTTTTTGTCATTAAGAGGACAGAACTAAAAGTCAAAGGTACAGACAAGGAGCTATGGTGTAATTGGAATAACAGACGTGGTGGGATAGCTTGCATGACTGGAGCACTGCCATGGATGCGTATAAAATTGTTCAGGAAGGACAGGCAGGGAAGAAGAGATGGAGGAGTAGCGGTATATGTAAAAGAGCTGTATGACTGCTTGGAGCTCCACTATGAAAGTGGAAACAAGCTGGTTGAAAGTCTGTGGGTTAAGTTCAGAAGAGAGTGCAACAAGGGGGATGTCGTGGTGGGTGTCTGCTAGAGACAGCCAGATCAGAAGGAGGAGGTGGATGAAGCATTCTATGGACAACTAGCAGAAGTTTCCAGACCGCAGGCACTGGTGGTTCTCATGGGGGATTTCAATTATCCTGACATCTGTTGAGTGGGCAATACAGCAGTGCACAGGCAATCCAGGAAGTTTTTGGAGAGTGTAGAGGATAACTTTCTGATATAAATGCTGGAGAAACCAACTAGAGGCCTTGCACCTCTCGACCTTCTTCTCACAAACAGAGAAGAATTGATCATGGAAGGAGAAGTGAATGGCAGCCTGGGCAGCAGTGACCATGAGATGGTAGAATTCAGGATTCTGATCAAAGGAAGAAGAGAAAGAAGCAGAACACACCCTGGACTTCAGAAAAGCAGATTTTGGCTCCCTCAGGGAAGTGATGGGCAGGATCCCTAGGGAAGCTGATCTGAAGGAGAAAGGTGCCTAAGAGAGCTGGCTGTATTTTAAAGAAACCCTGCTAAAGGCACAGGAAGATACCATTCTGATGTGCAGAAAGAACAGAAAATATGGAAGGCATCCAGTGTGGCTTAGCAGAGAACTCTGTGGTGAGCTGAAACATAAAAGGGAAGCTTACAAGAAGTGGAAGACTGGACAGATGACTAGGGAGGCATATAAAGTTATTGCTTCAGGCCTGCAGGGATAAAATCAGAAAGGCCAAAAGGGCAATTGGAGTTACAGCTAGCAAGCAATGTGAAGGATAACAGGAAGGGTTTCTACAAGTATGTCAGTAACAAGAAGAGGATCAAGGATGGTATAGGTCCCTTACTGAATGGGGCAAGTATCCTTGTGGTGGATGATATGGAAAAGGCTGAAGTACTCAATGCTTTTTTTACTTCATTCTTCACAACGAAGGGCAACTCATAGGCTATTACACTGGATAACGCAGAATGGAGAGAGGGAGAGTGGCCCTCGTGATGGAAGGTCAGGTTAGGGACTACTTAAAGAAGATGGATGTGCACAAGTCTATGGGGCCAGGTGAACTGCACCCGAGGGTGCTGAGGGAGTTTGCTGATGTGATTGCAGAGCCACTGGCCATTATCTTTGAGAACTCGTGGCGAATGGTGAGGTTCCAGAGGATTGGAAAAAGGCAAATACAGTACCTATATTCAAGAAAGGGAAAAAGGAGGATCCAGGGAACTACAGACCTGTCAGCCTCACCTCAATGCCTGGAAAAATCAGAGCAGGTCCTCAAAGAATCCATCCAGAAACACTTGGAGGAAAACAGAGTGATCAAGAGCAGTCAGCATGGATTCACCAAGAGCAAATTGTGCCTAACCAACCTGATTGCCTTCTATGATGAGATGATTGGGTTTGTGGATGCGAGACTAGCCGTCGACGTGATATACCTCGACTTTAGCAAGGCTTTTGATAGGGTTTCCCACAGCATTTTTGTCGGCATGTATGAGTTGGATGAGTGGACAGTAAGGTGGATAGAAAACTAGCTAGATCACCAAGCTCAGCGGGTAGGAATCAATGGCTCAATGTCTAGTTAGCAACCACTAATGAGTGGAATGCTCCAGGGGTTGGTCCTGGGGCCGGTTCTATTCAAGATCTTCATTAATCATCTGGATGATGGGTTAGATAGCACGCTCAGTAAATTTGTGGATAACACCAAGCTGGGGGGAATGGTAGACATGCTCGAGGGCAGAGGCAGGATTCAGGGAGAGCTAGACAAATTGGAACACTGGGCCAAAAGAAATCTCATGAGGTTCAACAAGGACAGATGTAAAGTCCTGCACTTAGGATGGTAAAATCCCATGTTCTGCTACAGGCTGAGGATCGATCGGTTAAGTAGCAGCACTGTAGAAAAGGACCTGTGGGTTATGGTGGACAGGAAGCTGGATATGAGCCAACAGTGTGCTCTTGTTGCCAAAAAGGGCAATGGCATATTGGGCTGCATCAGTAGGAGTGTTGCCAGCAGATCGAGGGATGTGATAATTCCCCTCTATTCAGCACTGGTAAGGCCGCATCTGGAATTCTGTATCCAGTTTGGGGCTCCCCGCTACAGAAAGGATGTTGACATATTAGAAAGAGTGCAGCAGAGGGCAACAACAATGATTTGGGGGCTGGGGCACATGATGTACAAAGAGAGACTAAGGGAACTAGTCTTATTTAGTCTGCAGAGGAGAAGACTGAGGCAGGATTTGATAGCAACCTTCAACTACCTGAAGGGGTGCTGCAAGGAGGAGAGAGCTAGGCTGTTCTCAGTAAAAACAGAGGACAGAACGAAGAGCAATGGTTTCTAGTTGCAGCTGGGGAGGTCGAGGTTGGATATTAGGAAAAACTGTCTCACTAGGAGGGTGGTGAAGAATTGGAATGGGTTACCTAGGGAGGTGGTGGAATCTCCTTCTTTGGAGATATTAAAGGTCTGGTTGGACCAAATCCTGGCTTCAATGATTTAGTGGGAGTGGTCCTGCTTTTAGCAGAGGTTTGGACTAGATGACCTCTTGTGGTCTCTTCCAACCTATGATTCTATGATTGGTCTTATTCTTACTGTATAAGAGACACTATTGAGGCGGCCCAGTAAACATTTTCGAAGTCAAAGGGATTGAAATGTTGAAAGAGACATTATTTAAAGAGGTGATAATTTCAAACATTTTGGAAGAAGAAACTAGAAGTAAGTGGGGAACTCAAGCAGAACAAGTTCACTCAGGGTCATCTTCCCCCATGTGGATGGTCAGCACAGTTTGAGGGCTAACGTGGTCCAAAGGGCTCGTGTAGAGGGATAAATTTTATCTGCAAAGTATTATAGATACATAAGACTTGATCCCACAAAATGCAGGACACCCTTACAAGTTTCTCACTGCCCTCAGCTCCTAATGAAAGAAGCTGAAATTGAGGGAGATCAACACTTTACAGGAGTACTCAGTATCTTGTGAAGTTGACTCCCTATAGAAGAAACATTAATATGCTATGGGAAATGGTGTTTATCACACTCTAAGAGGCAGAAGGAGCTCCCTCTGAAAATAAAGAGGTAACATATCTCTGAGTTAGCAAGGAAAGTGGATCAGGGAAGGAAAGATGGACAGTTCAGAAACAGGGTATTTTTCAGTGAAATAAAGGACTTAACAGAAGTGGTGAATAATCAGTAAAACATCATTACAAATCACCAAAAAAGGATCACGTGAGAAAACTGAATCCAGAAATATCTCCACATTGCTGGTTGTTTGGGAAGAAACATCATTACCACAAAAATAACGAAAAGGTCAAGCACAGATTGTAATGTATTAGGGAATTTTCAGCATCACTGTTTCATCCATTTTAATTAGCATTTATTTTTTTAGAAATCCTGTGACATTCACAATCCAGTTAAGCGTGATGAAAAGGCCCATCTGGCTTCAGCTACATCAGTGGTTAGAGCAAAACAGTCAGATACAGTTAGATGTAGAAAGTGATACTTTCATCGTAAAGTACTCAAAACAGGTTTCAAGGAAAGCATAAAAATCATATCACATGAGAGAACCCTTTCACATTCCTTTGGCAACTCTGTTATCAAACTTGCCCGTAAACTTGGGGTATGCTCACTTATTTGGGTTACTTTCCTTTGGTGGGATTGTAATCTAATCAATGCACTGCTTGTGTCACTTGTGTTTCTATATGGAGCTCACTGCTCCCTTCTGCAAGTCCTCTCCCAATGGAGCTACCATTGTAGGACCTAAATTTCCCAGGACAGGATTCCTCCAACCCCAGATTCAAATAACCACCCACACACACATTCACCAATTAACAAAGTGCATCTTAGCAGACTGAGTCTGTGAGCCCTATCAGCTGATCTCTTATACATCCCTGCACTCAATCGGGTTGAGTCAAAACAGCACTTGCAGCTGCCGCAGGTTGTGCACATTGGTATGTGCATTGTCACCTTACAATCATTCTAGTAGTAACTCCCTTAATGAGCAAACCTTACAGGAATTTGGGGCTTTACAGGGATCTTTGGCTAGGTAAAAGAAGTGTTTCTGCAAAGTGATACAGGGAAGGCAAGAACACAAAGGAGTAAATGAAGTTTAGAGAGAGTCTGGCAATCAGCTTTATTGCCAGGTACTTAAAACTTATGATACTAATAGTAATAATGATAAAAGGAAAGAAAAGTACCCATACAGTTACAAAGATAGAAAAACAATCAAACCATTACAAGATTACCCAGATTCGACTGAAGTATTGGGGAAATCTAGCCCAAGTTGAGTACAAAGATCAGCAGAGCCCTGCGCGGATACAAATATGTGGCCCCACATCCGATCTGCATCTGCAAGAAATGGCCCGCAGATATACACATTGTATCTGTGGATGTGGCTATAATGTGAATATCTGTGGATTTGCAGGGCTCTAAAGATCAGGTTTAGAGAGTTATATCTGTACTAAGAAAAAAGAGAAGGTGGTGGCTGGTGGGGGGACAGGGGAGGTGTGTGTCTCACCTTCCGAAGTCCTGCTCAAAGGGTCCCAGGAAATACTGTTCAGCAGGGTAGGCAGCAGTCTCTAGCCCTGGGAAGGGCAAGTCTCTAAATATAACAGGCCCAGCCCTCAGGCAGGGCAGGGAAGACAGCAGTCTTTAGCCCTGGGAAAGGCAAGTATCTTTATAAACACAGACCCTGGCCCTCAGGCAGGGCAAGCAGTAGTTCTGAGAGTCAGCCTCAATGGTCAGGGTTGGGTTATGGGAATACGCGGTACAGATGAATACCAATAATAAGCTTCATGGCTATGGCAGGACGGTGCAAGTACCCCGGATAGCAATAAGGTGCCCCTGGGGTGGGGCAGCGGGGCTCCTACCGAAACACGCTGCCCCGCGGGACAATCACTCCCGGGCCTGTCGAGCGCCACTGAACGAGGTTACCTCTCCCCTCTCTCTTTCCCCTGGGGTACCTGGTTCCATGCTCCTATGGGACACTGGGGTAGATTGCTGTCAGGAAGTTCCCAAAGCCGTCGGAGTCATCCGGAGGGGGTAGGGCTGGCAGGGGCTCGCATGAGTCCTCGATAGAGGGCAGCTCCTCTAGTTTGCAGGACTCAGGCGGTGGCCCTGGTCCGCAAGGCGCCAGGGCTATGGAGTGTTTCTCTAGGCCCTCCGCCAAGGGCAGCTACTCCAGGTCATAGTGGTCGGGCATCACCTCCCACTGCCAGGGCTCCGGGTTGGGGTGCTGCAGGTCGGTCTCCCCAGCAGAGAGTTGCTCCCATGGGGCTTTTTGTCCCCTCCCCTTACAGGGGATTGGCCCGCCCTCTATGTCTGTCTCAGAGGGCAGCCATATTCCTTGCCCCTTACTGATATCAATATTGTATCTATTGATTAGAATTAGTCTGAAAACTGCTGAGCTGGGTGTGTGTAGGTGTGAGTTCATTAGCATCAGGTGCAGAGATCCCCCATCATGCAGTGCTTCCCTGCTTCACCAGTCCTAGAACTCAGTGTGGTTCCTGCCTATGAGCTTGGTTCTCTATTCAGCATGCTAATTCTGGTTCCATCCTTGATGCAAGTGAAGTTTTCTACTGTCCATTTGGTATGCTAATGGCTCACATCTTCAATGCAGATGAGGCTAGGAGAGTTGCCCTAATTCCATTACCTTGTTCAAAGAGGTTCAGGTGTGGCTCTCGCTGCCTTTTCATTGCTTTTGGTTTCTAGTTCAAGAAGAGGCTGGTGGTGATGTTGGGGGTGAGTCACAGAGGCTGGATACTATGCCTTGGCTCAGTGGTTAAAGTATAATTTGACAGGCCCCGGAACCCTCCTAATCTCTGGGCCCCCTTCATGCCTCAGCCCAGATAGGCATTTGCAACCACTTCTCAGTACCACGTGCATCAGTTATCACTCCATAAAAATATTTATAATTTTATATAGCATTTATGTCTATAGCAATTATTGTCACAAACTAGCAAACACTGCATAACACAAGGCTATCAGATCACCCCCTCCCCTCTCTCATTAACTCCAGTATGATGATGAAAGCTCATTCAGTGAATAAATTTGTTAGTCTTTAAAAGTGCAGCTACATTGTTCCAGCTACAATGGGCCCAGGGGAGTAAACTGATGAGCCATTAAGGACACAATGGCTGCATCTACACTGGTAAATTAAGTCGACTTAAGCTTAACTTAAGTCGACTTAATGTGCCCTGCGTCTACACTACACTTTGCTTAAGTCGACTTAAGGAAAATAAAGTTGACTTAATGAAAATTAAGTCGACTTTATTAAACCACCTTTCTACTCGACCTAAGGCTTAATTCGACTCTCTAAAGTCAAATTAAGCCAGTGTAGCCCTGGGGTAGCCTCAAGTCGACTTAGGGCTACCCCAGGACTACACCAATGCCTTTCCTGCTGGGGGGGACACAGGGGGAGCCTGGCATGCCCCCCAAAGGGCAGGGCATGTGGGCACGGTGTGACACTGTCTGGATTTAGGGAAATTCCAAAGGGGTAGCCGTGTTAGTCTATTGTAGAAAGACAACAGAGTCTTGTGGCACTTTTAAA
>ML685922.1:488521-514067 GCA_007922175.1 Pelusios castaneus
TGTTGGATTTAGGGAAGCATTTATGATATTATTTTCTATGGATATCTCATAAATGCTATAATCCATAGGAACTATGTCATGTTTGGTATCAATAGAAAGGTAGTAATTTGCTGGGAATGATTATATAGTTTATGTCTAGGAATTCTATTTTGATTAGAAGTTAAGAATTTGATGTTAAATGCATACTTTAACTTGTGTCATTCTGGAGAACTGTCTTAGACGGGAGGGTGTGAACAACCATTGTCTCCTTAATGTTTAGGAATTTGCCAGGTGATCTGGTCCCAGGGAGTAAACTGATGAGCCATTAAGAATACAAAGGATACAATCTCCAGAATGACACAAGTTAAAGTATGCATTTAACATCAAATTCTTAACTTCTAATCAAAATAGAATTCCTAGACATAAACTATATAATCATTCCCAGCAAATTACTACCTTTCTATTGATACCAAACATGACATAGTTCCTATGGATTATAGCATTTATGAGATATCCATAGAAAATAATATCATAAATGCTTCCCTAAATCCAGACAGTGTCACACACAGGGCTCTGCCCTGCCAGGGTCCCTGTCCCCCTTTGTCCCATTGTACACAAGGGGTGCTCCCCCCCGGCCACCATGGACCTGCCTAAGGTCCCCCTAGCCCCACAAAGTCGACCTAGAGCATCCAGTGTGGATGCTGTAGGTCGACTTTGTAAGTTCCCCTTTACATCGACTTTAATTTTAAGTGTAGACACACTAAGTCGACTCAACTAAGTCAACTTTAAGTCGACTTAGTTAAGTCGACTTAGTTAAAGTTGACTTAAAAGTGCAAGTGTAGACATAGCCAATGTTTGTGTTCCTTATGTCCTTAATGGCTCATCAGGTTACTCCCTGGGACCATTGTAGATGGAAAATTCCTAAACATTAAGGACACAATGGTTTGACACACCCAGGTCTCTCAGCCATTTCAATAAAATAACAAGTTAAAGTATGATAAAACACCATATTCCTAACTTCTAATTGAAATAGAATTCCTAGACAAACTATATAATCATTCCCAGCAAATTACTACCTTTCTATTGATACCAAACATGACATAGCTCCTATGGATTATAGCATTTATGAGATATCCATTGAAATAATATCATAAATGCTTCCCTAAATCCAGACAGCATCACACAGGGCTCTGCCCTGCCCTTTGGGGGGCATTCCAGGCTCCCCCTGTGCCCACCCTGGAAGAGAGGGCATTGGTGTAGTCCTGGGGTAGCCCTAAGTTGACTTACGGCTACACTGGCTTAATTCGACTTTAAAAAGTCGAATTAAGCCTTAGGTTGAGTAGAAAGGTGGTTTAATAAAGTCGACTTAATTTTCCTTAAGTCGACTTAAGCAAGCTGCTTAAGTCGACTTAAGCAAAGTGTAGTGTGGACACAGGGCAAATTAAGTTGACTTAATTTACCAGTGTAGACACAGCCTTTGTTTGTTTTACTGAACTAAACTAACACAGCTACCCCTTTGGAACTTATCTACCATATGGTTTCCACTGGTCTTATCCCTGGTGGGAACTTTCCTAAAAAATGCTAACTTACACAAGGCTATAATGAAGACTTGACCAGTATATGACTTCTGTAGCATTGCCAATAAGTTGGGTGCTGGTTGAATTACTTGGAAATATGTTACTTAAACATAGATAGAAAAGTGAAAATGGCATTAAAATCACCATGACTTGTGATTGATAAAATCAGGCCTCATTTTTCCATAGCACCTTGTATCTAAAAAGCTGAAATCACTTTACAAGGGAAAATGAACCAAGCTTTATACCACCTCCTAAAGCAGTGGTTCTCAAACTTTTCGCATTGATGATCCCTTTCACACAGCCAGCCTCCAAGTAGGATCCCCTGCCAAATTAAAAATACATTTTTTTCTAGGCAACACTATTTTAAATGCTAAATTTATAAACAAACCTTCTGCCTAAAATGAATTTATCTTTTCTCACCACTTTGAACTTAAGACTAAACCACATTTTTATGAAATTATTTTTAGATGCAGAGAAGTTATTTTTTAAATTGTTATTCTTTAATACTGGTGGGTGTAAAGAATTTGTATCAATAACACTTTTCAGAGCAAACTTAGTGCCTCATTGCATCCCTTGTTTCTGCACAGCTATTGGCAGCTCTGGGTGGCTCACAACCCCCACATAATAACTTTGTGACCCCCTAAGAGGTTGTGACTCCCATTTGAGAGCCTTTGTCTTAAAGGAACAGACTAACCTCATTTTACAGATTAGGAAACTGAGACACAGTTGTGAAGCAACTTCACCCAAAGTCCCACAGCAGTTTCACGGCAGAGCTAGGACTAAGACCCAGAACTCAAGACTCTTATGCTTTAACCACTGAACAATATTAGCCCCTAATATAACCCCACACCCGGCAAACCATTTTTGCACAGAGATGAATGCATTTTTCATTAGGATCTTAAGGAGTACTAAACCATTCACTAGTAAAGACTATTTAGACCTTCACCCTGTAGACAATTTCCTTTTGACCACTGTAACACTATATGTGCAGCATGTCAGAATGTTTTTAGCAAACACACCATGGATGCCACCAATGTTCCCTCTAAGCTAATGATGCAGCTGAGCAAGTTACAGTATTTGCTAAGCAGCAATTTGTGAGGCATGGTGTTTTCATTCGAACTTTAATAAAAATGTTAAACTGACATACTGAAGTTTTATTAATTTACTAAACAAATGTGAGACGATGGCACTTGCTGCCGCGACTATCTAGCCTCTACCATCATCTACACCTCACAGTTTTTGTCACCTGTCTGTCACATCTCCAGCCTACATATATAGATAGAGTTAAGGTCAACCTCATGATGGAAGGTTCAGAAATTCTATTAGCAAACATCCATAAAGCTCTAAATACACAAATGGTGATTTTCAAAGGCTTATAACTTGACCAAATCTGGGTGTGTTTTCATGGGGACCTTTCTGTCCCCAGAACTATCACTCTATCAGTTTTACCATGGAGGCACTAGAGTTCTTCAAGGAAAAGACATTTAACATTAGCAAAATTAGCTATTTTTCACAAAGCTCGCTCTTGGAAAGGGCTGAGCCACTATTATTGAAACTTAAAAATTGAGCTTGAGGCAGAGAGTGAGCAGCCCACATGAGAATGTTAATTCTTATAAACAACTAAGAATAGTGGGCTTCTAAAATATTAGGCAGTCAAGTGTTATTCTTCCTATAGAGAATACATGATATAGTCATCCTCAACTTATGCCAACTACAATCCATCATATACTCTGTATATGATACTTACATTACATGAAAAGTTATTGTAGGAATGCTTTAGAGACTTAAAAAACATTTATTTGCAAATATTTTTCAAACTCTCATTATAACAGCAGGAGTATTAGTTGCCATGAGTTCAGTGTTCCTTGGGTCAGAGGAAGACACAAAACCCTCAAAGTTGCATGAGACAGCTTGTCTATATATATAAAAGTGAGACTTTCTAAAAGTTGCATGAGACAGCTTGGCTATGCATATAAAAGTCAGATCCATTGTTCTGGGCCCCTCCAAGGGTAAAAGTGAGCACTGGATCCCACTGAAAGGTGGAAAGCTCTGCAAGGCTACAACATTTTGGATCATTAATATGTTATGTTCATTCCGCTGCTCCAGGACTGAACATAGCTTGAAGGGGAAAACAAGTAAATATTTTTTCCAAGTTAATTTTATATTGCATATTACAATTCAGTGGGGAAAAAGCTGGGTTGCCTGGGGATTAAGGGGAAGGGGAAGGAAAGGAAACAAAACTGAGGAGGATTCCCACTGGGATGTACTTCACTGAATTACTTTTTGGCTATGTCTACACTACAAACAGATATGAGTGCAAAACAAACTGCTTGAGCCCCACCAGCTCTTTTCTCACAACTGAAGCACAGCCTCAAATCCACATCACCCCAACCTTGTCCACTAGTGCCCACATCAGTCCCTCCTTCCCCATGTCCTCCTCAGTCCCCATCCGCATTCCCTAAACTCCCTGCCCCCAAACCCCCACTCCAGCCCTCCTAACTCCCCAGCCCCCAGCTTCCCCCATCTTCACTCCACCCCCCTTCAGTTCTCCAACCCCCTACACACCTCCCCAGCCCCCCCCCCCCCCAGTCCCCCTCCAGCCATCCATAGTCCCCTCCACCACTACCCAGCCCTCACCAAGTCTCCTTGTCCATATGCCCCCTTTACCATCCCAGACCCCCCCACTCCCCAGCCCCTACCCAGTCTTCTTGTCCCTATGACTCCTCAACCTCTCCCCAGGCCTCTAACTCCATCCATCCCTCCCCATCCCCCCCACCCAGTGCCCCCTCCAGCCATCCATAGTTCCCTCCATCACTACCCATCCCCCACCAAGTCTCCTAGTCCCCACACCCCCTTTGCCCCTCCCCAGGCCTCTAACTCCATCCATCCGTCCCCAGCCCACCCATCCTGACCCCTTGCTCTATTGACTCATGAGTCCAGACCCCTCCATCCCCACCCCCCCGGTCTCTGCATTCCCCACTTACCTTAACCCCTGACTACAAAGGCCCAAGGCTGGGCTGGGGCAGCGGAGCATGGCAGCCGGCTGCCGCGCTCTGCTCCCACCACCGCCGCCACATGCCAGCCCCTTAAATCTGATCCTGCCCCTCTGCCGCCATCGCGCACCACCACCACGGGCAGGCAGCATGGCTGGATCAGGCCTGGGGCCCCTTTCCCAGCTCCTCTGCCCCCCTCCCCCATGCCCCTTTCCCAGCTCCTCTCCCCCCTCCCCCGTGTCCCTTTCCCAGCTCCTCTGCCCCCTTCCCCCGTGCCCCTTTCCCGGGTCCTCTGCCCCCCTCCCCTGTGCCCCTTTCCCGGCTCCTCTGCTCCCCTCCCCCGCAGCCTCTTCCCAGCCCTTACCTGGCTGGAGGTCCAGAGCTGCAGTGGTGGCCGTCAGAGCCGCTCTTAGGCCAGGCCGCTCCTGCCCTGGGCACGCTCAGTCTGAGCATGCTCAGGGTGGGAGATTTGAAGCTCCCCAGCCTGGCTACAGCAGACAGGGCAGAACAAGCGTTCTGCCTGAGTCTGTGGCTTTGCTGGGGCCCCTGGGCAGAACGCACCATTCCAACTGGGTTTTCTATTTTTAGGGGCCCCGGAATGCTGGCCCCTAAAAATTGTGGGCCCCAGAACAGCATTCCAGTGCATTCCCCCTTTAACTACTGCCTTGACTCCCCAAGAACACAGAGCTAACAAGTAACTGACTTTGCCCAGATTATAATTTTCTCCACAAAAAACCAAAACAATAAATAAGATGAAGATCAAGGTCATGACTTTGGTCTCCTATCTATTTGCTCTGGGCTGAGGTAAAAACATTGTTTCTTAGCCCCTATAACTCCATCTGGGGACATGAAGTAAAAAGAATTACCTCCAGCTCAGATTCTTAAGCTACTTAGAGTACCAGTGCTGAATTTGGCAAAAAAGTAAACTCCTACCTGCATTCACGACTACTTTGGACATAAAAAGCAAATGATGAATGGGTATAAAGACAGACATGACTAGGTCAAATCAGAATGAAACTCGTATGTCTCCCTTCACCTCCTTTACCCCTCACATACTGGCTTTCTTGGATTTTTTGCCATAGTTTAATGTGTTGGTGGAAGGAGAAACAGGTTTGAAGCTGGTTTCAGAGGTTTCATCAGGGCTGGCCTGACCATAAAGGTGAACTGAACTAGGGAGTCGTCTAGGGTGTCAGGTTTTAAAGGGCACTGAATTAGATGGAAGTGATTTTTTTTCTCTTTTCAAAACAATTTATGAATATGTCATCTCTTATAAATGAAAGTATTGCCAATATATTAGTACTTTATTCAATGAAATATTTTGGCATTAACAAAATGAAATGAGAACTCAAAACAAATTGCTTCATTCCTTTTCAATCAACATTTTTTATGACACTGATGTTTATTTAAAACATGTTGATTCAATTGAACTGGATTTTTCAACAGAATACTCTTGTATCTAATATTTATTGTGTTAATACTGGGTATTTCAGTATGTTAGGAATTATCAAAAAAACCTTTTGGGTCAGCCTAAAATTGAACAATTTTAGAATTTGTAGGGAATTGAAAAGTTAAAAAAAAGTTTGGGTAAAACCAAAGGTTTTGCTTGACCCAAAACAAAATGTTTTGTTTCAATTTCAAGCTTTTACTCCTTTTAAGTTTTTGTTCTTTTAAAAAATGAAAGGGAATTTCCAAATGAAAAATAATTTTAGATTGAAATATTGAAACTTTTCATTAGAAATTATAAATAAACTAAACATTTTGACTGTTTTCCATGTCGAGGGGTGGGGAGGGGAAGGAATGGGATTCAACAGAAATAAGTCACCAAAATGTACATATTTCCATTGACCTAATCTACATTTTTCACTGAAAAATTATCCAATCAAATTTTACACAGATTTGCCTAATGAATAAGCATAAAGCATTCCTAGCAAACTATCTTATAAAGATAATTTCTGAGAGCTGGGATTGCTCAAGAGCAGATATTTCCCTTGGAAAGACCTTAACCAAGAAGAGTAAAATGGAGACAAAAATTCTTCTACAAAAAGTGCTTTTGTGCTTTCTTGAAGGTTCTGGGGCTTTTTTTCCCCCCGCCCCTCCAACAACCAAGTGCTTTTAGGATGGCTGTCTTGCAAATTTCAATTTAAAAAAGGTGCAAGCTGGTCAAATTAAGCAAAGAAACAATTCCGTGAAGCTTTTATACAACAATTAATTCAAAGAAAGAAAAGAAAAACAGCAGGCTGGATTTAATTAGATAGCAAATAAGGTAGGACAGTCACTGGCAAGAAATGTAAGGGAAGAATGGGGGCAAAGGAGAATTTGTTTAACAGAAAGCATTTCCTTTTTTAAGGGGGATTACAAAGCATATATCTTTTAGTAGGTCAAAACGAGAGTTCAAAATCTTAAAAAAACAAACAAACAAACAAAAAAGACGCTAGCTGTAATGTCAGAGAATAGCTCTTGGAACCTTCCAGTTCCAAAGGGGTAGCCATGTCAGTCTAGTTCAGCAAAAACAAGCAAGGAGGCTTGCAGCACTTTTAAAGACTAACAAATGTATTTATCGCATGAGCTTTTGTGGAATTCATATACAAATTTGACACCATTGCCTTAGGGTTAAATAGGGATTTTGGGTTCTTTTCTTTTTACAACAGATTATTTTAGCTCACTTCCCTCTAAAATGCTGTTCTCCACTGCTTGAATCTAAACAACTCTTTTGATTTGCTGTAAAAGTCTAACCTAATCCTATGACATACACTTCCCCTGCATTTATTTTCCACCCATTCTGTAAGTTTTTCATCTTCAAGTGTCTGACCAAGTGGGGTTTTCTCCCACAAAAGTTCATGCAATATATAAATTTGCTAGTCTTTAAAAGTGCCACAAGACTCCTTGTTTGTTTTTCTTGAAACCTTGTGTGTCTTTCATAAGAGCAGGAAACATAGGATTGAGAGTGTGGTGCACTTGGAAATAATCAGTTTCTGGCTCCAGCCCATTGCCATGGCTAAGCAAGCCACTTTGGACTCAGACACTTCAATCTTGATTATCTCTGTTGCAGAATTACTGTAAAGCCATTCACTCCTGTCCCTCCACTTCCATGACATTCATAGAATGATGCTCCAGTGGTTCACAAATAAGGGGAAAAAATGCAAAGTAGACAGGATTATCTGAAAGGCTTCTGAGTAGGCTGAAAACTTCAGGTAATGAGAGTTCAAATAGCCAGGGGGAGCTGTTAAATATGTGGCCTGCTGGCTAACTAACTTCCCCAATCTTTATCTGGAGGCAGGAACAGTCACATTGTAGGAATTCAGTGCATAAAAATTTATGTACTGAAGTCTTTATGTCTGAATCCAAAGGACTGAGATACTGAAGTAAAACTCAGGAGACAGCTCTGATCTTTGGGATAACCAAGAGTAGAGGTTATCTTCCACTTGGGAAATAGAGAGTTGACTGTAATAACACAGAAAAAAGATTAAATAATGAATTCAATTTTTCAGTGAACATGCTTGTCTGGGATCTTATATGTTACCTACCTCTGCTTATTGTTTGCTTCTTTAAGTAGTCTAAGCGTCATGTTACAAAAGATCCTCTAAGTAGGATCCTCAATTACATACAATATAAACTACTTTCTGGAGCTCCAATGTTTCATTAGAATTTTTGGCAGCTGTGAAAAAAACACACCAACCTTTAGAATTGCATATTTTATCTAGCTTGCTAAAATTCCATGCATAGTGAAACTGCAGTCATTGCCTCAATGGAATTGTAAGTATGCAGTAAAGAGGAGAAAATCAAAGAAACCATA
Source organism: Pelusios castaneus (assembly GCA_007922175.1). Lineage (NCBI taxonomy): Eukaryota > Metazoa > Chordata > Testudines > Pelomedusidae > Pelusios > Pelusios castaneus. The sequence continues at coordinate 496,864 of ML685922.1, forward strand.
AGCTCAAGAGAAACCAATATATGATCTAAAAAAGGCACAAATGAGAAAAAATGCTAGTCAGTACTAGATTCAAAGAAGATTAGCAAATCAGGAGTGAAATGCACCACACTGGTGATGTAGTAAAACAAGCCTTACAGACTTTAATGAAGCGGTTTAGCATCCAGCACTAGCAGTGTATAGACATAAATGCTAAAAATCATAGTCAATAGCTCAGAGTATGAAACCTCCAGTGATTATAAAGCATAAAAAAGTCCCTGATGCAGTCATATAATGCAATTTCCTTTGTTTTATTTTCTGAAACAATTATGTGGGGAGAAATTCTACCTTTGTTTCATGCACAAGTTATAAACTCAGGAAAAATCTAAATTACAGAATAAAGTAAAAATCTAGACTAAAAATAGTCAGGTCAGTTGGTGCCCTGGACTTCAAGATGCAAGTTAAGTTCCTACTTTAGTCACTCACTTCTGAGACAGGAGGTTTAGGAGTGGTGTGGAAATTCAATATTCAAACCTGGGGGAAGAAATGCCTTACTCAGCAGTGATCCCTCCTTCCTCAGTTGAGTAAGGAGTGGTGATGATTTTTCCTCACCTCCATCATGAGAAGCTGACATCATAACATAGGGATGAGATGGAGCTCCCAGGGCCATCCCTGGAGGGTGGGGGCCAGCTGGGGAGATAGCCCCAGGCCCCACAGGTCTGACCGACATGCAGTGCAGCTTCTACTGCAGCCTCGAGGGCCACAGGCCCTGGAAGAACACACCAGAGACTATACAGCATGACAGCCAGCCCCAGCCCACCCAGCCCTGGGGGTGGAACAGCCACCCAGGGGCAGGGCGGGAGTATGGAGCCCAGACTATGGGCTAGTTCACCCTACCCCTCCCCAGTGTTAAGGACCCCTATAGGCTGATTGGCCCTGGGCCCTATCCCTTGCAGGGTTGGTCCTGGGAGCTCCCACCCAGAAAAAGCCCCCTGTACTATGAAAATTGTCCTTTCTGTGTTCAAGAGGTTAAAAAATGCAAATGAAAGATGGAACAATTTTGCCCTGCTGCGTAGTAAGAAAAAATTCTTAATGATCAGAAAAAACAAAATTAGAGTCATCAGAAGGCTCAGAAGTTTGAAAGGGGTAGCCATATTAGTCTAGTTCAGCAAACAAACAAGGGCTATGTCTACACTTGGAAATTTAAGTCGACTTTAGCTAAGTCAATGTAGTGAGTCTACACTTAAATTTTAAGTTGACTTTGGGGGGAATTTACAAAGTTGGCCTAGAGCATCCACACTGGACACCTAGGGCAACTTTTAGGAGATAGGGGGACCTAGGGCAGGTCCACGGGGTCAGGGGGCACCTCTTTCCCAGTGCCAGGGGGCTCAACCTTTGCCCCATTGTACCTGGGTACAATAGGGCAAAGGGGGACAGGGACCCTGGCAGGGCATAGGGGCAGGTTGGGCAGGGCTCTGCCCTGCCCTGTGGGGGGCATGCCAGGCTACCCCTGTGCCCCCCCCCCAACAGGGATAGCATTGGTGCAGTCCTGGGGTAGCCCTAAATTGACTTAGGGCTACCACATCTACACTGGCTTACGTCGACTCTAGGGAGTCAACTTAAGCCTTGAGTCAAATTAAATCTAGGTTTAATAAAGTCGACTTAATTTTCATTAAGTCGGCTTTATTTTCTTTAAGTTGACTTAAGCAAGTTGCTTAAGTTGACTTAAGTAAACTGTAGTGTAGACGCAGGGTAAATTAAGTCGACTTAAGCAAGCTTAAGTCGACTTAATTTACAAGTGTAGACGAATCCAAGGAGTCTTGTGGCACTTTTAAAGAGTAATGAATTTACTTAATTCAAAAGAGATAGCATTAGCTTAAGTTGCTTCAAATTTATAATACGATCAAAAGCCTGACTGCAGGAGTCCTTGGCTATGTCTACACTTACCAAAGTTAGTTCGAATTAGTTAATTTGAACTAATTTTAGTTACCGTATTTTTCGGACTATAAGACGCACTTTTTTTCCCCAAAAAGTGAGGGGAAAATGAGGGTGCGTCTTATAGTGTGAATGCGGTCCAGCAAGCAGTGTTCCCTCTAAGCTGCGAACGGCCGCAGAGCGGCCGTCGCACCCCCTGCACAGCAGTTAGGGACCCCCGCGCAGCCCGGCAGCCCCCGCTGCTCCATCCAACCCCCGGGGCAGCCGCTTTGCCGCGGCACACCCGGCCTGCGCCGGACCTCTGGGCTGGCCCTCCCCGCCCCCAGGTTGGGACAGGCAGGCTCAGGCTAGGGTCAGGAGCATGGGCCTGCCTGCCTGCCCCACGCGGCCGGGCCAGAGGGGTGGCTGCGGCAGCGGTGGGCTCCCGGGCTCCCACCCGCCGTCCGCCTCCTTCCTGGGGCCGGGGCCGGGCTACTCCATGGCCTCGGCCTCCCAGCACTGGGCCGGGATCAGCCTCCGCCACAGGGTCCTGTCCCGCCCTGCCGGCGGCTTGCTGGGGCCATGGCAGGGTCCACCCCCGCCCCGCCGGCGGCTTGCCGGGGCCGCCGCAGGGTCCTGTCCTGCCCCGCCGGCGGCTTGCCAGGGCCGCCGCAGGGTCCTGTCCCGCCCCGCCGGCGGCATTCCGGGGCTTCTTTCTTTCTTTCCCTCTTCCTTCCTTCCTCCTTCTTTCTCTTCCTGTTTCCTCTTCTTTCCTTCTTTCTTTCTTTCGTTCTCTTCCTTTCTCTTCCTTCCTTCGTTCTCTCCCTTTCTCTTCCTTCCTTCTCTCTTTTTTTTCTCCCTTCCTTTTTCTTTCCTTCTTTCTCTTCTTTCCCTTCCTTTTTTCTTTCTTCCTCTCTCTTCCTTTCTCTTTTTTCCTTCTTTGTCTTCCTTTTTCTTTCCTTCTTTTCTTTTTCTCTTCTTTCCTTCCTCTTTCTTCTTTCTCTTCCTTCTTTCCTCTTTTTTCCTTCTCTTTCTTTCTCCCTTCCTTCCTTCTCTCTTTTTCTCTCTTCCTTCCTTCTCTCTTTTTCTCTCTTCCTTCCTTCCTTCCTTCCTCCCTCCCTTCTTTTTTCCTTCCTTTTTTAAAAAAACCTTTTAAAAATTAATTGTAAATGAAAACCTTTCTAAAAATTAAATTTCAATTCAAAATTCATTCAAATTCAATTAAACACGATTAATTCTATTTTCAATTACTTTAACTTCAATTAATGCCTATACCGGTAATTTCTGTCGTGTGAGTTTACACAAAAATTTTCTGATTTGTTAATGGAAGTGATGATGGTTCTTAACACCACTGTTGAGTTTACGCTGTTAAATATTACCGTATTTTGCTATATTTTAATAAATATTTTAGTATACCGGTACTATTTGGTTCAGAATATTTTTTTCTTGTTTTCCTGCTTTAAAAACTGGGTGCGTGTTATGGTCAGGTGCGTCTTATGGTCCGAAAAATACGGTAGTTCGAATTAACTTAATTCAAACTAGCATGGCCCCACTGGAATTTTAGTTCGAACTAAGCGAGTACCATGCATGACACTTGCTTACTTCGAATTAGTCAGTTGCATTAAGTTCAATGTGACAGTTAGTTCAAATTAAGTCAATGTGACCATGTTAGTTCAAACTAACTGCTTAGTTCAAACTAACATGGCCACATTGACTTAATTTGAACTAACTAGTTTGAAAGGTATAATCAAATGTATTAGTTCGAATTAAGGAAGCCCTTAATTCAAACTAATGAAAGCCCAGTGGGGCCAAGGCTTAAGTTAGTTCAAATTAAGTTTCCTTAATTTGAACTAACTTGCCAGTGTAGACATAGTCCTTGGTCACTGGGCCTGATTCTGATCTCAATTATATTGGTGTAAAATCAGAATTACTCCGGAGAAGTAAATGGGTATGTCCAAAGGTACACTGTGGCATTTAGATCACAATCTTATCCACTGATCATAGGGTATGCGTATGCACATGTGAATTCAGGAGGAATAAGAAGTAGAATTTTGTTCAAAAGACTTGCAACTTCAGCTCTTACACAAACATCCCTCCCTCCCCAAAATGCATGGGCACTTTTATTTTAAGGATTGTGCACTGAGACAACTGCAGTCATGTGAGAAAATTTCCATCTAGCCCTTTTATATTCAAGCTGGGGAGCACAAAATGTTACAAGATAATTCTCTCATCTCTGTTGTCTGGGAGTGGTTTTTCCCTTACAAAAAGCCTTGGAAAGCAAATCTCAAAGCTGCGCATTGGCTATTGCAATGGGACATGTTCGCTGTTCCTTTTTGGGCTTAGAGTCATACAAAGCTTCACAAAGTGGAGATCAGTTTTGAAAAGCTTTTTTAAAAAAAATACTTGATTCATTTCGTTAGAAGAAAAACAAAGACTTTCTACTTCCCCACATATACATATTTCATTTAAATTAATTTAATTTATTTAATTTTGCTAATCTATGGCAGAAATTTCAAAGGCAGCTAAGGGGCTGAGATGCCTCACTTTCATTGAAAATCCATTGATGTTGAGCCTCTATCTTCCTTGGACACTTTTAAAAATCCCACACAGTTTCTAGAAGACAGTATGATTCTGGATGCAAATACAGACTCAGCTACCTGCTATATTCCATGTAACTCTTATTGTGCTCTGTTGTTCTCCGATGTTCCTTGGAATTTGTAACATCTGCATGCACCATCTCAGGAGGTCCTGATATGGCAATTCAAAATTTTCACAGATAAAACGTAAGTCAATGAAGTCAGTCAGACAGTGGTACTTGGCAGTAGCATAGGAGAAGAGTTCAAAGCATGAGAGGCAGACCTTCCTATTTTGTTACAAGTCCATTTGCCAAATGGTTGTCAGAGTACAGATCCTGCATGACTTCACCTGGAGTGGCAAGAACATTCACTGATAACATTCACCTTCTTACTATGCAGCACAGGAAATTTCAGAGGCTGTAGCAAGTGATCATTGTGTGGACTCACCCAGGAATGCAACAGGTAGTTGAAGCTCCTGTACAGGAGGGTAGAAGACTCCAACAGCTGCTTTGGGAGGCCATGCAGTCCATGTTTCTCTCATGAGCTGGAATGGGTGCTGTCCAGGACTCTTGGACTATGTCTACACTTGAAAAGTTAAGTCGACTTTATTAAGTGGACTTAATAAGGTCGACTTAAAGTCAACCTTTTTAAGTCGACTTAACAAAAGTCAACGTCACTTTTCTAGTGTAGACATAGCCCCTTTTTTACCTTAAGTCGACTTAACACTTTAAGTCGACTTAATAAGTTCAATTTAGGTGCTAATTCCCATCCACACTGGCTTAAGTCAACCTAATAAGGTCGATTTAAGTGTTAAGTCGACCTAAAACAATGTATTAAGAAGTTGACTTAACTTTTCCTTAAGTCAACTTAAGGAAAGCCCAGTATGGATGCAGAGTAGTTTAGGTTCACTTAAGCCTCCTTAAGTCGACCTAACTTGTAAGTGTAGGCACACCCCAAGACTGTCAAGTTGCAGTGGACTCTTCCATGTATCCCCCCTTCCCCAGTATCACCTCTTACTCTGGTGCTGTATTCCTGACTTTGGGCTCACCCTGCTTAAATGGTCCCCAAGCAAGGCATGACTATATGTTAATGATTTTATTGAGTTCTGATGAATCACTACAATCTGTTAGGCAGAACATAAAAAAATAGGTACATTTTCATTAATAATTGTGCCTTTATGTTTATGCCTATTTTGCCAGCACACAGGCAGTTATACTCCTGAAGCAATGGCGGAAGAAATGGGTGGGTTTAGAAAAGGTCTGGGTGGAGATGAGATAGCAGTAGAAAGCTTAGGCCAGATCTACATTTCATATATCAGTATAACTATATTGCTCAGAGGTATGAAAAATCCACACCCCTAGTGACATACTTATATTGACCAAACTCTCTGGGCAGACAGTGTTATGTCAGTGGGAGAATTTCTCCTGCTGATATAGCTACCACTGCTCAGGGAGGTGGATTAACTATTATGCCCATGGGAGAAGCTGTCCTGTTGGTACTGCAGTATCTTCACTTAAACTCTACGGCAGTGCAGCTCCATCAATGAAACATTCTAAGTGTTGACTTGTCCTTGTTGTTGGACTAAAGGTAGTAGCAGCTGTTCTTTAGTTCTTTGGAGGAGCAATAATCATAAATGGGGGCCACATGGTGCATGGGTGGGTGTGGAGAGGGGTAGATCCCAGAAGAGGAAGGAAACAGCTGTTTGAAAAAAAGTTGGTCACAGAAGTCCTTTCTCACTTGGAAGATCGCAAAAAATTTACCATCCTGACCTGTGGGCTTCTCCACATGACAAACCATGCTCACAAGCTGGGAGAAATGAGGATTGACAGAAAGAAGCAATCAGTGTTAGAAAAAGACACAGTGTAGGGTCCCTTTGCAGCACATTTGAGAGGCTTATAATGCTGAAACTTTAAGGAACAACATAAATTTATGGTATGTCTCCTTTTCCTGTCCATTTCACTGTTTTTAGGCAAGCTCAGGAATAAGATTTTCTGGTAGTGACAGGAGTGGGATTAAGGAGTGAGGAATAATAATCTTGGTTTGCATCTCCCTTTTCACAGAAACTCCATATGCTAGCTGAGAATACAGTTGACCTCTTGTTGAATTGCCTGCCAGTCCTGCAAGGATATTTCAACAAACTTCTGGTGGAGCAGAAACCCCTCAGGGTTTTTGAGGTTCTATAACAGCGCTTGATCCATCTTCATAGCTTACTGTAGCAATCTGTCAGTACGTGACCCATCTGCAGGGTGCCTCCTGGTGATATCATTGGGGAATGTAGCTCAAGCAGTCCCCCTGCAGGTTGATCAGTGTTCTTCCTTTTCCATGCTGACCTCCAATGGTGAGTCCACTTCTAGGATCTCAGCCCTCCAGCCAAGTCCCGTTAGTTCACCCTTTCCAAGATATAGTTCACCTTGCTTCTCTCCTAGCCACTAGTTAAACAAGTCAAGGACCCACAAGCCTGTGCCACTCCTAGCACCCATGCCGCTCCTAACCCACTTCTCCAGGCCCTGACCCAGAAAGCTTATGTGCCTCAACTGAGGTCTCTGTCTTCCTCCAGTCCCCTGCACACTGTTAATTCCCTGGGCCACTTTCCCCGCAGCCCCAGTCACACACTGCTGCTCACCATACTTGATCCCCACTGCCATCTGCTCCTGGCTCCCCGCTGCTGGACTGCTGCTCCAGCCACTCCTGCAGTCTGCACCCCCCTGTTCCTTCAGAAACTCCAGATCCTGGTCAGCTCCCAGTGCAGTCCACACTCAGAGCTCTCCAGGGTCCTGACTCCCCCAGCCAGCCAGCTGGGTAGAGGACCTTCTCCCTAGACCTCTTCAGGCACATTAAGCAGCTAGCTCTGCTGCTCCCTTTATACACTGGGAGCCTGCCCTCTGATTGGCTTCCAGCTCCTAGCAGCCACAGGCAGTTACACACAGGTGCTTGTTAACCCCATGTGAACCATAGCAGAGCAACGGCATTGCTACACTTACCAAATCCCTCCATTAAGTAATACATAGAGAGATGGCCATGAGCAGAAACATCTTTCTGGTACAGATTGCTGGATCTCCTCCACAGGACTGAAAAGCCATCTCTCTTCTCCGTTCAGGTACCTTTAAACTGTACATGTTCTCCAAACATGTTGCCAGTCTTCAAAGAAGAAATTGCAAACAGGTAACACAGCCTCTGGAAGGAATTGCCACCCCTTCACCCTTCCACTTCTTGAGATACTGTGAAATGTAAAAAGTTTTAAAAACATTAGTTTATATATAATTGTATTTATAGCCCCTGTTTCTTTCTAATGAACTGCAAAAGTTATCAAGGATAATCTAACAGTCACATTCCTGGGATGCTGAAACATATCAAAGTTGTTGCTTTTCAGCAAATTTATGTGGGGAGATTTATTGGAAAAAAATCCACCCATCCATCGAATGATATCCTTTTCTTTGAATTGGTAGAACTTTCAGCTTATCAGAGAGAAAAAATTCCTTTAGAAAGCCAGTAGTCCCACCCTAGAGACAGTAGAGGCAGCCCAGGAGACCTGCTTATTGCCATGGACAGGAGGAACTGGGAGCACTTTCAGTTCCTCAAGGCACAGGAAGATCAGGCTGTTGAACAGGAATAGACACCGAAGAACCAGTTCATGCAGTAGAAAGGATGCCATAGGGAATGAAAACATTCCCTAATAGAGAGGCTGAGAGAACTAGTTGCCAAATGAACTTAGGTCCTCCCCTGCTGTGGCCACTGCACCTCTCCTTGAACTGTCACCTCCACTTCATACTTCTTCTGCTGCCACCCAGTGTGCTGCTGAGGTGTAGACCCAAACCACACAAAGTGAGGAAAAGGACCCTGTAAGTCTCCCACTACTGCATCCTCCACCAGCATCTGCATGAAACCCCATGCAGGGGGTTGCCCCAAGGATCCAGGAAGGTAGTGATGAGCATGCAGGAGCTCCTGAAGCCCACTGATTACCCCACACAGTAGACATCTCTGGTTGTGCCCAAGAACATTTCTCTGCAGCCACTCCCCCTTTGTTGGAGAGAGGGGACAACAAGGAGACAGCTCCAGAGACATTAACATTTGGCTGGTGGTCATGGAATCAGTCCTGTTATGTTTTGTTAGTTTACATTTCATGGTGTAACTGTCTGTTGCCAACATACTCCAAATATTTTCCCATTGGCCCCACACCCACAATTCAGCACCCTATATTAAGAAATATCTGAAGTTCTCAGGGGAGATGGGGAAAGTGCATTTTGTCATGGGCAGCACGTGATACCTGTGATTGGGGAGACTAGTTTGGGAGAAGGGGTGTTCACCAGCCCTCCTCTTATGGCTCTGCTCCCTCTTCAGAGGCCTTGTCAATGCTCCAACCCATTAGTGATGGGTGGAGGAGGGGATGAAAAGGTGAAAGTGTTCGGCGGGGCAGTCAGATCCACCTACACCCCCAATGCTGGCTGGGTTTGAAACTATCAGGCAGAAAGGGGAGGCATCCTTTACTTTCTGGGAATTCAACCTGTTCCCCTCCCACTCTGGGCCCCACACTGCATTCCCTGCTGCACTGGAGGGTGTTAGCTGAGGCCCCAATCCCATCCTGGTCTGGTCTGCAGTGTGTAGAAGCAGTCACGAGGGCAGGGCAGGGAGGGCTGACTCCTCCCACATGTGGAAGTTGGTGTGCAGAGTGGAGAGGTAGAGGAGCAGTGGCCGGTTGGGGAGGTTTAGCCTATCCCAGCTTATTATGCTGGTGCTTCCTATGCAGCTCATCTTAGGTGCTTACAAAAAACACTAGTAGTCTGAAAAACAGAACTCAACACAGAACTCACAACACAGGGAATGGATAGACAAACAGCTTAATGGCTTGGTTCACATGAAGAAATATGAAGCACGGTTCAGTAACATTACAGACATCTGACACTACCCAGTGATTAAATTCCCCTCCTTCTCCTTTCCTCTCCTGCCCCCCAAACCTTGAGCAGTTTCAGCCTTACACTTACTGCTCCATAAAAGCCACTCAGAACTGCTGACAAAGAGCAATAAAAAAGGAGAATGGGTACCCCCCCAAAAAAGTAAATGCTAATAGGATCCTTAAGAAAGGCTGAGTGCTCCCAGTAAGTGAGGTTTGTGAACAGTGGAGACAGAAGCATTGTCTAATGACTGTGTGACATCTTGCTATCACCCTCCACAGCAAAAACCCAACCCGAAGGTGTTAACCCAAAGGAGGTGTCCTTGTATAATTGTCTGTAATGTATGAATTGTCATAGGAAAGAAAGGCTAATGACCTTCGGCTACTGCGGGACAAGAATTTACAAGAGCCAAGTAGCATCACAAGTGTGAGAGCTAGTCCCTCTTGTCAACAGAAGTTGATGTTACATACTTTGTCTCTAATATCCTGGGACAAACTGGGCTACAAGAAGCCTGCATACAATGTTCCCTCATGTTCCTTTCCAGCAGCTGCTCAGGATATGGAGGTGTCCCTTGGCACAGGCAAATGCCATCCTCTGCCTCCCTGCTGTGCCAAGATGTGTGTGCATATGGCATCCCTACCCACTGGGAACTAGGACCGGTGTGCACCTGAACTGTCTGAGTATGCAGAGTTTGTAAGCCAGACTTGTCCTGCGCCCACTTGGAATGGAAGCGCTCTGCCTCAGAAATATTATGGAGTGTGCAACCCAGGATAATTATATAAACAGTCTTGGCAACAGTGGCATCCAGATGGGTGCATAAACTGTGCCAATGAGATTTAAACTACCAGATGCACACTCCCCACCACTCTGCAGTGACTGAGTTTGCAACTGAATTCCCTTTTTTCAGGGCCATTGATGTTTCATGAGTTCAGTTAAGAGCAGGTATGTGGGCCCCCTGAAAATAATAGTTGACACATACACACCATAAAAAATAATATAATTTCTGTAGAATAAAATCTCTTCTTCCCCTTTCAAGTGCAATTCCAATCTCCTCAGTGCCCTGGAGCTGGAAGAGTCATGAACCTTTACAGTGATTCCCATGGTCTTATTCATGAATCTGCCTCTGAGGTCCACTAAGCCTTGCAGAACAAGAAACTTGTAACCTTTTCAGTTCACATGCCTCAGCCTTTCAGTGGGCAATGTACTAACAGAAGTAGGTGCCATTGATGACCCTTGCACAGTTCAGAAACCCCATCTTCAGCTATTACTTCTGGAAAATTTCTTATGGCTACTACCCCTGGGTGAGCCACAGAGTTAATTGCCTCATAGATCTGCACAGCGGCAATCCTGACAGTGGACTTTCCAACTCCAATGTGGTTTGCCATGGGCTAATCATTGTTTGGTGTTGCCTGCTTCCACAGGGTAATAGCTTTATATATATACCTTGTACATCCTATGTTACCAGGACACTGCTAGCAGATCAAGCTTCGGTATCAGATATGAACTTCCTACAGAGCTTCCTTCTCAAAGACATGTACCAGAAGTGTGTTTTCCATGAGACCTTTGAATGTTCTGTCAGAAATGGCTGAGATTATTTTCTAAAAGGTATGTTACACATAATACCACCTTGTGGCTAAACAACATAACACAGATTAGCATTCTGTTACAATAGCCACCAGCTTTGGCATGGTAAGATTTACATGAACTGAGTGTTCTGGATCTGGACGTTTGGTGCAAGCTCCTCACACAGTTCTATATGAGTCTATTTCCTCATTTGGAAACGCTGAAGCCTGTGTGGCTCAGCCTAAATTTCCAAAAGCACGTGATCCCACCACACTGAGCTGGTTCTGCTGTACCAAAAGACACGGACCACATGTGGAAATACTGTGGGAATACTGGCATTCACCATAACTATACTTTGGGAACTGAATGAATTCCTAATCACCTTCAAGGGCTGTCGAAAATCCATTCAGTATTTCTTCTGATTGCCTACTCCACTACATTTACCCTGAGAAAAGGAGCAAGAGCAGAATCAGATTCTCATCCAGTTGCTCCATGTCTTTTACAGAGTTCGCCAGGAGGGAGACCTGAGCAGATATTGCCATGAGAAAAGTGTGAAGATGGGGGGCCATACCAACAACACAAAGCAAATAAATTCCTAGAGCATCTCCTTGTAATACACATAACTGTGGAATATCGCCCCTGAAATGATAACATTAATGTCACATAACAGTAGCAGTGTGGACACTGATATATGTGTGTACACAGTACTATACCTGTGTTCAGCAGAGCATAAGTGGACGACCAACATGGCTATAGAGAACATGAACATGAATGTGCACAAGCAAGTAACTGAGTATGTGTGCCTCTGTAGACATTCCCCCAGATGTGTTTGGAAAGCCAGTTTCCTTCCAATCTATGTCATAAGTGGCTGATGCTTAACTCCTTTGAATATAAAAGTAGTGAAGGGATAAGTTCCTTAATTTTAACTAGGAGGGCCCATCATTTCTGAAGGAGCTGAAATGCTCCTGGGGTAACGAGAAGAACAGGGTTCTTTCCTATATGCCCTTAACTCTTATAACTTTGTACCGTGATTGAAGTTATAGGTGTGTAGAATCATTTCCCTTTGAGGCTATATTAATCTTAATCGTCTCTTATATGGAAGCTCCCCCACACAAATTGCATCCCAGGATGCTAATAATTATTGTCACCTTTCCCCGAACTGTTAAGTGTGTTCATTCATGGTGAGGTGGTCACATTTCTATTATGAGATATATTCTGGAATTTGCAATATTAAACTGCCATCTTTGCATCCACGAATAGATATAGGAGCTCATTAATCTTCTTTTGCTGTTCTTTCCAGTTCAAATTACACTATAAAAAACTGAAATATGTTTATGGTCATTATTCCAATAGGAGGAGTTTTTATTTTGTGATGTAAGTAAACAGTGGAAGACTCTTTAAAAGTTTTGAATATATAAAATGTAAGCTTTTATAATCCTGAAGAGACACATCTCGCTGTGATAATATAATATTCAATTCACTTTCTGGGATATAAAACAGATAAAACTTTAAATATAGAGTTTTGTGTCAAAGGATTGCAGCTGGCTTTATGTTCTTTATTTGAGTTCAACATAGATTAAAAATCATTTTATTAATTTCTTTTTTGGTTAGTAACTCGAACCATCTGCTATACTTGACAGATAGACTTTTTGCATACCAAAGGAATAGTTATTAAGATACACAGTAAACAGTAAGGAATACAATTGAATTTGAAAAAAATGCTTCCCTTTTTGTGCCCGCACAGAACATTCTAAAGAAGAACTGGTCAATTAAACAGTCCTCAGTATTTGACCTGAATTACTCTAGATATAAATTCTAAATGAGGTTCGGTCAAGGGATTCAGTGCCTCTTATGTTTTCCAGTTCATCCCATTCCAAGTATTGATTTCTAATGACCTCATCTAAAGAAAAGCAATTCATACTGTAAATAAAGAATTTGATGCTAAACCTGCCCCTGGTGTGCATGGGGGCTGTTCACAGAGGAATCCAGGGTGAGAGAATGTTGCCTTATGACAAGTAGGGGCTTTCCTACTCTAGTGTAGGAGAAGGCTGCAGAGGGGAACTTACAAAAAAGGTTAGCAGACTGGGCAGCCTGGAGAAACTCACACACTGTGTAGGGGATCAACAGAAGGTGTTACAGAAAATTCTCTAAAAGTTTCAGCAGACCCAGAAACAATTAAATGGATTAAAAACTGACTAATTTATAGTATGTAATTGAAAACAGGGAATCACCATCGATCAGGCGTTTCTAGTTGGGTCCTGCGGGGATTGGTTCTTGGCTCTACACTATTTAACTTGTTTATCAATGGGAGCTGGAAGAAAACATAAAATCATCACTGATGAAGTTGGCAGATGATACAAAAATGGGGGGGGAGTGGTAAATAATGAAGAGGGCAGGTCACTGGTACAGAGCAATCTGGATTATTTGCTAAACTGGACACAAGAGAATAAAATATTTCAATATGGGTAATGTTAGCAACAAAAAAGTAGGCCATACTTACAGGATAGGGTACTCTAACCTGAGAAGCAGTGATTCTAAAAAAACAAACAAACAAAAAAACCCACCATTTTGAAGTTGTGGAAGTCAGTCAGCAGAACTCCCCCTGCAATACTGTGGTCCAAAAGGGTAATGGAGACCTTGGATACATTAAACAGGAGAATGTCAAGGAGGAGCAGAGTGGTTATTTTACCTCACTATTTGATACTGGTGCAAGTATACTGGTCATTACAATTCTGATATTCAAGAATGTTGTTGATAAATTGGAGAGGTTCGGAGAAAGAGCCATTAGAATGACGCCTTAAATGAAATAGATTATTTTCCTTAAGTACAACAAACAGAAGGTTAAAGTGTGACTTGATCACACTCTGTGCATATCTACCTGGAGAACACATTTAATAATGGGTTCATTAATCCAGCAGAGAAAAATATAACATGATCCAATGGCTGGAAATTGGAGCTAGGCAAATTCAGACTGAAAATAAAGTGTAAATGTTTTAAGGGTGAGAGTTATTAACCATTGGAACAATATAGCCAGTGGAGTGGTAGATTTGCCATCCCTGATCATTTTTTAATCAAGACTGGAATTTTTTTTTTTTTTTAAAGAGCCACACTAGGAAATATTTTCGGGAAGTTCTATGTCCAGTATTATACATGATGCCAGACTTTACAATCACAGTGGTACCTTCTGGCTTTGGAATCTGTGAATCACACTGACACTTAGCCATTACCTCATTCAAGGAAGTGATAGATGCTTAGAATTTTGCTGTAATGTCTTACAGAGGTCCTTGAAGGACAGGCTTGACTGTTAGTGATGTAGAGACTTTCCCTCCACTTTTAGTGACTTCGGGTTGGAATTCTGTCAGCAAACTGTATCTTCAAAGCCATTTTATCCAAAGTATTTATTACTCAATCAGGTTCACAGAGTGAATAATATTCCCTTGTTGTAACACAATTTTTCTTCCATTGAACTTCCTTCATATTATTTGGAAAAGAAGTACTGAAACTTTCTGTTAGAAAATGACCTGAAAATAAAGATGATCTTTTTGGATACAAGTTCTGAACTGAATAAAATGAGACCTTTTTACTTAAGGCAGAGACAGGATTCTGCTCTCAGTTACAACTGGTATAATATATGCAGGGTAACTCCACTGACTATATTTGATTTACTCAAGGATTTACACCAGTGTAACTGGAAGCAGAATTTGGTTCAGTGATTTTTTTAAATGCCAAACATCAGGAAAGATTGAAAATCTGCAACTGAGGCTTGATTATTAGAATATATATATATAGAATTTCTCTGTAACTGCTCCAGATACTTAATCCTAGCCATAACCATGGTGATTGATGTACGGAAATGCCCACAGAGGTCAAATTCAATAAAACCTGTTGTGTCACAAAGCATTGACTAATTTAACTCTTCTCAAGCTGCGTGTTGCCATTTCCCATGAATTAAACATAGACTAGATACAGTTATTTTTATTCCCTACTTTATTATGTCTGTATAAAGTACACAGATGAGTTTGAACTAGTCTGTGTAATCCAGATTTTTTTTATGATAGCATAGATCTTCATACCACTTATCCATCCTGCATTATGCATGCTATGTCACCATACAGCATACATTACCATTATAGGGCTTTGCTACTGTTTAATCCCCAATAAAATTATTTACCAACATCTTCTATCCTGTTAATCCAAGCTATTCACATTCAACTCAGATTCCTCTATATAAAGCAGCAGCAGCCTGGTTGTCTAAAGAGTTTAAGTTTATGCGCAACAAAATGATATTATGTTTCCTTCCAACCGGAAAGTTGTGCTAACTAGGGGATTACAACGGTATCACATCAACCATCACACAAATACTGGTGGAGGTGAAGAGAGCAGGAAGGAGACAGGAGATTTTGTCAGTTTTAAAGTGCTTTTTGTATGAAATCAAAAGATGCAACCAAACACCCCCCACACCTTTGTCTTTCACAAGATCTAATCCTCTCTTGTTTTTTTTTCTAAGGGTTTCATGGGCCAATGTATGAAAAATGCTGTCAAACTGATCACATAGCAAGAGGACACTTCAAAATAAAATGAGTACCTTCATTGTCAAATGGAAGGCAAAAAAGTGGCATATGTACTCAAGTGAGATTTTCTTTAAGCCTAGTAGAAAGGTGATAGAAAGAAAAAAGAACCTGTCAGTTTAGACTATGTTGTCTGCTCTTTGCCAAGTTTCACATGGTGGATTAGAGTCTTCTCAATTTTTTCCTCCAAAATGTAAAATAAAGAGGATGGCAGATTAAATGAATGTTGCCCATACAGGAAATCTATAGATTTCCCATGAAAAGCTCCTCTTATTTAGCAAACAATAAATGTTTTGAGAACATAGTAAATCGGACTAGACTATTACCCACCATCTCCACCTTAGAAGAACAGTCTATCTTATGGCAGATAACCTTAGGCTGCTATGGATCCTCTTTACTAAGAGATATAACACAACTATGCATTAATATTATTGGA
Source organism: Pelusios castaneus (assembly GCA_007922175.1). Lineage (NCBI taxonomy): Eukaryota > Metazoa > Chordata > Testudines > Pelomedusidae > Pelusios > Pelusios castaneus. The sequence goes on from ML685922.1 coordinate 512,786, forward strand.
GGGAAAAAATTGCATCATATTTTCCTTTCTAATACATCACCTTAAAGCAGAAGTTACATGGTTGTAAAACAAAGGGACAATGAGCCTATTATACAAACATCTAGCAACATTATATATACAAGAAAAAAATGCCAAAAATAATGAAAACTATGCTGTTTCCTTCCAAAGGGGTAGCCGTGTTAGTCTATTGTAGAAAGACAACAGAGTCCTGTGGCACTTTTAAAGACTAACAGATTTATTTATCGCATGAGCTTTCGTGGGAGAAAATCCCACTTCGTCAGACGCTTTGAAGATGGGAAACTTACAGAATGGGAGGAAATAAAATGCAGGGGAGTGTATGACATAGGATCAGGTCAGGCTGTAACAGCAAATCAAAATAGGTGTTAGGATTCAAACACTGGGGAACAGCACATAGAGGAGGGTGAGGTCAAATCACTTGTTGTAATGAGAGAAAAATCCTTAGTCCCTGTTTAACCCCAAGACAACTGAGTCAAATTTGCATATAAGTTCGAGTTCTGCAGTTTCTCTTTGAAGCTGTGATTTGTTATTCATCTGTTTCAACACAGCTATTAACAAGTCATCAAGGGAGTGAACAGGGAGATTGAAGTGTTTCCCTATTGGTTTTGTAGTGTTGCAATTTCTGATGTCAGATTTGTGTCCATTTATTCTTTGGCGCAGAGACTGTCCTGTTTGTCCAATATATAAGGCAGAGGGGCATTTCCGGCACATGATGGCATAAATCACATTGGTGAATGAGCAGGTGAACGAGCCCTTGATGGAGTAGGTGGCTTGATTAGGCCCTGTGATGGTGTCATCAGTGTAGATATGTTGATAGCATAGGGTCTTAGGAGAGAGTCCATATAGCCTATGCTATCAACACACCTAGGTATCTGAGAGACACTACAGATTTCCTGAGAAAAATCCAATCCATTGACGGTCTTCTAGAAAATACCATCCTGGCCACTATGGATGTAGAGGCTCTTTACACTAACATCCCACACAAGGATGGATTACAAGCTATTAGAAGAACTATCCAAGATGATGACACAGCTAAACTTGTGGCTGACCTCTGTGACTTTGAAATAAGAATAAATGGACACAAATCTGACATCAGAAATTGCAACACTACAAAACCAATAGGGGAACACTTCAATCTCCCTGCTCACTCCCTTGACGACTCCCCTGCATTTAATTTCCTCCCATTCTGTAACTTTCCCATCTTCAAAGCGTCTGATGAAGTGGGATTTTCTCCCACGAAAGCTCATGCGATAACTAAATCTGT
>ML685922.1:514077-587433 GCA_007922175.1 Pelusios castaneus
CCTATTTTGATTTGCTGTTACAGCCTGACCTGATCCTATGTCATACATTTAAATTACATACAAATAAATCTGTTAGTCTTTAAAAGTGCCACAGGACTCTGTTGTCTATACTGTTTCCTTGTAAGTAATCAATTGGCTTTAATTTTCACGGGGGCTTATTTTGTTTCCCTTCTTCTCTGAGCTCACTTAAACAGGTAAGCTAGTTATAATATATAATGGTGTTGCAGGTAAGGATGCCCGGAGACGGGCCGGGGCTAGCAACAGTTTGGGGTTCATTGCCCGGAGTGCATAGCACCAATAATGACACCGGGGAGGAGAAGCACACCAAGTTTTATTTGAGATCTCAAGCAGGCACATGGAGACAGGCATGCCTCAAATCATGCGCGCCCCCCACCCAGTTGCAGTGACCCTTATATATCCAGGTTGTTTACTTCAGTACTTTTCCCTTGTTAAGTGTGGAAATACCTCACCTTCTTCCTCTTTCTTAGGCTACAGCTAGAGAGCAAACTTTGACCGGTTTTTTTACTGGTGTTTTCAGGACATGTTATCTGCTTTACTTCCTGGTGCCGAGTGACCTCCCTATATGGTAATGTTTTGTACTGGCTGCGACTGAGCCTGGAACAAGGGAGCTTCATCGGCACTCATGGCCTTCCACCCCCTCAAGTTACCCAGTGACATCTGCCCAGATGCAGCCAGGGACAGGTCAGGTCACCAACAATGGGATCTATGCTGATGCTAATTCTTTTCAAAGACAACTATGATCTTAAAACTGATTTATTTTCTATTACCTATTTTATTGGTTTAATATTAATTAATTCTCCTTTTGAAGGTTTCCCTTACTCTTTGTAATTCATAGTTGAATAAAGAAATGTCTTTTGGAGTTGAAAATCCACCCACAAGGAGAACAGGAACTAATTTTTAATCAACAGCTTTGTAAGTGATTTTTGTCTCAGATGATTCACATTAGTGTACTTGTAAGCAAGGAGTTTTGTTCTCAGTATGGTGCCCTATGTTAAATTATGTTGCATGAAAACAATGTGATAAGCACAAAGGAAGATGACATGCAGTCTAACTACATCTACCCTGAGAACAACCTCTAAAAAACAGCCGCTTGTCTTAACCAACCATTTCAAAGTAACCCTATTTTGTTTCCAGAACATTCTTTTTAACTATTTTTTTTAAAGTAATATTTCTGCTGGGAGGCCATTTTTTTGATGGCCTTGTGTGTGGATTCTTAAAGACAAATATCACAACATATATTTCATTAATCTGAAGGAGTAATTATCACTGACAAGAACTAAGCACAGTATAGGGTGATGCCACAGAAGCTTCCTCCTGCAATGAACCTTTTGACTTCCTACAGTATTGACTTCCTAGACAGATATCCAGCCCTAAGACTACAGGGGGATAGGGAGTAGGGGAAAGTAGTAAACCCTGGTTGTTCATCTGTGACCAAAATATATTTGACCCAACTATCAAAAGGTGAAATGTTAAAGTGTATATATTTTTAAAACGACAGTATGCATTTTTACTAGGGTTTTCTAGATTAACCAATATTACGTTAATATCACAGACTCATGCAGAATGGATGGCCTTGGGTCCATCACTCTGTTGTTCTCATCCAAAGTTTAAGGAGGGAATTAGGATATAAGGCACAAAGGCTATGTTTACACTTGCAAGTTAGGTCAACTTAAGGAGGCTTAAATTGACCTTACTTAGTCCCTGTCCACACCAGGCTTTTATTAAATCGACTTAATAACTACCACCTGTTAAGTCGACCTATTTAGGTCGACCTAAACCCATTGTGGATGCCTTAGGTTGACCTAACTGGCATCCTTACCTTCCTCCCAGGGTTCTTGGCTCCAGGAAGACCCTGCCCTGGGCTCCCGCAGGGCAGGACAAAGCCCTGCCCACCCTGCTTCTCAAAGCTGGCCAGGACTGCCATATTGGCAAGATTTCTCAGGGCAGCAGCAGCAGCCAGCAAAGGAGGAGGGTCCCGTCCTGGACCCACAAGGAGCTCCTTGCCCTCCTTGCCATCTGGGGGGATGAGGCAATGCTCTCCCGGTTGGGAAGCAACCACCACAACTGGGAGGTATATGCCACTATCTCCAGGGCCGTGGCTGCCAAGGGACACACCCACAATACCCAGCAGGTCCGGGTAAAGATTAAGGACCTCTGGCAGTGATACCAGAGGGCCCAGGAGGACAGGCTGAAGATGGGGGCAGCCTCCACCCACCGGCTGCCCTTATTTTTAGCAGCTCAATGCCTTTCTGGGGTGGGAGGAGCACCAGGCTCCTAACCTACACCGTCGATTCCACCAAGCCCACCTCCCTGGAAAACGACCAGGAGGAGGGCGCGGTGCACGAGAGTATGGTGCTGGAGCCAGGCGACACCACCAAGCAGGAGGGCACACCACTAGCCCTGGACCCTGGAGCCTGTCCGGAGCTGATCCCTGGCCCAGCAGAGGGCTAGGCATCACAGGAGCAATAGGAGGAGCAGGGTCCCCTTGCTGATCACCACCAGGATGAAGGGCCAGACACCTGCAGCACCTGACGGTGAGTCCTCCCTTCCTCTCTCCCTCCCCCTCTGAGGGCAGGGCTGGGCATGCCTGTGGGACAAGCACTGTGGAGGGACATGGCCCAGGGACAGGCAGGATCCCAGTGCCAGGGGCGGGGTGCAGAGGCCCTCCCATGGGGCAGAGGGGCAGGGGGACGTGTGGTGGGGGGGAACCCAGACCCGAGCAGTGTGGGGGCGTCAGGAAATAGTATGGGTGGACCATAGGTGGGAGTGTCAAGGCCAGACATCATGTGCCTGACGCTGCTGGCACGTGGCCTCAGGAGACACCCTGAGGCAGGGCTGCCTGCAGCTCACCACTGTGGACTCCACACCTATCTGGGCAGCACAGTACGATGGTGTGTCCCTAGGGGGCCCTGTCCCAAAGGACAGGGACTGGGAAGCAGGACGATGATCAGGACACAGCAGCTGCTGTCAGGCTGCACACTGCACTAGTGAGCTAGTTAATGGGAAGAACTCTGTTCTCTGCTTCCCTCCAGCAGCTCCGGCACCCTTGCCATGCGCCACTCCCTGAACGCCGCCAGCCATGACCAGGAGGAGGAGGGGGACACCATGATCATGGGATGAGCACCTCGGGGACCTGGTCTGGATCTCGGAGGATTCAGAGGAATGCCTGGTGGCCTGGCAGCAGCAGCTCGATGTCCACCAGAGGGCTGGGTGGGGGATGCTCCAGCGCCTGCTGGATCAGGTGGAGCACCAGACTGTTGTGCTGGAACACCAGAACCTCAGCCTGCAGCACCTAGGCAGACAGCCTTGAGTGCCTGGAGGAGCGCTGGAACCCTGAGCAAGCCAAGGGTGCCACTTCCCTGGATCCTACCGTCCCTCCTCACTGACACCCCAGGACCAGGGGTGAAGACATGCAAGCCCGGGACCTGCCTCTCCCTGGGCAGTAGCACTGGCCCCCCACCCTGCCCCTCCTGCCCCCTGAACCCTCTCCTTCCCCCCCAAGTTCCCAAGCCCCATTGCTCCCACCCCCAAACCTCCCTAACTCTCCCCAAATTCCCAAGCCTCAGTTCCCCCTGTAAATAAAAACCATGGAAACTGTTATTTCATGTCTTGTTCTTTTTATTGGTTTGGGGATGGGGGAGGGTGGATGGGGGAGATGATGGTGCCCAGTAGCAGGGCCACCCCTCAACATTCCTCTGAGAGGAAGTGGTCCTTCAGTGCCGCCTGGATGAGGACTGCTCGCCGCTAGGCTTGCTGTGTCTGGGGCACGGCATCAAGCTGCTCAAACTGGCCAGTGAGGTGCTGGGCTTCGGCCTCCCAGAAGTGGGGGACCCTTTCACCCGGCAGCTCACAAAGATTGTGGAGCACACAGCAGGTGCTGATGACCACCGGGATGGTGTGCTCGGCGAGATGTAGGCACGTCAGGAGTGCCCTCCAGCGTGCCTTGAGCCGGCCGAAGGCACGCTCGAAACCCAGGCAGCACCTGTTCAGTCGTCGATTGAACAGTTCCCTGCTGGCATCCATATTTACGATGTAGGGCTTCATGAGCCAGGGAAGCAAGGGTTAGGCGGCATCATCCATGATCAGGACGGGCACTGCCTGTCCGCAACGGTGGGCAATGCAGCGGAAGGAGTGTGAGGTTGCCATCTTCCAGACCGCGATGGCCAGTGGTTAAAGTATAATTTGATGGGGCCCGGAACCCTCCTAATCTCTGGGGCCCCTTCCCATATTGTTCGGGCCCCCTTCATGCATGTGCGGGCCCCAGCCCAAGTAGGTATATGCAACCACTTCTCAGTATCATATTCCTTTTTATCACTCCATAAACATATTTATAATTTTATATGGCATTTATGTCTATAACAATTATTGTCAGAAACTAGCAAACACTGAATAACACAATAAGTATTGTGATCTTCATAGTCCCGCTATGCACATTTCACTTCATTAAATGCAGTGCCAAATTTTGAACACACAAATTTTATGTCACTTTCACCAAATTCTGGTGACAGTTCTATAGTGAACCGTGATGGGTCAAATGCTTCAAGAGCACTGCTTAGACGTTTTTCTGAGTTTGGGAACAATTTAACATTAATACAGTCCGCTAAGGCCTGGTAAAACTGACATTTAGAAATTTCAATTTGCTTGCCAGCATCCACAGACATGTTTACATGTACACCTTTAAAGCAACCTGCAGCAACCGCCTCACAAGCCTTTTCGTAGCATTCTGAATCACGCACTCTACAAGCCATAAACACCTAAACTTGTCGACTTATTAGATTTTTGTAACACCAAGGACACGTCTGCAAGTTCCTCCAGAGCATCAAGCATGAGACCCAAGTTTTTAACAAAAACTGGATTCTCCAGGTTTTTTGCCATGCCAGTAAATTTTGCTTTTCTTTCCCTTCTAGTGAGAAATCAGTTAATTTTTTCAAGAAGTGGCTATGGAGGGCTGCATATGACCGCCAAACAGCTCGTACAGTGTGGCAGCTAGAGGCGACCCACCATACATCAAGTACACATCCAATCTTATTAACCTGGACTTCCAGACCACTCGCACAGTCAGCCAACTCTCTCAAGCATTTCTGCGACTGATTGTACAGAACATACATTGAATCCACGAATGATATAAAGTGATTAACTTCACTGCAGCATTTGATTACATCAGCCACGGCCAATTCCAACCTGTGATTAAAACAATGCCAACTTATCAAAAGTGGAAATTATGTTTTTAATTTTGCAGCAACACCAGCCTTACTGCCTAACATGACAGAGGCTCCATCTACACCTAAACCAATCCAATTACCCTTGAGAAATTCCTCCGTGAATCCATGTGCTGTCAAACACTGCAGCAAAGCTAATACTACGCTATCAGCATCATTGCTGCCTATGTTCAACCAGATCAAGAAAAAATGTAACAGAACTAATGTTTGCATCAAAAGTTATGTGCAAGTAAATTACAAGACAAGAAAGTTTACTTAAACTTGTACTCTCACCAATTAAATCAGAAATTTCATACTGAAAAGAAAAGACACTAGAACCCCAGCTATGTTTCATCTCCACAGATATGTAGTCTATTATGTCAGCACAAACAATATTGGTATGCAAAACACAACCCATAACAACACCATTTATCTGCTGTGAAGTAGTAAGGTCTGGATGGTGAGTGACCACCACCCAAATAAAAGATATAAAATGCATGCTAACTTAATAACACAATCTAGAACAGGGGTCTCAAACTCATATTTCCACGAGGGCCACATGACATGAGGACTAGGATATTGGCCTGAGGGCCACATCACTGAAACCTTTTCATACAAGGAGTTATTATTAAAACTAGAGACAGCACTGCTGGATAGGCTTATGACATCTTTCTAGGGGCCTGAACAAAACAAAACACACATTTACTTTTAGAATTACTTCCATTCAAGATCCAAAGGGGAAGCCATTTAGTTTAGATCAGCCAACCAAACAAGGAGTCCCGTGGCACTTTTAAAGACTAACAAATGTACAAATTAATAACTACATTTGTTAGTCTTTAAAAGTGCCACAGGACTCCCCTTTTTTTTTTCTTCAAGATAGCAGTATCATTAGAAATACAAAGAACAAGCACTTAAAATTTTGCATTATAAATCAGTAGTTCTCAACCTTTTTGGTTGAGGGACCAAAATACAGATTTTAAAACCTTGAAGGGCCACCAGTATATTTAATTAAAATTAAATTAAAAATTAATTAATTGAAATAAAAGCGATTGTAATTTAAATTAATTGGGTTTAAATTTTTAATTAATTGAATTTAAATTAATAATTGTAATTGAAATTTAATTTTTAAAAGGTTTTTTAAAAACCTTTTAAAAAGATTTTTAATTAAAATTAATTTTTAAGTTTTGGGTTTTTTTTAAAGGAAGAAGAAGACAAGGGAATAAAGAAGAGGAAGAAAGGACTGCTTGCATCCCCAAGCCCAGAGGGGAGGGGAGCAGCCATAGACCAGCTCCCAGCTGCATGCCGGGACCGGGTAGGAGGTGGGCTGGGCCGGGTCCCTCAGCACAGAGCCCCCCATGGAAACCCACCCCACACCCTAGTCACCCTTAGAGTCCCTGAACCAGTCTGTTGTCCAGTCTGGGCGCTTCCTGGGTCCCCCATTCTCCAGCAGCTCCCTGGCCCCGGCTTCCCAGTCCCTTTTTCCCGGCCCTCCCAGTCCCCATACCCCAACCCCCCCAGTTCCCTACTGGCTCCCCAGCCCACCTGGCCCCCACTGGCTCCCTGGCCCGCCCAGCCTTCCCAGTCCCAGCTCCCCAGTACTCCTGATACTGGTTCTCCTGCCCACTCTCCCCTGCCTCCTCAACTTACCCGGCCAGAGAGCTGCAGGGGTGTCCGGAGTTGCTCTGGCCAGAAGGCCACTCCCACCCTGAACATGCTCTGTTTGAGCATGCTCAAGGCAGGAGATATGAAAACTCTCCAGCCCGGCCGTCGGCCGCTGCTCCCAACTGTCCTGAGAGTGCAGGGTGGAACAAGCATTCCGCCGGAGTTTTCTGGTTTCCTGGGCCCCGGAATGCTGGTCCATCAAATTTGTGGGCCCTGGAACAGCGTTCCAGTGCGTTCCAGCATACTTTAACTCCTGGTGATGGCCACTCGCTTGTTGACAGGAAGTGCAGGTCAGAATCAGGTGTCCCTGTGCTGCAGGACTGGGGTGAGCTTGCAGACCAGCTCCAGGAAGGTCTGCTTGCTCATCCTGAAGTTCTGGATCCACTGCTCGTCATCCCAGATGGTGAGAATGACGCAGTCCCACCAGTCGCTGCTGGTTTCCTGTGTCCAGAGGCGACGGGCATGTGGGGCATGGTCAGCAGGGTGGCTTGCAGGCTCAGCATGGTGGTGGTGCTGCTGTCTGCCTCTGTGCTGTCGGGGTCAAGTAGAGCATGCTCCAGCTGAGCCAAGCACTGGGCACTGCATAGGAGATATCAAGCACCCCCCTGGCAAGATGCATCACTGGAGTGAGGTCAATGCCCTCCTCGTGCTGCATGTTGCCAAGCACAATGGAAGGTGCTGAGGTCACTGCCTCTTTTATTGGGATTGGCTGGGGGATTGGGCCCTTCTCACGTGCTATGTTGGCACACTTCCCATGACATACCCCTCCTACGTCGACCTAGCAAGCACCTTCATGGACATGCTAAGTCGACTTAGGCTTCTAGTACGGACACGCTAAGTCAACCTAGTTAAATCGACTTTGTTAGGTCGACCTAACTAAGTCAACTTAGCGTTTTTAGGTGTAGACAGAGCCAAAATGTGTTTTTGTGTGAGATTTTAAAAACACGAATGGGAGTTCTTTTCCCAGCTCCCAAACTCTTCCCCCCAACTAAACTCTGCACCACGCCCTCTTTTATTTTGAAATGGTAAATTCTGAGTAAAGACTGTGGTTGTAGCTATAGCTATTCTTAAAACCTTTCTATTTCATTTTCAGAATATATAGACTTTAACTAAGCCTGCAAGGATCAATCTTTGGTTGATTTTCTTCATGCACACTACCAATACAATTAATTATGTAGCACTTGTGATAAGCACTTGAAATTAAGCCTTCAGACCCAGATTTCCAGTTTTCTTTACAAGACTGAAACTGAAACAACCAAAGAAATGATATATATGAATAATCTGTAACACTGCAGGGGTAAATAGCTCTTTTCTTTGTTACTCACTCAGTATCTTGTCTAGAAATTACTGCCCCATTGCCATGCAATGCATCTTCACCTAGTTCAGTTCTGCTCTGCAGGAGTATCAGACACTCCAGTGAAGTGAATCATGAAAGCAGTTTTTCATGTCACAGCCAGTTTTCCCATAAGCCATAGCTCCAGAAATAAAACAAGAATGGAATGGATGTGTTCTGGTTTATTTCTTTTTAGATCTATTTAATTTGTCCCTCCAAATCTAATGCAAATTAGCAAATGCACACAGCTCACAAAAGGCTGCAAAATAGTTCCTCTTCTATGGGCTCAACCTTATTACTTAGGATAGGTTGAAAGTCTTAGCAGAGCACTATACCTAATGCCACTGACCAGGGCAGCACGAATTGAAGGTTGGTTTGGAACTGACCTACCTAAGCAATGTAATATACCATTAGACACAAGTGGTGTGTCCTTTTTATCCAGTTTCTAGTAGAGAAATATACAACATCATGGAAACCATGATTTCCCAATTACTACCCTTTTTGTTAGGCTAATAATGGAATAGCTATGGAGACTAATATATTCTTTCACTATTCTGGAAATTGCACCAAGTTATGTCTATAGCACAGTGGCAGGGTAGGGTGGAATGGAGAAATTGCATATGGTTATTCATTCTATCTCAAATTTTTAGTTTATGGAGATTTCGTCAGCATTAACCTCAATAAATATAGTTTCTTTAAAAAAAAACCTTTGTGAAGCATTGTCTTTATTCAGAACAATTAAACATATAAGTATATAACCATATAATCCTTGGCTATGTCTACACTGGCAAGTTAGTTTGAATTAAGGAAGCTTAATTTGAACTAACTAAAGCCATGGCTACACTAGGCTTTAATTAATCGAATTAACCAATGTGGCCATGTTAGTTCGAACTAATTGCTTAGTTTGAACTAACCGGCCCATTGAATTCAATACAAATCGCTAATTCGAACTAAGCAAGTGCCATGAATGGCACTTGCTTAGTTTGAACTAATTTTTTCTAGTTCAAATTAAGTTAATTCAAACTAACTAAAATTAGTTCGAATTAGTTCGTTTGAATTAACTAATTCAAACTAATTTTAGTAAGTGTAGACATAGCCCTTCAGGTTTGAAAAGTCAAACCTGCTCTGGTTTGTCTCATATCATTTTTTCATACCTAGATTCTTCATATGATGAAGAAGACCTGATCTTAGTATATTTTGTTAGGAAAACCTTATTCTGAGTTCTAGGCTGTATGTTAAATAAATTAAGATGATGCATAAATGTGATCAATATGCTTTGCAATATATACTAGAGCAGCAGATGGAAGAGATTAAAAATAGTTTTATTGCATGAAATAAAGTCATCGTGGATGTCCACTGACTGATGAGAATATGCACAGAAAAGAACAGTAGTGGGGATGTGAGTGTTTCCAATCCCAGCTGAACTGAAGAAAAAACAATTATCTGAGGACACAATGATCAAGAAATTTGTAGCAACAAACTTTTCATAGACTGAACACACATTAAACAGTTTAAGCTGTACAAAGATTTAAGACACAGCTAACCCCTATTGTTTCAAAAAGAGACATTCAAATACCTAATTAATTTTTCATTTGTTTTATAGCTCTAGCAGATGTTGCATTTTCACAGATTAGCTCGTTGCTAAAATGCTTGCTTTTTTAAAAAACGTCTTTGTTAAACTCCAAAGTGAAGTATTTTCAAAAACTCTCACAGAATGATATATGGGTGTGCCAACCATTGATTGAGTGATTGTCATATTGCATTTACGATGGATTTTACTCTGGGGATGATAAATCTTTAATGTATGATCTCCTAATACAATGTATTTATGATCTGATAATTAAAGAGCCAAGAATGCTCTGTTGGCCATAATAAAGGTAAAGGCACACATAAGAAACTCCCTTGGTGTGGGTTGGAACTGAAAGGTTGATTTGGCAGCCAAGACAGCATCTACGGGTGCTCTCCTGTGGAAAATGCTGCAGTCTGAGACTTCCACTGCAGCTTTTACACGTAAATGGGAAAATATTGATTTGGCCAACTTACAAAATCAAGATCCTACCATGGCTAAATTGAGCCCAGACAGAGATTCAATAGAAATTAAAGAAGTCCCCTTAAAGATATACAACCCCCGATGGAGAATCAATTTGAATAGCCTAACCCAGTGATCAATCAGTTTAGATTATGCAGCAATGAAAAACTATTTCTACTTACATGTGTCATGATTTACCCATTAAAGGGGATCAGGATGTTAAAAAACTGGCAAGAATATAGCAGATTGGTTGGTGGGCATAAAAAATCAGGATATAGGACAAGACATTGAATGTTACTTGGTGGAAAAAAGCAAATTCTTAAACTAAGAGGAGAAAAGCAAAATTAAGACACTAACAAATTGCAGGTCTATAGATTTGACTTCAAATTTATTATCTTCCCAAAACATTTCCCAAAACAACCAGAGGAAATATATGTGCCTTAGTAACTGTGGATGTTTTCTCTAAATGGGTAAAAACAATCAGTATAATAAACCACAAGGCAGTTGCTATTGGAAAGGTTTTGTTTGATCTGATCTTTAACAGTAAAATAATGTGCAGAATTATGCTGGGAATATAGCAGAAATATCAGATTGCTTATCATTCACATCATCAGAATTGGTAAGAAGAAGTAATAAAACTTTAGAGTTTATGCTTACTATAGAACTTTAAAAAATGAAAAGTCTGGAATATTAAATTGTCCTTAATGTAAGGATGTAAGCAAGGTTAGGAATCTGAGAGCCTCTCTTGCTTAGCAGCTAAGCAGGGAGGGGGGTCACTGATTTACCTGTGCTTGGTATTTGCATGACACTCAGCATAATTTCACCCAGAGGCTGGGCATGATGGGAGTTGGTATGTGTGACTGGTTCAAATCCTCTAAATCTGGTGTTTTATCAGAAGGGGGAAAGGAAATATTGTTCTTTCATGATATGCTACTCTTTGATTGTATATCTGTTATTGACCAAGCAGCTGATGGAAACGTCACCATCAGCAATAGAGAACTTGGAAAAGTGAGCAACCCTAGTTTTCAGAATTGTAAAACCAGGTGGGGAGGGGTGTGAGCACTAGCTCTGCTGGAGCTGTGCCTTAAGTCAACACCTATTTCCCCACCCATTGTTAAAGAATAGACCTAAAGATTCCTTGTAGAGGCTCTATTGTTACTTTGAGTGAGCTGGAATCACCAGAGAAGCAGACACTTCCCAGCGAGCTGAAGTCACTAGGGAAGCAGACACTTCCCAGCAAGCTGAAGTCACTAGGGAAGCAGACACTTTCCAGCAAGCTGAAATCACCAAGAGCTGACAGCAGGTGTGAGCAGCGGGCAGAGCCAGCAGGCAGAGCCAGCGGACATGAGGTGTGACCAGCGGGCGGTGCGGCGGAGCCAGCGGACAGCAGGTGTGACCAGTGGGCGGTGTAGTGGAGCCAGTGGACAGCAGGTGTGACCAGAGGCCAGCGGCAGAGCCGGCGGACCCAGACAGCGTCTGCGGACAGCGGGTGTGAGTGGCCAGTGGGTGGTGTGAGCAGACCTTGAGGTGGCAGAGGACAATTGGAGGGGAGGACTGAGGGCTGACTCCCCCTCCTCCCCTTACTGGTGGAATGAGTTCTGTCTATTGGGTTTTGTGGGAATCTTTGCACTGTATCCCAACCAGTGCTGCATTTTGATGTTGCCTTTATATAGTCTTTATTAAACCTTTTATGTGCTACACTCAGACTGGTGCTTGCGAGTGGGGAAGTATTGCCCTTCTAGGGTGCCCAGGGGGTGATGTGTAATTTCCCAGAAGACTGGGTGGGGGCTCGAGCCAATTGTTGGTGTAACATTATTTGGGAACCCCTAGAAACAGAACCCGGTCCTTTGCTGCTGCCGTCATGGCTCGGCAAACGGGTTACATTAATATTAATGCATCTTCATGTTACTCCAAATAGAACAACAGGGATAGTTTCCTATGAAATTAAGACAGGATGTAAAATGGCGTTACCTGAACATTTACTTTGTGCCCTTTCAGGCTTGGTACAACACACTGCTGTAATTGATAAGTGGTTGCTACTAAACCTTTTAATGGTTGCTAAAAGAACACTCAAAGCTAATCTGTGAGCAGACAAAACCATAGGTGTTAAACAAAGAAAGGATACTCAATGTTTTGATGCTTCAACAGAGGTGCAAAAGTGGCAAATAGGAGATCAAATAATCATAAAAAAAACCTATAATGAAAAAGTAAACCAAGGAAAAGATTTATCAATTAATTAGTCAAAATAATGATGAAGCTAAACATCTCACTACTGCTCTGAGCAATATACAATGCTATGAATACACATAAATATATTTATAAAACATACAAAACCCTAAAAAATATCCAAATAGTAAATGCCTAGTCTTGTTACCAATAAATATTTGTGCAACTAGAATAAGAACGAAACAACTAATAACTGAGATGAATATCCTCTGAAATCTTTCTGGGTAACAATGTCACTTTTTGATTACAGTTACTGTACAGAAGACTTACAAGTATATTTTTCACTGTCTCTGCCAATAATTAAATAAAGAGAATCTGTACAAGAATCTGTACATAGGTAGACATTTTCAAATACTACATTTTCAAGGAACCTGTTCAGGTATCTCAGGCTATGTCTGCACTTGGAAATTTAAGTCGACTTTAGCTAAATCGACTTAACTAAGTCAACTTTAAGTCGAATTAGTTAAGTCAACTTAGTGAGTCTACACTTAAATTTTAAGTCGACTTTGGGGGGAACTTACAAAGTCAACCTAGAGCGTCCACACTGAATGCCTAGGTCGACTTCTAGGAGCTAGGGTGACCTAGGGCAGGTCCACAGAGACAGGGGGGGCACCCCTTGCCCAGGGCCAAGGGGCTCAGCCTTTGTACATAGGTACAAAGGGGGACAGGGACCCTGGCAGGGCATAGGGGCAGGGTGGGCATGCCAGGTTCCCCCTGTGCTCCCCCTGGCAGGGAGGGCATTGGTGCAGTCCTGGGGTAGCCCTAAGTCGACTTAGGGCTACCCCACGTCTACACTGGCTTAAGTCGAACTAAATCTAGGTTTAATAAAGTTGACTTAATTTTCATTAAGTCGACTTTATTTTCCTTAAGTCGACTTAAGCAAGTTGCTTAAATCGACTTAAGGAAACTGTAGTGTAGACGCAGGGTAAATTAAGTTGATTTAAGCAAGCTTAAGTTGACTTAATTTACAAGTGTAGACACACCCTCAGGTACTTGCAAAACTGGATGGTGACTGGCACATATTCTGTTGTGATTCTTTAGGTATTATACAACCTATCTGAGTTACAAACCCTAACAATGACATGGAAACCCAAGAAAGGATTAATTCAACTGTTTAATATGGCTGACTACCTGGCACAGACATCAAACACATGCCACATATGTGGAAATTAGAGAATACTGTGTGATTACATAACTTTTAAAATACAGTTATGAAGGGAAAGTATTCCCAGTCAATCCATTCAATTGATGTTTTTATTCTTAAATTTGAAACTTTTATTTGGTTAGTCAAAATTACACCTATGCCCAAATCTGTTAAACCAGTAATGATAAAAAGTCAACAAAGCTTTGGTATTAGGGCTATGCAATTACTCACTAACTTTACAATACTGTTGTGGACTGGGCCCTTCCAAGTGTCCACGGGTGGGGAAAGTACGACGGGCACAAGCGAGGGGGGCATTTCCGCACCCCCACAAAGTCAGTACACAGCCCTTCAGGTCAGGGCTGTACGTCCTAGTGGCCACAGATTCAGTAAACAGGCCTTTGGGTCAAGGTGGCATAGCCTAGCGGCCACAGATTCAGTAGGCAGGCCCTTAGGTCAGGTCAGCATGGCCTAGTAGCCACAGAGTCACTAAACAGGCCCTTGGATCAGGGCAGCATGGAGTCATCATGGGGCACAGCACCCAGGAAGGGGGGCTCAGGCCCTCCCACTCCACTGACCCCAGCCCTGGGTCCTATCGCTGCCGGGGTTATACATCCAGCCAGCGGGGATCCACACCAAAACATACTGGCTCTCATCCATACCACCCCTGACTCTACATCCTGTGCCCCCTGGGCTACTTCCAACCTGAGCAGGGGAAGGGTCCTCCTACGTGGTCCTGGTCCGTGCCTCCTCACCTCTGATGATGGCTGCTAGCTGCTTCTCGGGAGGTTCCTGAAGTCCACTGGCCATAGTCAGCGCCTGGGGGTCAGCCTTGGGGCGGCCATCACTGTGTGTTTGCTTATTTGTCTCTCCCACTGCCTGGGGCTGATACCATTCCTGGTCTGGAGCTTCCAGCACAGGTCTTCCCCCTTTGCCGGTCAGCCCAGCCTGCGCTGAGCTGCTCCCTTTTATGTTGCGACAGCAGTCCATGTATACCTAGCAGGGCTTAAGGGGCGGGGCTTCCGCTGCTCACAGAGTTTGCTGGGCTTCTTTAGTGAGGGATAAGTTCACCCTGGCACAAATACCTATTGTTAAATTGGATCTACATTTAAAATGAAATACAAAGCGTTTAAATTCACATGCAAGAAAATTAAATACACTAAAAAAATCAAATTAAGGCCAGTTAAGTGGTGAAACAACATAAATATCACTTGGGAACATACACGTCATATAGTTTTTAAATACTATTATAAATACAAATGTTGAGAATTATATTAATGCTTATGTATCTATGGTAAAATAAAGTGTATGTTAAAGAATTAACTAAAGAAACAAGAGGAAACAAATGTTGGAGAATACCATCTACCGTCATGTAAAATAAGTGACACCTTGAAAATATATTTCCAAGAGGAAGAAGGAGGACTGTTAGGATACTATTAAAAGGAAATAAATATTAAGGCTTTAAAACTGAGACACTCTCCAAACGTATTAACAGGAAATTTTCTAATTAAGTTTCTTTGTAATGGCTCACAAATAAAGACGGATTTTAAAAGAAAGCAACATGTTTAAAGAAGATAAGAGAAATTGATGTTAAAAAAATCATCATGTTTTCCTTAATTTTTTCTAATAGATTAAGGGTAGTACAGAATAACATATACTGACTTGTAACATTGAAATATAAAGAATAATTAATGGTTAGGTTAAAAATTTGATAGCTATATTTTTAATGATTTGTAATATATAGTGAATGAGTACATATGAAGCAAAACTTAGGCCAAGTCCTTTCTGGGATAAGAGTGGTTTTCCCAGTTCTTCTTTTATATAGAATTGCTAATCTGCTTCAAATGTCATTGCAGATGGAACAAAGAAACATGTTATGCTGTAAGATATCAGTGAAAGATGTACACACATCTGGTGATAAATACCTCTCCTGCTCCCTTTTTCCTTGGGAAATAAAACAGGTAGGGTAAGGTGACACAAAACCAACATGACCCAGAAACTGAAAAACTAGCAAAAAATACAGGAGGTGGGTAATTGAAGTATGTGCATAACATCCACTTGCACCACCCAAAACATCAGTGTGCTAAAAGTCAATTGAATAAAGATTAAGTAATTTGTAATGTCAAAATGCATAAGAGACCTAAGTGAGTATGTGTTCAAACTGGAGAAACACCAGACCAGAAACTGAAGAATGGGATGAATGACAAAAGGAAGGGATCAGAGAATGCCGTGGCATACCACAGAAGGTGGAAGAACTTCTTGCAGACCTAGAATGTGGTAAGATAGGGCATTTGACAATTCCTTCTTGTCTGTTACTTCTCTGGCAGGAATGCATGTCCAGATGCTACAAGTGACAATAATTATGTCTGAATTGGTATAAATAAAGGCAAAAAAATGATTAAGACTTAATTGGGTGGACTTCTTAATCAGTTTCCCAACTTGTACCCCGAACAGTGGTCACTGTAATATATCATATTTCACTATTTCTTTTTCAAAGTAATAAAGGGAAAGCAGAACTGAAACCTATATTAAGACAGCCTTTATATTATACAGTTTTCTAAATAATTTTTAATTCTTCCATGGTTTTCAAAGGGATTTTGAACATCGGTAGGGGTATAGTTCATGTAATGAAGACATCTTTTTGTTATTGACCAAAGGCTCATACCTTGCCAAGATGCAACACAAGCTAGGAATAGATCTCATCCACTAAACTACATAGATGTTGCAGATTCTTCTGAAAATCAGTGAGCTTAGCTATGTTGTCAGTAAAACAGGGTGTTTTACATACATGTCCACACTGTCATAGATGATACATACATGTCCACACTGTCATAGATGGTACATGCACATAAGCAGAATAATCATACTTCATAGATCATAATTTTCATTGACACCTTTCATGACATACGTTGCACAAGATTTGTTACAATCGTATAAAATGGTAATATCAATGATACAAATGATCATATTCAGTTACACAGCACCACAGCCCCCAATGCAAAATTGATGAAGGAGAGGGTGTCCCAGACACTACTGATTGCATCCTAGATACTTCCCATTCTTGATCTGGTATCAGTTCTTCTCTCTGTAAGGTCCATTATGGAAGTAACAATGTCACTGAATTCCTCCATAAACCCCTGGTAATAATTGGATAGACTAGTGATGGATTGGCCATGCTCTTGCAGCATAATCCCTGCATGTTTCATGTAAATTTGCCAGGAGCTAATTAAAGTAGCTAATTAGATTACCTTTATATTAACTTTGGTTCTGTCTGTTTATATTCCCTGAGCTTTCCTATCTTTCTCCAGCAGATGGTGAAACTTTCATAGGTTTTAATGGCAAGAAGCAACCCTGGTGATGCCTCCTCACTTTTTGTTTATCCATACAGTTTAGGCAAATGTTCATAACCCATTTAATATCAACAAAATATAGATACTAATGCTTTTAATAATGTAGGTATTTTGGGGTGCGTCTACACTTGTAAATTAAGTCAACTTAAGCTTGCTTAAGTCGATTTAATTTACTTTGCATCTACACTACGCTTTGCTTAACTCAACGTAAGGAAAAATTAAGTCGACTTTATAAAATCTCATTTTAAGTCGACTTTCTGCTTTTTAACGTCGACTTAAGCCAGTGTAGATGTGGAGTACCCCTAAGTCGACTTTAAGTGAATTTAGGGGATTCCAGGGCTTCCCCACTGCCCTCCCTGCCAGGGTGGCTGGCACAGTGCAGAGCCCTGCCTGCCCTGCCCCTATGCCCTGCCAGGGTCCCTGTCCCCCTTTGCCCCATTGTACCAAGTTACAATAGGGCAAAGGCTGAGCCCCCTGGCACTTGGCAAGGGGTGCCTCCCCTGCCACCGTGGACATGTCTCAGGCCCCCCTAGCCCCTACAAGTTGACCTAGGTGTCCAGTGTGGACGCTCTAGGTCGATTTTGTAGGGTCCCCCCTAAGTCGACTTAAAATTTAAGTGTGGACATGCTAAGTCAACTTAGCTAAGTCGACCTAAATTAACAAGTGTAGACATAGCCTTGGAATTTAACTACAAAAGCAATGCAATGATATGCTTCAGTTTCTGTTTTCCATACAGTAGATCAGGTTTATAATGGTTTTTCAGCTGTGAAAAGGTCTAAGGTTGTTTACAGGCACTAACAGTGAAAGATAAGTACCATAAGGCATTTTAACATGAAATGTGGTCTCATGTAATGACACGGTATAACTACAAGGGTGTCTAGCACAGAGTATGTTGTTCTCTCTCTTAACATGTACACGGATGTTTTCAAAAGATCATACAGAATGTACATTTTTACAGGATCTACCATTATCATCAGCATTGGCATCGTCAACATTAAATCTATTCCAAGTGGGTGTTTACAAGTACCTTTGTCATACTACATTGTCTTTTTAGAGAGTTTGTCTTTGAGGATGGTTTGTTCTGTTCCCTTTTGGAATCCTCACATACATTTAGCTTCCAGTGTCTCTTTTATCTCAGTGTTTTCCTTAGCATAGTCTTTCAGTTTAATCACATCCTCAGGGTTTTAGTATTTTGGGATTAACCTGTGGGTTTCATGTATAGGATCAAGTCCCTTCCCTCCTTCCTTTCCTGGAAGGTTATAATGTGAGCTCTCTGGTTTAACAGACTCTATTGGCTAGACAAATGTGTCTTTTTTTACTAGCAACTATGGACAAATCTCTCTCTCCCTGCCTCCCATCATCCAGGGACACATTCTCTAGATTGCTTGCTTGTTTTCAAATTTTCAGCCAATTTCAAAATTGGATTCTGTTTTTAACAAGATACCATCAGTTTTCACTAGCATGTTAGAACAAGTGTTCTGATGCCTTTGATCTACCAATTTCTGCTTCCACATGGAATCAGATTTGTGTGAGTCCCTTACAATGCAAAAGACATATGCAAATACCTAGGGGTAAGAAATTTCTTGCCATCCTCTGCATTCTTGAGGGATCAACTGCCCAGCTGCTCTACTCTGCAGATTCAACTACCCACCCTCACCTCTGAACCTGAGGCACAAACTGTTCACTTAAAGAATGATCATAGGGACATTCATGGTCCAACAACATTGTCTCCATAAAATGCTGGGTAGGTAAAGGCAATTGGTTATAGGGCTGTTTGAATGCCCCCAGAATTTCCTCACCAGCTGAAGCCTCCTCTAAGCTATTCACGCTGGAGCTTTCTAAAGCAAGGACAATGAATCCATACTCATCTGAAAAGCTCTGGCAGTTAGGAACTGAAACATTTCTCTCAATAAATAAACTGTTGCTTTCTACAGACATTGATCCATTCTCAGCTACTTCAATCAAATAACTTCCACACCCCTCAGGTGCAGCGATCTGCTTGCAAAACCTACCAAGAGGCTGCTCTTTCCTTTCAGAAGCTTTTCTAAACTGCAGTCTATCTTTCACAGAAATTCTGCACTTATCCTCTTCAGCAGAGGCTTGTTCTAATGAAATATTTTCCTCAACAGTAACAGCAGGGGTTAAAGTAAGGGGGAACGCACTGGAACACAGTTCTGGAGCCCACAAATTTGAGGGGCCAAGAGTTCCAGGGCCCCTAAAAATAGAATAATCTGGTGGAACACATGTTCCGCCCTGCCCTGGCTGCTGGCAGTCCTATGCCCCACCGTTGTTAATCACAATACTTATTGTGTTATGCAGTGTTTGCTAGTTTGTGACAATAATTGCTATAGACATAAACGCCATATAAAATTATAAATATATTAGTGGCGCGATAACCGATGCATGTGGTACTGAGAAGTGGTTGCAAATGCCTACCTGGGCTGGGGCCCGCCCATGCATGAAGGGGGCCCAGACAATATAGGAAAGGAGCCCAGAGATTAGGAGGGTTCCGGGGCCCATCAAATTATACTTTAACCACTGAGTAAAAGACTTTTTCAGGATTTCAGATAAATCCAGAACCATCTCTGGGACAACAGACAAACATTCAACTAGCACAAGTTCAGAAGCACTTTCTATCTTCTCACACTTTTTCCTCTTTGTTTTCTTCTACAGATATAAAAACTGGAGATCATGGTTCGGATCTGGTCTGACTCAGTATGGCCATTCTTATGTTCTTAAAGGAAGTAGATAAAGTTGCAAAGACTGTAGATGATCACTCTCCTAACTTGAGGATGGATTGATAGGGAAAGGACCCTTTGCACTTTTACACACTGATCCAATAAGTAACCATGAGCAAGTTTCTCGGAACAGCTCTTCTTACCTAAAGCCCTTTGTGAAGCAGGAGCAGTTTCTGTATTTCACATTATTAGGCAGGTTTTCTGCCTCTGAGCCAGTTTTGCCCATTGCCTAACACCAAGGCCACTTTTCTGGGTGGATTCTACTGTAGGCCTTAGAAATTACACTTTATTATATAGCAAAATTACCTAATGCAAAACTGCCACTCATAGGAACCTTACTGCTTAGTTACATATGTAACTGGGAAAACATTATTTCCTCTGCGGAATGACAGTTTGGTAATACCAATCCTGAAGATGTAGCTAATAACCAGGACCAAGGCACCCAGAATCAGTAGGATTTAGGGTTCCCCTCCCACCAAGGTAACTGGGCCAGTAAGTAGAAAATGCAGTTTAATGTAGAGAAGGGTTAAAGTACAAACCTCAGGAACAACAAAATAAAATTGAAAGCACATATTAAATGCATCAGCCATAGTGCACTGCATATGGATCAGAAAAGAGATTTAGGAGGTTTTGTAGAGAAATGATTGAAGCTCCGGTGTATGATTGCAGTGGGAAGCAAAAGAAAAGAAAAAGAAAACTTTCAGGAGTCAATATATTACATAGCATTGGTTTGATTTCATCCAAAATACATCATTCATTGCCTATCATCTAAGAAGCAAGTGATACTAGTGGTTAGCATAGAGCTAATGGATTCCAGTTTCAATTGGTGATAACCCCCTTTGAAACTCAGTTTCTCCATGCATAAATAACTGTATAACAATAACCTCTTACCTCTCTCTTCTAATGGAAAGTAATAGTCACGTAGCAGAGAGAAACACCATATATGAAAAACTAGGTAGAACTGGACAGTGCAATGTTCTTTCCTGTCCAACAATTCCATATGTGAGTAGAATAGCGTTTGTTCAATATTTGATTGGGTGAGTCTTCAAAATATCAGAAATGGCACTGGTGAATCAGAAGGCAATCTTTTTCCTTTTGCTGAGTGACCGTTTAGCCCAATTTGATAGGGATAATCTTAGCATCCCAGGATTTTTTTCCAGGATATATGAATTGTCCTGTTTCTATGATATCATCAAGCAAAATCTTTCTAAGCAAAAATTATTCAAGATATATTTCTATACAGAGTGGAATTTGCTGTGCATTTACCATCTGTTCAATAGAACTACTGTATAGTTCATGGCTTTGTTTCATCCTGAATATAATGTCCCTTTTTCAGAAATATAATCTATATTGGAGAATAATTGATGGGAGATTAAGACACCTCAACAAATGAAGAAGCTACTCTGACATTACACTTTCTCCTATTTTTAAATTATAGGTTATTAAGGTAGATTATGCATATTCTTATATGTGCTTTTTTATCCTTTTATATCTAAATAAATACTAGATATAAATAAATAACCCCCAATATATACATGTTACAATTTTAAGGTCTAACCTCCATATAAAGTCAATAACTACAGATTGAAAATAAATGTGGTCTTTAATTCACCTTGTTTGGTCTAGCTATTTCAGCATATAGGTAGCATAAGAAGCCCTTTCATTGTTTTGGGGTCTCTTTCTGGTTACACTGTCATTTCTGAGGCAATCTACTTGAGATTCAAGATAAGACATAAAATAATTAGCAGATACTGGTAAAAATTAGAGATGACATTCAGGTTTTGGTTCAATACACATAAGAACATAAGAACATAAGAACATAAGAAAGGCCGTACTGGGTCAGACCAGAGGTCCATCTAGCCCAGTATCTGTCTACCGACAGTGGCCAGTGCCCAGGTGCCCCAGAGGGAGTGAACCTAACAGGCAATGATCAAGTGATCACTCTCCTGCCATCCGTCTCCATCCTCTGATAAACAGAGGCTAGGGACACCATTCTTAACCCCTTTCTGGCTAATAGCCAATTATGGACTTAGCCACCATGAACTTATCCAGTTCCCTTTTAAATATTGTTATAGTCCCAGCCTTCACAACCTCCTCAGGTAAGGAGTTCCACAAGTTGACTGTGCGTTGTGTGAAGAAGAACTTCCTTTTATTTGTTTTGAACCTGCTACCTATCAGTTTCATTTGGTGACCCCTGGTTCTTGTATTATGGGAGTATTTAAACAACTTTTCCTTGTCCACTTTTTCCACATCAGTCATAATTTTATATACTTCTATCATGTCCCCCCTCAGTCTCCTCTTTTCCAAGCTGAAGAGGCCCAGCCTTTTCAATCGTTCCTCATACGAGGCACTCTCCAAACCCCTAATCATTTTAGTTGCCCTTTTCTGAACCTTTTCTAGTGCTAGAATATCTTTTTTGAGATGAGGAGACCACATCTGTACACAGTATTCGAGATGTGGGCGTACCATGGATTTATATAAGGGCAATAATACATTTGCAGTCTTATTTTCTATCCCCTTTTTAATGATCCCTAACATCCTGTTTGCTTTTTTGACCGCCTCCGCACACTGTACGGACATCTTCAGAGAACTATCCACAATGACTCCAAGATCTTTTTCTTGACTCGTTGTAGCCAAATTAGCCCCCGTCATATTATAGGTATAGTTGAGGTTATTTTTTCCAATGTGCATTACTTTACACTTATCCACATTAAATTTCATTTGCCATTTGGTTGCCCAATCACTTAGTTTTGTGAGATCTTTTTGAAGTTCTTCACAATCTGCTTTGGTCTTGACTATCTTGAGTAGTTTAGTATCGTCTGCAAACTTAGCTACCTCACTATTTACCCCTTTCTCCAGATCATAACATAACATAACTTGAATTCAACCATACACTCTGTTGCAACTCAAAGGTATTTCCATTGTAATTTTCACACCTTCTTTTAATAATTTTATGCCTTAAAACCTGAACCCCCAAAATATTAGTATTAGGTCTGGCAGGCTAGAACACACCTGGTTCAGTTTCCAGCTCAAATAGTTTGCTCAGATCTTAAAATATCATAGAACAGTCTCAGATCCAGATGGCAACAGATTAATGTTCCTTAATTCTCTCTTTTACACTTTAAAATGTATATAAATGATTTAACATCTGTATTGTAGCTGAGCTTCATTTTCATTACAGTTGATGATCTCATCCTTAAGTTACTCTAGTACCTACCTTTCCTGATTATTAATAAAACCAAATTAAATGAATAGTCACATCTGGATTACTGTATCTCAAGATCAATGGAGAAGGGAGGGTGCAGGTCAGACACCAGCATTACAAATCAAAAGTTATAGTATGTGAAATGGTTTCTGTATTGCGGAAGTCTGTATATTCCAGATGTCAGACAAATATACCTTTACTAGCACCTATTGGAGCTGAATTTTGCTAAGAATTTAAATTTGGATGTTACACGCAAAGTGAAAATTAAAAAGGAGGATATTAGTTTCAATGTTGTGAGAGGGGCGAATATGTTAATTTTAACCAGCTTGACATATTTTACTTGAAAATAAAAATTCAAATTGACTGTGGCAACAGACATAGGAAAGCAAAGGGTCAGAGGCTATGGAGGAACATATGTAATTAGTTGTCCTAATGGGTCCTAATGGGCATTTTTAAGAGAACCTACCCTGTAGTGCAGAGACTGCTGTTTACCCTTCCAGTGCACAAACTGCTACACTTTCTGCCTGCCCTTTAGCCTCAATCTCAAACAGACATACATGAGCAGCATTACTTACTATCAAAACTGGCAGGCAGGAGAGACATTGGGGGAAAAAAGAGGTAACAAAACTGGACAAACTGTATACAAGTTGATTGTTCTTGTTTACTTCCCTCCATCCCCCCAAAAAATACCCACAAGGTTATGAAACGGGCATTTATCATCATTAGCATTAGACGCAGGAAATAATTAAAATCCATTTAAAACAAAAAAGAAATTCCAGTGTGAGATTTCCCTGTGACTATCACTGTAGCACAATGCTAACTGAACAATTTCGTATTTACACTATGTCTTGCAGCAGGGCTCTGATACTGACTGAGAGCTCTCAGTGCTACTGTAATATAAATGTGAAATGAAAATATATATCAAAGTAGTGAGAGTCCAATGTTGCCCTATATATTACCCGTCTCCTATGAGTGAGGGAGAAGAGATGGGCTATGCTGCATGTCCAGAAAGTAACCAAGTCAAACTGGTGCAGGATAGCACATGAAGGAGCAGCACAAATATTAATGTTGTTAAACATTTGTCTGGTGGTGGGAAGGGGGCGAATCCAGGTCTATGCCATGAGAAAACACTGTTCTAAACCACTTAAACAGATTCATACTGCGGAATAAGCAGATGATATATATTACATTAAAAGGGAGCAGAAAGCACTGAAACAGCTTCACTACAATGTCAAAATTCTCTTTTCAAATGAAATTAAATAGGTCTAATACAAAGACAGAGGGAAGCATCTTTTGTCTCCTGTTTGATTGGCTGGGGGTAATGTCACGTTAATGGTTAAACAAAATAATCCTTTATTTTTCCTTCTTTAAAAATTTATTTTCAGTCAACCCTATAATTATTAACAGTCATAAAGGAAATCAAATTGTTCTATTGATTAACAGTGGCTGCATTTTCCAATTATTTCTATAATGAGTTTAGTGGCAATGACCCAGAAAATGGACAAAGACCTCACTATAGATTAATGTTAATTTGGTGTAAATTGTTATTTTTCCCCCTCTCCAGAAAATGATGATAGATTTCTACTATTAATTAATCAAAGCTTTTCAAAATAGAGTTCATCAGGTGGAAATATTTAGTATCTAATTGTTTCCTGTTTATTACTTTTCAGACAGGTAAACAACAAAGAGTGGATTTGCTCAACAGTATTTAGTAAAAAAGCCTCCCTAATAAATAAATTAGAGGCACAAATGTTATTACAGTATCAATATTTGTGCTTGTGCATTTGTTTTATGAGACAATGCAAGAGGGAAAAAAAGGCTAATTTCCCTTTAGAATGAACATATCATACCAGCAGGTGTGAACATTTACCATTTGCTTCATCTTCATTATTCTTTTTTTGTTTTTTGATTATTGTTTCTAGACTGCTTAATTGATTGGCAAAAATTAACAACAACAACAACAACAAAAAACGGGTTTTTTTTGTTTTTTGTTTTTTTAACAGAATGGAACTACTTTCAGTGATAAAATCACACTTCAATTAGAGATTTATGTTGCACCTGCATTTTTGGCACTTCAATGGCACTTTAAGTTTGACAAAAACAAAGAAAAAACACCCTACCACAATCACCTTATATGATCCATTCTATCAGAGATACTCTTTGCAAAGTTTTATTTTATTTAGTTGATAAAAAAAATGCACTCACTGGACATTTTTGTCTATTTCAAAACATCAATGACTGATACAACTGAGAAACAGCTCTTTGAAAGCCCTCGCCAAAATGATAATCTATACTCTACCTACCCAGACCATCTCCCTCAATGAAAAGCCTAGAAACTAAGGTAATTCTTGCATCAACCCCTAAAACGAACAAACTTGAGCTTTCTTCAGTCAGTGGAAGGAATGAGTTCTAAAATCAAGGTCCTCCTCCTTCCTCTTCCACACTGAGAATGACCCATACCACCCCTTTAAAACCCAATGACTATGTCTACACTGGCAAGTTAGTTCGAATTAAGGAAGCTTAATTCAAACTGACTAAAGCCATAGCTACACTAGGCTTTAGTTGGTTCGAATTAATTTCTTAGTTCGAACTAACCGGCCCCTTGAAATCAATGGAGATCGCTAATTCAAACTAAGCAAGTGTCATGAATGGCACTTGCTTAGTTCGAACTAATTTTTTCTAGTTCGAATTAAGGTAATTTGAACTAACTAAAATTAGTTCGAATTAGTTAGTTCAAACTAACTAACTCAAACTAATTTGAGTAAGTGTAGACATAGCCAATGAGACATGACAACAAGTGTGAGTCTGAATTAGGTTCAGTGGGCAAAACAGACTGTCTTGGGCTTGAATTGTGTTGGCCTTTTTCTCCTGTCTGTGGCACTGGCGTAGCAGTGGTTGCATGCCTCACTCCTGCCAACCACTACCACTTTGCTGAGTTGTATGCTGTGCTGTGTGCACCTGCCAATCCTTAGCACCCACAGCAGAGCAAGGGTGGCAGATGGCAGGCATATGGCATGAAACTATCTGTGCATGCAGCTGCTGCCTTGCTCACCCCACCGACAGGAGAAGAGAGGATAGTCCTGGATGGGGTGGCAGTGATATTGACTCAGGAGTGGGAGAAAGTCTCAGGGTTGACTTGGAAAATGACTTGACCCTCTGGGCTCAGGTAGGGTCAATTTGTGTCTGTTTTGTGTCTGAGCTGGACTGAAAAATTAGGCCAAGGCAGACCTCTACTGCATTCACTCCAACTCTGATTCTAAATCTGGGAACTGTCACTGTAAGATCATCACAGCTGATCTCATTCGTCAATATGGTGAATAAGGAGATGAGCACCCCTTCAGTAACCAGCATCGAACCAATATATTTCTTTATATACCAAATTCAGTAACCTGGATTGTATTTGGAGACTATCTGATAGCCCGTGGAGCTTATGTGGCATGTAGGGACTAGATAACCTTGTTCTGCACTAGCTAGAGTTTCCACATGGTCTTTATACATAGTACCTGCATCTGACCAGGAAGTTGCAGATGTGAACATGGCATGGATCTCACATGTAAATCTCACTGTAATTATTGATGCTTTTAGTTCAGCTGGTTGATTATCACTGCAATGGTAACCTTGTGAGTAGTGTGTTCCAAATCCCCACCCTTTGCCTTATGAGTGGGGGCGGAGAAATTTCCTATTGACTTTGAGGAGGCAAGAATTCACCCCACCAACATAATTAGTAACAGGAAATTTATCAGTAACAGTCATATTGATAACGAAAAGCAAAACAAAACAACAACAAAAAAACCCCTCAAACAACAACAACAACAACAAATAGCCTCAGTGGCATCCTCTCCGCCCTAGCATAAATCCGTCACTGGGCAAGGACTTCATTCCCTTTGGGGTCTGGATGATTTTCGTAAAAGGGTCTCTGACACCTTCAGGCTGATCACTGGGCCTGGGTCTCCACCTTCAGTTAGGGCTCTCAACCTGCAGTGCCCCAGCATCAGGTATCATTGCCCAAAGTGTTTTTTTGTTTGTTTTTTGTTTTTCCTTCCAGCTTCTTGTAACTTGAAGGTGAGGAGCCAATTTCTTCTCTTTGCTCATCTCCACCAGGGCTCCAGGTGCAGGGCCAGCTTTCACAGCCATGCTGCTAATCTTGTGAAGTTGGGCTCCATATCACACCACATATCTACACTTTCATCTGTAATCCTCTACAGAGATAAAAATGGAAATATATGCTCTGGCCTAGCTAATGCTATCTGGGAATTCTGGAGTAGCAAAGATTCCAAAGACCCCAGGATTACAAGCTTCTATAACAAAAGATGAGCACAGAGGAAACAGATGTCACCTCTTCAATATCCTCTGCCAGCCAGCACCACTGTCTTATCTATATTGAACCTCGGTCAACTTTCTCTCATCTAAGTCCCTCTCTCAGTCGGTCACTGGGAAAGAAAAGATACCACACAGATTTATTTATCTGTTTAAGATTGAAAAATAAAAAAAAGATTTGAGTGTTTCTGTTATAACACATGCCTCACAACCTTGATCATTTTTGTTATGTTCCCCAGAGGGCTCAAATACTTATAAAAAAAGAAAGGCTGAACCCTATAGTAACCCACCTAAGACAACCATTGGCTGTGACAAGCAGTCACCCCTTCCCACCTAGGTTCTCTCCTAAAAGAAGGTTCACAGCTACTCAAATGTTGCTCCTTCCTTGTTTGCTGCAGTCCGTGGCCAACCAGTAGAACTATATGGTTATTAATATAGAAGATCTAATAGATCTATAGCCATGACACTGGAATTGCCATTGCTTGAAAGAGATCGATAACCAATTAAATGTACCTGGATACTCACCTATCTCCAATAGCATTCTGTTCAATTGCAATATATTCAATCTCAGTACAATTCAAAAAACAGTATCTGCAGGCTGGTTTTAATAAAGTTACTCACTTGAGTCAAATCAAAAGCATTTAGTGTTTCCACCTAAAAGTGAAATCTGACCAGCTTTAATTGCTAACACAGCTTTTCCTCACCAACAGGCTTCAGTTTTTCGATGGGCAAAATCAGGAGTATCATTAGCATTATCCCAGACCAAGGGGTTAATATTTTGAAAGACAGTTTTCACCATTTTCATAACAAAACTTTTTTCCCTATGTCTATAGAAAAGGGGCAAATTTTCAGCTCAGAAATTAGGTTTTTGGTAAGATACAGCTCAAATGGAATATTATCAGAAAAAAATTAGCAGAAACCATAAAAAAAATCTTGATTTGGCAAAACTGTTAGATTTCATTTTAAAATTACCCCAACTGATTCCATTTAACTTTTATTGGTTTCTGCAAAACCTGATCTTAAAGCAAAATATCTGGTGATAACATCATTTTCTCAAATATCCATTTTATGGGTCCATTAGAGGAGGTTCAGTAACTTTTTCTGAGTATGAAGAGTAAATGTTTGAATTACGATCTTCTGAGAAAAACTGCTATGGATTATGCGAGCAGTGGGGAGGAGGCATTTTTGCTGATTTTAAAACTTCTGAGTCGAAATATTGCACCGAAAAAAACCAGAGTATGTGAAAACATCAGATACAGTTTGAATGACGGGTCCCCAGTGGTTGCTGTTTTGTGCTCTCCCCAAAAGACCAGGGTGGGGTTACAAGGGAGATTGAAATTACCATTTATGACCCCCTGGATCCGTCTGTACCTGCCCCATTCATGGGCTTATCTGGAAATCGTGAGTCACTGGGGGTTTGGCACACCCAAACTATGTCCTCGTTCTCATGGAAGACTTACAGGGACTTTCTGTGTAAGTAAAGAATTCCCTCCATAGGCTTTACACCAGACTTCTCTTTCTTCTCTACCACAAGTTACAAATTGCCACTGAATTTTAAATGCCATTGTGAGTTTTGAAAAGAACTGTGGATTTTTTTTCTTCATCTTTATTAGTAAATGAGTTTATTTAACCTTCTCCTTCTCCTTCTCCTTCTCCCTGTCTCTCTCTCTGTGTATACCTATTTCAATAGGTTCCCAATTGCAATTCCTTGAAATGAATGGTTACTTAACAGTTTTTGCCTGGCACCTTGGTAAATGCGTCTTTCACCTTAACAGGACCATGACAGCTGTTTAATAGGTGATTGTTCATCTGAATACCCATCTATGCCTTTAAATGGCTTCAGTCATCATTGTATCTGAGCACTGTATATCTGTGAGAGGCCACTGAATCTGAACCACAATTAAAATGAATTGGATTTTTAAAGTTTGGCTTAAAAAAACTGATTGTATTCCTGGTTTGTTACTGTTGTATGTATGTTTGGTAGTAGAAGTGGAGGGTGGAATAACACATTATATATATATATATATATATATATATATATATATAAATTAAAGTGTACCCTGCTGGATTATAACAAAGGCTGTAATTTCATCTATAG
This sequence comes from Pelusios castaneus, assembly GCA_007922175.1. Lineage (NCBI taxonomy): Eukaryota > Metazoa > Chordata > Testudines > Pelomedusidae > Pelusios > Pelusios castaneus. The sequence continues at coordinate 543,396 of ML685922.1, forward strand.
GTTCATTCTTACGATTTATGACATTAGTCCTTTGTATAAAGTTGCAGCTTGAAGCCCACATGGTGATAGATTTTATTCTCTAGTCAAAAGCTTTCTTGGACAGTACTGAAATATATAGCAGAACCTGCATAAAGGACTGTGCTGATGTCTAACTGATACAGGCATATATAATTCTCTGTCACAACATTCGGTAGGAGAACTTAATAATAAGATTACTCTAGTTTTATTGTTTTCTCCTTGGTTCCTCTCTCCCTTGCTATATGCTTTCATCAATCTCAGTCAAAGATTAGAAACAAAAAAACCCAGATTGATTTGCAAGCTTTGTTTTTTAGATTAAAAAGAAATATGTATAATTCGGAAGGTCTTCTCTCTCTCTCTCTCTCTCTCTCTCTCTCTCTCTCTCTCAAACATCGAATTAGAAGCCCTGAAATTGGAACTGATTTTATTCTTTCCTATAATAATATTTTTATGAGTAAATTGGAAGAACAGCCACTCAATGGGAGAGGAGGGAGAAATGGAGCTGACTAGTGCTACAGCAATATTTATGGGGAGTTTTGATGTTTAGGTTGGAACATAAAAGAGAACTTTTACTGTAGAAACCTTTCATAAAGCTCTTTTTGTTTCCTTCCCAACCTAAAAAAAAAAAAGATCATTTCTGCTAGGGATGGATGGATGAGCCAGTAGTACAAAGAAGGAACTGGTGCTGCCTTTGGCCCAGTAGGGGGGAACTTGTGTTTTTTAATACCCATACATTAATAATTATACCTAACTGTTATATAGTACTTTTCATTTGTAGATCTCCAAGAGATTTACAAAGGTGATAACGGTCATTATCCTCATTTTACAGATAGAGAAACTAATGCACAGAGACTAGCCCAAGATCACTCTGCAGGCCACTGGTAGAGTCAGGAATAGAAAACAAATTTCCTGAGTTCTGGTATATTGATCTAACCGCTAGGCCCTGCTAGTTGTTGTGCCTCTTACTACCCTGAAGAGCACAATTCTGGATGACTGAGAGGTGGATTCTGGGACCATTCTTTGGAATACAATGGGACTCTGATTGTAATACAAGTCCACTGCAATTTGTATCTCATACTACAGTAGAATAACATATGTAAAGAACGAGGAAAAAAGAATCTAAGGGTAAAATTCTGGCACTCCTGCTGAAACCATATCAGTAGTTATGAAATTTTATGCAAGGGCAATAAGACCAGTGGCTAGGTGAATAGAGAGCAATAGAAGCAGGTAAGTTACAGACAGTTCAGGCTGTGGCTCTCTTCTCTCCAGGACCGAGTGGTCCCGGCCAGAAGGGACCGCGGGGCTCCCTTCTCGTTGGGACCCAAGTGGTCCCGGCCAGAAGGGAGCCCCGCTCTCTTCTCCCCGGACCTGCGGGGTCTGGGCAAAAAGGGAGCGTGCTCCAGCCGACATGGGAAATCCTGAGGATGCCCTGTCGGCTGGAGTGCCGACAATTGCCAGCCCCATGCTCCAGCTGATAGGTAAACCCCAGGGATCCCCTGTCGGCTGGAGTGCTGGCAATTGCTGGCACGACCCTCCAGCTGATAGGGAAACCCCAGGAACCCCCTATCAGCTGGAGCGCGGTCCCGCAGAAGGGACTGCAGGGCTCCCTTCTCCCCAGGACCCCATTGTCCCAGCCAGAAGGAAGCCCCATGCTCCATTCTCCCTGAGACTGCTCAGGGCTGGTGGCTTCCCAGTCTTGGGGAGAACTAGCCCCGAGTGGGACTGGCTCTCCCTGGGACAAGCTGTGAGCGGTTTCCTGGGGAGAAGGGAGCCCCCGGGGCTCTCCAGCCAGGGCTCCGGGGGCATTCTCTCTGGCTGTAGCTGTAGCTGGGGAGCCCTTCTCCCCGGGTCCATGGCTCCTCTGGCAGGGAAGCCACGGGTCTGGGGAGAAGGGAGCAGAGGATCCCCAGGGGACAAGGGAGCCACAGTGGCTCCCTTCTGCCAGGGAGCCATTCGGGGCTCCCTTGTCCCATTGTCGTTGTCCCCCTGCCCTAGGGTGACTTTTATACCAAGTCGACTTAGGTCATCATGCTGTCTTAAGTAGACTGAGGAAGTTGACTTAAGCTCTAGTTCGAATTAAAACTCGGTGTTATTAATTCAAACTAGTTTTTCCTTATTTCGACTTAAGAAACAGCTTAAATTGAATAAAGGAAAGCCCAGTGTAGATGTGGAGTAAATTAAGTTGATTTAAGCCTCCTTAAGTCGACTTAATTTCTAAGTGTAGATGCACCCTAAGAACCTGCTTCTAGTAGAAACTCACTCCATGACTTAAAGTGTTCCATGAAGACTAAGCAACCAATACCCCCAAAATATGGAGAAACAGACACTCTATATTCCCCCAAACAGGGAGAAGAAGGATATTCTATATTTACTTAGGCCTAGTCCACCCCACAGAATGCGTATCTCCTGGCAACTTAGTCACTCTTATTTACCGTGCTGTCTTAACTCTGCTGTGTCGACCGGCAATGCTCTTCTGTCGATGTAGTGTTATTACACTTGGAGGGGTGGAGCTACTGTGTCAATGCAAGAGAACTTCCAGGATTGATTGAGCGGGCCTACACTGGCCACTCAATTGATCCTGCTACATCAATCCATGAGAATCAACACAGCATTTTGACTGTAAACATAGACTTAGACTGTAAATTCTGTGGGTTAGGAATCCTCTTTTTGTTCTGTGTTTGTACAGCTCCTAGTGCACTGGGTCCTGGCACAATGACCATGATAAAAATAAATAAATAAATAAATAAACAAATAAACAAATAAATAAATAATAGTACGTCTAATAAATGGCAGACCACGGATTGTTCACTGTGATAATTCTGTGATGGAAGGTCAGGTTAGGCACTACTTAAAGAAGTTGGATATGCACAAGTCTATAGGGCTGGATGAACTGCATCCGAGGGTGCTGAGGGAGTTGGCCGAAGTGATTGCGGAGCTGCTGGCCATTATCTTTGAAAACTCGTGGCGAATGGGGGAGGTCCTGGAGGACTGGAAAAAGGCAAATATAGCACCTATCTTCAAGAAAGGGAAAAAGGAGGATCCGGGGAACTACAGACTGGTCAGCCTCACTTCAATCCCTGGGAAAATCATGGAGCAGGTCCTCAAAGAATCCATCCTGAAACACTTGGAGGAAAATTGAGTGATCAGGAACAGTCAACACGGATTCATCAACGGCAAATCGTGCCTGGCCAACCTGATTGCCTTCTATGATGAGATGACTGGATTTGTGGATGCGGGAAGAGCCATTGACGTGCTATACCTCGACGTTAGCAAGGCTTTTGATATGGTTTCCCACAGCATTCTTGTCAGTAAGTTGAAGTATGGGTTGGAAGAGTGGACTGTAAGGTGAATAGAAAACTGGCTAGATCACCGGGCTCAGCAGGTAGGAATCAATGGCTTGATGTCTAGCTGGCAACCAGTAATGAGTGGAGTGCCCCAGGGGTCGGTTCTGGGGCTGGTTCTGTTCAACATCTTCATTAGTGATCTCAATGATGGGATAGATTGCGTGCTTAGTAAGTTTGAAGATGACACCAAGCTGGGGGGAATGGTAGACACGCTGGAGGGCAGGGACAGGATCCAGGGGGACTTAGACAAATTGGAACACTGGGTCAAAAGAAACCTTATGAGGTTCAACAAGGACAAGTGCAAAGTCCTGCACTTAGGATGGAAAAATCCCAGGCACTGTTACAGGCTGGGGACCGATCGACTAAGTAGCAGCGCTGTAGAAAAGGACTTGGAGGTTATGGTGGACGGGAAACTGGATATGAGCCAACAGTGTGCCCTTCTTGCCAAAAAGGCCAGTAGGATTGTTGCCAGCAGATCGAGGGATGTGATAATTCCCCTCTATCCGGCACTGGTGAGGCCGCATCTGGAACACTGTCTCCAGTTCTGGGCTCCCCACTACAGAAAGGATGTGGACAAATTAGAAAGAGTACAGCGGAGGGCAACATGGGGCTGGGGCACATGACTTACGAGGAGAGACTGAAGGAAGTAGGCTTATTCAGTCTACAGAAGAGAAGACTGAGGGGGGATTTGATAGCAACCTTCAATTACTTGAAGGAGTGCTCCAAAGAGGAGGGAGGTAGGCTATTCTCGGTGGTAACAGAGGACAGAACGAGGAGTAATGGTTTCAAATTATAGCTGGGGAGGTCGAGGTTGGATATTAGGAAAAGCTTTCTCATTAGGAGGGTGGTGAAGCATTGGAATGGGCTACCTAGGGAGGTGGTGGTATCTCCGTCTTTGGAGATATTTAAGGTTTGGTTAGATAAACCCCTGGCTGGGATGATTTAGTGGGAGTGGTCCTACTTTTAGCAGGGGTTTGGACTAGATGACCTCATGAGGTCCCTTCCAGCCCTATGATTCATGAAAAAAATGGTAAGCATCTCCCAGACAGCTTCCAAATCAAAAGAAAGGCTAAATTCACCAAGTGAATTATTCATTCAGCTCAATCTCCTCCATAAACCAAGTTAATTGCTAGCAGAAACACATACATCAAAGAGGGAGAAAAGAGTTTGACAGTGAGAAGGGAGCTAACAAGTTCTGTGTCTGTAACACATTTGGCCCAAAAGTCAGTTACTAAGCTATGGGTTGTTCTTACTTGTAATTTCAGAGGTATTTAAGTAGAAGAGGAGCATTTCGCCCTCAAATGCCATGGAAACAGAGAAGAAAATAAGGAGTTGTGAGGTGAATTGTCATGATGTTGGTAGGTTTAATTTGTCAACAGTGAGAGAGTAAGTACTATAGGAGCTCTTTAAATAGACTTAGGGAGCCTTCCTTTCTCTGCCTTCCTATTTCAACACATAAGAAAGGAACACCACATTAAACATATCTTCAGAACCCAATAATATAGGGAGAAAATACCTCTTCATCACAAATCTAGTTTCAAAAGCAGAAGAGAAAGAAGTCTTTCTCACAGCTAAGAGATGGGAGGATAAAAATTGTTCTTATCTGACAAAATAACAAAAAAGAATAGTAAGCACACATCAGTTTATGGAATATGCAGGCTTCTTCCTGTATTAAGGGAGTTGTGCACATTGCTAGATTCCTCCCAAATTGCAGGACCTGAAGAAAAATAAATCTATAAATGAGCCATTTCAGAAGGGAAGAAAGCTGAGAGTCAAGAAGGTCTAGATGGCCTAGTGAAATGAAGACCATTATCACCTCCAGGACATCAGGGAAATCTAACTTAGGTTGTTAGTGGTTAAACATCATCATCTCCATCAAAGATATTGTTCCATGGACTGTGTGGAATGAGACAGTAGATTGAGCCCAAGTGCTTCTGGCAAAAGTAAACGAGCAAAAAACCCCACTATCACAATTTACTTTGGTTAGCAGTCTCAACAGAGACATCATGGATTGAACCTGCTAAATCAAGGCTGACCCACTATGATAAGACAGTATGTGGAGAAGCTTCCTTTACCACCACCCATCCTATACCAGTTCTGTGTCTCTGTTCCCGAGAGCCATTAATCCATCCACCATCCATAAATTCACACAAAAGGCTGAAATTCAGCTCAAATAGAAGTGACATGAATGAGAACTGTTCCATAAATGACTGTCCCATTTTAGCCAGGACAGTCACATTTCAAGTTCTGTCGCAAATGTCATGACTTTTTTTTTTTTAAACTGGGCATTTTTCTTGGTCTAGGTGTACACAGAGGAACACTTGGGCAAGAGCAAATTTGAACAAATACCCAGTTTTCCAAAAAGAGTCATTATGTATGTGACATTGACTTACACTGTTGGCCCCACATGGGATGCTCAGGCATGCCACAATGCTAGTCTGACCTGAATCGCCTGGCATCACTGCTTACCTGTTGTTAGTTTAGGGATATATGGTCACCCTAATCTTTCCTGGAAACCAAGTTTAAACACAAATCCTATAGCCATGATGATGGGAATATCAATCTGATAAAAAACAGACAGGCCAGTTGCTAAATTATTTGAGATGGAAAATAAATTCTGAACAAGCCTAAACGAAGGAAGATACAACATTAAGCCCTCAAGTTTTACACATCATGGTTTTGGAGATAGTTTCCTCTGTAAGTGGCCCTCACCTTTGAATGTGAACCATTGTATGACAAATTTCACTGGGCTAACACTTGGAATACCTTTTTATGATTCATTTGCTTTGACAAAGTGTCAGCTCCTTCATTACACAGCCAAGGGCAGGATAGTGCAAGCAGGAAAGGACCAAAGTGAACAGGATAAAGAGTCAACAACTCCAGTCTACAAAAATAGACTTATCCGTTAACAAAACGATTAAAACAATTACTTAAATAGCCAAGTGTGTATTGTAGACCAGTTCCCAGGTAATTTTAACCCACTTGCTGACAGGTTATGTGGGTTTTCACATGCTAATTTATCAGTACAATAAAAAATTACTGAATAGCCTAGTGTGTATCCTTGTCTGGTTCCCAAGCAACTTAACTTACACATTGACAACTTATGTGGATTTTCACATACTTATTTACCACTTCAAATCGAAATGCACTTACCATAGTAGCCTCTGTATCATATTACATATAGAATGTTCCTCTTAAAACACTCAATAAATGGTCTTCCATATGTTCCATAAACCTAGCTGTTTGCCCAAGCTGTGAAGAAACAAAGAAGCAATGCGAGAGGTGGTTTTCTTAGACCAAGATTTTAAAAGTTGCTATAGACTTAGGCTAGAGAAAGCAATTCTGTTTACCTCAGAAGGCTGAATTGTACCAGTATGACTGAATAATAGCAACATTTCCATCTGCTTGGTTCCTTTTCAATCAAGAATTTAAAGTGCTTTATAAAGGATTTTTTTCATCCAGCTCCATTTCAATGTATACAAGTATCATAGCCAACCATAAAATGGGTGAATCAAAGAAAAGAAAGCTTTAAGTCCTTAATTTCAGAAACATCCTTTAATTTTGGATGCCTCAGTTCTTGTCTTTCCAGTTTTAAATACTTTATAGTGTTCTTTAGTTGACCACCCAAAATGTCATTCAATATCAGTGGCCAGTTCTGAAAATCTTGTTCTAAATAATAATACCTACTTCTTATATTGCACTTTGCAGCAATTGATCCCAAAGCATGTTCTAATGGAGGCAAGCATCATTACTCCCATTTTACAGATGGGGAAACCGAGACACAGAGAGGTGAAGTAACTTACTCAAAGTCATTCAGCAGACTAGTGGCCAAGCTGGGAGAAGAATCCAGGTGTTTGGAGTCCATGTCCAGCATGCTACCCACTAGGCTATGCCCAATGATGTAAAGCAATTTACTAGCATAACAAGAAATGGAACACAAAAGTCCTTCGATATTAGTCTCACACTCTACCCACCAGACAATCTTTCACTACCCTTAGCTACTAGGTAAGAACACAGAAAGCATATTTAGCTGCCATGATGATATTGAAAGTTACTGTTGCCCCATGTCCACATTATGACTCAGAATGAAGGAGGATAATGTTAATATTAGACAAGCACCTACAGAAAGGAAAACACCTTGTTAAAGTGTAGCAGCTACAGTACCACAGCACTACCCAGTGATTCTTTCCCAATTCTCCAGAACAATAGAAAATACAAGTCAAATGTTAATCTTGGGGACGATAGCAGAAACTACCCACTTTGCATGTATTCACTCTGAGATCCTTTCACATAAGGACAGGGTTTTCTTTAGAGAATAAAGAGAGCTCAGTAACACTTCATAAATCAGAATAGTGTTTCAGGTTAACAAACCCTTCATGAAGATGGGCTGAAGTTTTCAACAAAGTGTTAACACCCTGACTTCTGGTAGATTTGCTGTTATAAATCAGCTTTGCATGGCTAACCACCAGAAAGACTATATACATTTAAACATGCACATTTTCACTCTCCATCTAGAGGCTGGTGTGAAAGCAGGTATAAGAGTTTCACGAGAACTTTGTTAATTCCTAACAACAGTCTCTTCATGCAAGTGATATTAATGTTTTTGAACATTAAAAGTAAGTAAATGTTTAGTTCATAGCAACACTATTGTGTAACACTCTCTCTCTCTCTCTCTCTCTCTCTCACACACACACACACACACACACATACTTTCTATCATAACATTTTTCTTTCTTATTTAAAGAAACTCCACCAACGAGGCTGAGATCTTATATTTAGAATTTGTTAAAAGTACACAAGCATAACAAAATTTAATCGGTTCCAGAAGGGTAGCTGTGTTAGTCTGTGTACAGCAAAAAACAAGAGTCCTGTAGCACCTTAAAGACTAACAAATTTCTTCGGGCATAAGTTTTTGCGGGCTCCAACCCACTTGCATTTGATAAGTATGTAAAAGTCTCAATTGTTTATGTTTTTAAATTGAAACATCCAGTACTGTATTTGCTAGTTTGTATAAATAAAAGTGACTAGTAGGAAAGTGAAGCTGTCCAAAAGCATCTTCCAAAATGAGTGGGACATGAAAAAACCAAAAGACATAAATTACAAATTTACTTTTCCTTTAAAATATATTTCAGTTTCTATCACCCTGAGTTACTAGCAAATTGACTAAGGATGATGCTGAGGTTCTTTTTCGTATATGTTTTATCATGTAAATGGCCCATTTAAGAAAGCATAAAGCAGATTTTTGGTTTTGCTGCACTGGGTGTTTTGTGCTGTTCTTGTTGTGCAAAACACTCCTAAAGCCTTCTTAACCAGTCCCCCTGCAATGGGAAACTTTGGGTGGCACAATATTGACATATTCCAGAGGGGTAGCCGCATTAGTCTATTGCAGAAAAACAACAGAGTCCTGCAGCACTTTTAAAGACTAACAGATTTATTTATCGCATGAACTTTCGTGGGAGAAAATCCAATGACTCCTACTCCCTTCTTTGGAGAGCACCATAGTTTCTATATTACAATATCCCCTGGCTCCAGGGATGGTTCCTTCTGGAGGTGAATCAGACCTGCCCTCAGGTTTCTCTCATGCCAAAAGCAGATGCATGTCACACCCAAATCAGAGGCCACAAAGGTGGTTTAAAGGCACCTCTGCCACTCCTTCCCCATCTCATGTTAAGCCTAGCTCAGCTGAACCAGCATATCAGCTCCCCATTTCCTAACTGCTCATATTTTACTAATGTAAGGAGAAAAATCCCCAAAGGCATTAATAATAGAATGTTACTGACTCATTCCATTTTATGTCATTTTGTATCATCTCACTGTAACTCTGAAATCCCACTAATGGAATAGTGAACCTATTTCACAATTACTGCAATAACAGCTACTGGTTTGGAGATTAGTGACAGGATTTGGAAAGCACCTTTATAGTTATTAAGTATTGCCACATTCTTTCCAAGCATTTATTTACTGCAACTCACATCACCATATTAACTGACAGTTAAGGTATCTTCTAACTCAGCACCTCAGGCAATTATATGACAGCACAGGATAGTCTGGTCTCAAATCATTATCAGTGTACAGTACCACCTTAATAAACAGTCCTTATCTGTCTGCAAGCTGGACTGGTGGTCACAAGGAAATATGCATGACTATATATATGGGTTGCTATAATTCCACCCATTACTTTAACTCCAGTTTGGAATAAAAAGGTTTCCCTTTCCCTTTACAAACTCCCCTTCTGTATACCAAGACACACTCTTCAGTCACACAGGATGGTGTTCTAAAAGTTGAATTCACTTTTCCATGGTTGTAAGCTTATCCAATAGCTGGTACTCATTGTGGGAATGTAAAATACACTGAATCTTTCCCTTGAGAAAGTCTATACTACCTCTTTTAGCTGGCAAGAGGAATAAGACTCGTAAAGGCAGGCCCTTCAAGCATTAATTTACTGTGCCTCACAGAAAGCTTTCAGGATATAACTCCATCAAAATATTATCAGAGGCAATGAGTAATTTTACCTTTGCACTGTTCCCTGGGGCATCACTATCTGTAATCTGATTATACTAGTACAATAGGGGATCGTTATGTAATGAACAATACTTAAAATAAGCATGAAGTGGAAAAGTGCTGGGTGATGTTACTGTGGTAAATGTGAACTATGTACATCAAAGGGTTTAAGAATGTACGTGCATCAAAGAGTTAAGAATGAGTAAACTGGATGTGTCATAGACAGTTGAATGTGTATACTACTGCCCTCTACAGAATGGATTAATAAGTTACCAATTGTGCATCTTAGACCTTACACTTATCAACTAATGCCATACAACAGACATAATGGATAAACACATCACTAAACTAATCGCTAATGATTACATCACATGAAGGAAGACAACTGAAAAGCGGCACATTTAGAAGTTCTTGTATTCAAATGTTGGAATTCTAAATACTAAAATGGGTGAACCTGAGTGACTGGTATTAAATGAGTATATTGATATAAAATGTATCACAGAAACTTGGTGGAATGATGACAATCAGTAGATCTTGTAATATCAGGGTTCAAAATATATAGGAATGACAAAATAGGTCATGCTGGTGTGGGAGTGGCACTATATGTGAAAGAAAGCATAGTGTCAAATATAGTAAAAAAATTAAATTAATCAGAGTACCATAGAATCTCTATGCATAGGCAATCCACACTTGAATAAGAATATAGCAGTAGAAATATACTACTGACTAACTGACCAGGATGATGATGGTGATTGTGAAATGGTCAGAGAGATCAGATATGATATGGAAATAGAAAAATCAATAATGATGGGGGATTTCAACTATCTCTTGACTCACTCTTGACTCACTCTTGACTCTTGATTCACTCTTGATGTCACTATCTATTGATATTGTTATATGTTACCTAAGGATGGGCTGCAGAGATAAAGTTTCTAGACGCCCTTATGGTTGCTTCTTGGAGCAGTTAGTCTTGGTACCCACAAATGGAAAGTTAATTCTTGATTTAGTCCTAATTAGAATGCATGATCTGGTACAAGAAGTGAATATAGTGGAACTGCTCCGTAATAGCAATAGTAATGTCTAGATAGTTAAATTCTATTAGAATTCTTTTTGGGGGGGTGTCAATAAACATGGAAAACAGGAAAATAGTGTATTAGACTTTCAGGGGATATAGTGTACTTGAACAAGGTCCCTCATCAAAGGCTCTTAAACAAAGTTAGCAGTCATGAGATAAGAGGAAAGCTCCTCTCATGGATCAATAACAGGCTAAAAGACAGGAAACAGAACAGGAATAAATATTCAGTTTCCACGGTGGAGAGAACTTAATAGCAGAGTCCCCCAAAGATCCATACTGGGAAAGTACTGTTCAACATATTCATAAACGATCTGGAAATGGGTAAACACTAAGGTGGCAAAATTTGCAGGCAATTCATAATTACTCAAGATAGTTAAATCCAAAGCAGACTGAAGAGTTACAAAGGGATCTCATGGAATTGGGTGACTGGAAAGCAAAAGAGCAGATCAAATTCAATGTTGGTAAATGCAAAATAATGCACAGTGGAAAACATAATCCCAACTATACATAAAAAATGATGTTAACACTGAAGAAATAATCTGTGGATAGTTCTCTGAAAACATCTGCTCAATGTTTAATAGCATTCTAGACACCTAACAGAATGTTAGCAACCATTAGGAAAGGGATAGGTAATATGATAGAAAATATCATATGCCTCTATATAAATACACAGTAACCCCACACCTTGAATATTGAGTGCAGTTTTGGTCATCCCATGTAAAAAATATATATTAGAATTGGAAAAAAAACAGAGAAGGCAACAAAAGATGATGAAGGTATGGAACAGCTTCCATATGAGGAGAGGTTAAAGACTACAATTTTTCATTTTGCAAAATAGATGAGTAAATGGGATATGATAGAGGACTATAAAATCATGACTGATATAGAGAAGGTGATTAAGGAAGTGTTATTCACTTTTTTAGATAACACAAGAGCCAGGATTTACCCATTGAAATAATAGGCAGCAGATTTAAAACAAAGAAAAGGAAGTTCTTCACACAATGCAAAGCCATGCTGTGGAACTTATTGTCAGGGTATATCATGAAGTCCAAAATTATAACTGGGTTATTAAAGAAAAATAAAACCTAGATAAATTGATTGAGGATAGGTCCATCAATGGCTATTAGCTGAGATAGTCAGGGATGCAACCCCATTCTCTAGGTGTCCTTAGCCTCTGGCTGCCAGAAGCTGGAAATGGATGACAGAGTTGATGGATCACTTGAGGACTGCCTGTTCTGTTCATTCTCTCTGAAGCACCTGGCATTGGCCATTGTCAGGAGACATGATAGTGGGCTAAATGGACTATTGTTCTGACCCAGTATGGCCATTCTTACATAAATGAATCTGAACTGTCCATGCCAACTATCGGCTATTCATTATTTGTGTTGCATGACTGGCTCACCAAACTCATATGACAGTATTGCTGTTTCCCGATGGAATGAGTGAAACTTATTGAGCAGGAAAATAATTAAAAAATGAACACTTTCCAACATGATTTACACCACTAAATTGTTTATTTAAACCAGTAATTATTTGGGGCCTGATCCATTTAAAACTCAATGAAATAAATGAGAACCGTGGGTGCTTAGCATCTCTGAAAAAAAAAAAAATCAAGATACACAAAATATTTTTGGGAGTACTTAGCAACCCTCCATTGATTTTGCTTCTGAGGAACATAACCTCATAACAACAACAAATCTGCTTTTTATTTTGCCCAGTTATGCATGAATTCATTTTTTAAATATACAACTGTCTCTGGGGTTTTGCACAATGACAGCCATGAAGTCCTATATGGTTGCAGTGCTATTATAAACTTGAATCTGAAACTTGTCTGGGGTCTGAAGCAGTTCAGTTTCACCCCATATAGTTTTGCTTTTTATTTAGTTTTGAGAATATTGAAATGTTACTGCTCTTGCACCAAGAAACAAGAAATGCAGACAATGTTGTGCTGTGTTGTGATTTCCAGCCCAAGTGTATCGTTTTAAGAACCCTGAATAAAGTTTGAATTCTTAAAGTTTAGATGATTATATGAGCCAAACTTTTCCACTTCAACCATGCCTAAAACAGAGCACAGTATATACATTCATATGGAGTCAGATCACAATATACTTACATTGAGCAGCTACAGTAGTACCTTCACTACTGTGTGTTAACACTGAAGAATCTGGCTCTTAGTTAAAAAGTACTTTCTAAAGGTATTCATGGTGTGCTCTCCTGTAAAGCCATTCAAAGAGATAAAAGCATAGGAAACAGGCATTTTAACAGTCTGTTTAATAAAACGAATGAAAAAGTTTGTGGTTGTTCCTTTCTAAACTCACCTTTTATGGAGATTGTGCCATGACTGTCATGCACATGAAATGTAAACTCATGAAACAATGTATTTCTGTACAAGCGACTTCAGAGTCAATCATAATCTTATGAAATGAGAATTATGGATTGTATGATATATGCATAGGTAATTAACATGCTGGTCCTTAAAGGAGAATGACCACTGTTAACTGCCGGTAGAAAACAATGGAACACTACCTGGTGATATGTAGAAACTACTAAGGAACTTTCATAGTGATGTTGTGCAATCCACACTATATAAAAAAAGCACTAATTTGCAACTATGACCTGAACACTAATGGCCGGGATTCTCAGAGTACGTCTATCGTGCAATTAAAAATCTGGACAGTTCCAGTTCATTCAAAGTCATGGGGCTCAGACTAGACTAAGGAAACGTCTATCCTTGCAGGCTCCTAGGCTATGTCTACACTAGAAAAAGTTAGGTTGACTTTGTTAAGTCGACTTAAAGACGGCCTTATTAAGTTGACTTAACAAAGTAGACTAAGTCGACTTAACTTGAAGTTAAGTTTAAGTCGACCTAGTCCACTTTGTTAAATTGACTTAAACACCCTTAAGTTGACTTTATTATTCTCCCAAGGAGAAGCCCTCCTAGCCTGGTGAGTCGAGGTTCTAAAGGAGCCTCGCCTCCCCTGGACCTAACTAGTCCATTTAGAGAGTCTAGTATAGACTCTCTACATTGACTTAGTAAGGCCAGGTTTAAGTCAACTTAAGAGTCCTGTGTGGACTCTCTAAATCGACTTAATAAGGTCACCTTAAAGTCAACTTAGTAAAGTCGACTTAGTAAAGTCGACCTAAATTTTTCAGTGTAGACATAGCGTCAGGGAATATTGCCAGCTAGAAAAGTTAGAGCAGTCCCTAGGGTGCTCTAACCTATTTCAGGACCCAAGGTGGTACATGTCTGCCCTGACAACTGGAGAGCTATAACTGTCTGGTGCCAGTGGTCTTTCTCTGCTCTTCTTCAGTGAAGAAATTCTATGAAGAGGAGAATCTGGGGCTGCAGAAGTATACTAATGTGCAACTACAGTTGAGAGGATAGTATAATATTTTATAAGTGTTATCAATAATATTTCTTAGACTGTAAACTGTGGGGTGCGTTTGTCTAGCTTTTCATTTGTGCACTGTGTACCACAGATGGGCCCTTATCCTGTCTGGGGCCTTCAGGCATTGTGTAATATTATTAAAAACGAATATTAGAAGCTGACAGAAAAAACACAGAATGGTATCTTATGGTTAACTCAGGGAGCTAGGAATGAAAACTCTTAGGCTCTTAGCGTGTGTCTACACTTACAAGTTACGTCGACATAAGGAGGCTTAAGTCGACCTAACTTACTCTCTATCCACAAGGGGCTTTTATTAAGTTGACTTAAGCTGTTTGTTAAGTCAACTTAAGGAAAGTTTAAGTCGACTTAATAACACCTAGTTTTAGGTCAACTTAAGGCTTAAGTCGACTTTTTAAGTCAACTTAAGCCACTGTGGACGCCCTAAGTCAACTTATTCCATAAGTCGACCTAGATGGGGGGACTAAGGAGCCCCACATGGCTCCCTGACAAAAGGGAGCTACGGGAGCACGGCTCCCTTGGCCCCTGGGGGAGCACCTGCTCCCTTCTCCTCAGGATCTGCGGCTTCCTGGCAAGAGCAGCCGCGGTTCCTTTTTTGCTGGGAAGCTGCGGTCCGGGGAGAAGAGCTTCCCAGCCAGGGCTCCAGTGGGAGAGAATACCCTGCTGGTACTGCGGCGGCAAGGGATTTCCCCATCGCCCTGGCTGGGGGTGAGGGAATCCCCACTGCCTCAGCTGGGTCTCCAGTGGTGAGGGAATCCCCCACTGAAGCCCCGGCTGGGGTGGAAGGGATTCCCTCGCCACTGGAGCCCTAGCCAGAGAGGCAGAGGAATCCCTTGCCACCGAAGCTCCAGTGAGGGATTCCCTCCCTGCTGGAGCCCTGGCTGGGGAGCCCAGGCAGCTCCCTTCTCCTCGGGAAGTCGCGCGCGGATTGTCCCGGGGACAGCCAACCGCACACAGCTGGCTCTCCCCGAGACCGGGAAGCCACGAGCGGCTTGTCCTGGGGAGAGCCAGCCACGCGCATCATCAGAAATTTTCTCGATGCACAGAGAAACATGCCTTAGATATCTGTTGCTCACTACTGTGCAGAACAGTGTCAATATAAAGAGCTTTCTTCTTCCTCAGTTTTGTTTTGAGACATGTATTGAAACCAACTTAAAATGAATTAATACGTATTTAATTTTCTATTGTCACTTCTGATTCCTTTCAATATAATTTGAAAGTTTCACAAAGAAAATTACACTCAAAAGTGCATCAAGGAGGTAAAATTATATCTATTTGAACTGAATTTCTACTCATTAGCAATTTTGTAGGCAACACACAATACAAATAGTTCATCAGTTAATAAAAATCTGACCAGCAGGTTTTTTTTTTTGGCACATAATAGCGAATGTTTCTTTATCCACTGAAATTTACGGCATTTTACTGCCATATATAAACACATTTAGTTGCATCTGTGTGCTACAAATGATGTCCTCTGTCTGTTTAGTTAATCATAAGCTCAGTATGCATCCCTGGCCCCAGGCATTGGTGAAGTACAGTGACAAAACATCACAAGAATCACATTGCAGATATTATACAGTAACCTGAAAATAAATTTTACAATGCATTTTCCTGGTGCTCTCTTTCACAGAATTATAGGACTAGAAAAGACCTTAAGAAGTCATCCAGTCCAGCCCCCTTCAGTTATGGCAGGACCAAGCATTATCTTTAATATATTATACGAAGTACACACACTCTGCCATACCACCCAAGCTTTGGTAAATTCAAGCAATTACAAGCAGAGGCACAAACCCAAATACCACAGCTGTTACTCTTTTATGTGCTTGTCAGGGAAGTAATTTTTTTTCTATTCTAGAGGCTAACAAATGTGAGCAAATGGCACCTATTTGCCAATGAACTCTGAGGTTGTTTTGAAATAATTTGCAGGAAATAGTCCTTTACCTCTTTTTTCTTTCCAAAATATCTATGAAGAGATCAGTTTATTCTAATTTATCCATCACTTTAATTTATTCACTAAGAATTTGTTTGTTTTGTTTTTAACTCTAGGAATTGATTGAAAATGCAAGTAGTGCTGTTTACTTGCAGTTGATCATATACATCATATGGTATATTTCTTGTTCCCTGACTGGATGTCCATGCAAGCTGTTCTGGAGCAAATACATGTCTGCAAAACTCAATCACAGGAATGTTCCCAAAACACAAACATAAATAGCACTCAATACACATGGCTAAAGGACATTATTTGAAAATCTAAATGAACATTCCAATTTTTTTGGTGAGCAAAAAACCAGTTTTGGTTATTTATCATTTAACATGGTTCATATTATGTATTAACAGATTTGCCATCTGGTATGGGAATATCCAGTCCATTAACATGTGCTATTAGTATACTATATAAAAAATGACACTATCAATTTCATCCTAATTTGGGGTGCAGTTGTACTCCTGGAATACATGCACAGAAAGGATCCTTCACAGACCAATCTTCTCTTGTGTGAAAAGGTAGTTCAGATGCCTACTTGCAGGATGGGATGTTCTGAAAAGCCAAAGCCTGTATGAGAGGCAGTAAGTTAACTAGGAACAATGGGTGTCTCCTCCCCTCACCAATCTATTGGCCATGCAGTGGTTATCTCTATAGATGCTACATTACATTTCCACAATGGAGAATAAGATCACCCTGTTTAAGAATGATCCTAGAATGGGGCTAACTGCTAAAGCCCTGGCAGCAGATCATTACTGTGTCATGGCCTGGAGGACTGGGAAATTGAGAGTCCACTGGAGTCACAGAGTTGGCATGGGAGCACAGGATTTCTATGTGGATGGTCTCTGACTTGGTATTAATCTCTTGGGAGCTCAATGGATCCTGAGAATCTATGAGGTTGTGAGTCAGTCCAACATCTTGTTATGTTAACCAGGGGTGGTGGAAGAGGGAGGGAGCAAACTCCACCCTGCACTGGAAAGATGGTGTTGAAAGCTCTGCAAGGACTACCACATAGATTGCTATCAGGTGTAACAGCCATGGGCTATGTCTACACTTGTTCAAGTAAGTTGATTTAGCATTTCTACACTGTAAATTTAGGTCGACTTAAAGTCGACCTTGTCAAATCAACTTAGAGCATCCACACTTGATGTCCAAGTTACTTGTAGGGGCTAGGTGGACCTGGGAATGGTGCATGGTGGGAAGGGGGCACCTCTCATTCCCCGGGGACCCCTTCAAAAGTGCCAGGGAGCTCAGCATCTTCCCCATTGTACCAGGGAACATGGGGGCTGAGCAGGACAGGGGCAGGGTTTAGGAGCAGGGTGGGCAGGGCTGTGTCCTGCCCTGTGGGTGGGTACACCAGTCTCTGGCTGTGCCAGGCACCCTGGCAGGGAGGTCAGTGGGGGAGCCCTGGGAGCCCATTAAGTTGACTTAGAGTCGACTTCGGGCTAATCCGTGTCTACACTGGTTTAAGTTGACTTAATAAAGTTGACTTAACCAGTAAGTCGAAGTAAAAGGAGGTCTTAATAAGTCGACTTAAAATTTCCTTAAGTCGACTTAAGCTGCATCTCAGGTCGACTTAAGGAAACTGTAGTGTAAATGCAGAGTAAATTAAGTAGACTTAATTTACTAGTGTAGACGCACCCATGAAATCAGACTATTAAGAGTTCATCGAGATGTTGAATTTCTGGTGGAAATTACAGTAGAGTTAGGCCAAGTCTACACTGATGGCGGCAAATTTGCCACCATCAGTTCAATCCTTTCTGGTTCGATTAAGCAGTCAGTGAAGACCTGCTCAATTGATCTGGAATTCAACGCAGTAAGTCCCCCCCCCTCAAGAAGAGTAGCGCTGAGTCAAAGGGAGGGCATTTCCCTTCGACTCAGCACCATGGAGTCACCAGGGTAAGTAAGCATTAGGAAGTTGAAGGGAGATATGCTAGTTTTTTTATGTAGCTTGCTTATCTTCCTTTGGCTTCCACCAAATTCCACAGTCAGTGTAGTCCTGGCTTGAGTGAGTCTGGTAGCTCATATGCATCTCAAGAAGTACAGCAGAGCAGAAATATGGGAGCTCAGAAAAGCCATTTGTATTATTAACTACAGAAGAGCAAAACTGATAGAAAATATGGGGCATTACTGCAATAATTTCAAGGATTAAAACATTTTGTTTTCCTTGATTTCTTTATAGATCTCTGGTGGCAAATATAAAACTTGCAAATATACCAAAATCCGTGAGAGAAACTCTGACTCACATTGAGATTTATGACAGTTTGGCCCTTTGACTTCAGGGGGCCAAGATTCCACCCTCTATATCTTAATGGATAAATCCTTACAATTAAGTCATTAATTAAATATAATTAATGAATACAAATCCTGAGAGTTGTGGATTGTTTTGTTTTTTTCTTGTAAACAGAGATCTACATATGGTTTTCTTTCCCCTCTGAGTCAAAGAGGCAATTATGTTTTCAACACTGAATTGCTTTTAATGTCCAAAAATATTCTACTCTGAACAAAAATACTTAAACAGACCTTTTTATTGAGTAATTAAATCCAACATACACAATTCACTGTACAAGACTCTTTTATATGAAATTGTGTACATAGTACAAATAGCTTGTGGCCAGAAGTTTATTAGCAAGGGTTCTGTGGATGCACTCTACACATAGTAGGAGTTTGTTTAAACTTTTATAGAAAGAGTGTATGATATCATATTTTATTATTTGAAAACTAGAATGACTCAGACTTGTTCTGTGGTCCAAAAGGAGATGAGAGGCAGACCAGCTGAACGTCTGTGGATTAATATAAAAGGGGGACAAAACAGGAATGATCTCATGGTCAGGGTCTTCTGTAGGCCATCAAATCAGGAGGAGAACAAATAACAGAAATATCCAAAACATAAGAATTTAACTACCCAGAAAACTGGGGGGAAAGTAATATGGAAAAAAAACCACAAAATGTTTTGATTATTTTAGGTTTCTTTTCTGACTGAAACAAATTGGCAAAATTTACTCAAATTTCCGATTTTTTTTTAATGTGAATCCACATTTTTCTGATGAGAAAAAAGGTTGCATCTGGAACCTTTTGCCCACCTCTAGTGGCGTCTTACTACCAGGAGGAACTGGAGCTAGGTGCAAGAGTGGCATTCTGGAAGGTATGTTGTTGGATGCTACTTGATCAATGTTCTACCCCAAAGCAACTATTCTCCTATGAACCCTGCAGACTCGCATTCTGAGTGGTGATGGTGTCAGGGTGAGGGAGCTTCCTTCTTGATTCTGGATTTGGGAACTCTGTTTACAATTGTTCGTATCTGCTGGAATCGCAGTAGTCCCAGCTGTATCACTAAGATACACTGATGGATCAATTACAATCGATCAAGCATTCCAAAATGACTGATACTAGAATGTGTGATGATGTTGTCTTTGAATTTGTCTGTATTTGCAGGTGAAGAATGAACATTGTCTAGTCTTCTTTGCCTTGGAACATTTGAGACAACAAGAGAAAATGTTTTGTTTTTCCATTAACTTACTGTCATGAGATGCACATCTGTGCACCCCCAGGTTATGATATATGTAACCTTTTTGTTCACTTTTGCAGTGTAATTGTATGATTTGATGTCAATTATGCCATGTGAGCTTCCCTTTTGAAGGCTCTGCCATATTGTTATGATGTGTCATGTTTCCTGCAGCATCATGTATGTGTACAGATGTGAAGCATGTTACATGGTTCAGACTATCAGGGCTATCTCTCAGCATGGTGGCTGGAGTGGTGCATGACAAAGGTAATGCAAATTGAGTTCCTTGGCTCAGGTAGGACAAAGGGAATCCCAGCAGCACAGAGAAGGGGGAGCAAAAGGAGGACTGAAAATAAATACGGACACTTTGAACATTTAGAGGCTTTTTGCCAGAGAAACACCACCTTGAAAACGAATCCAAGAGGCTGAATCTATCCATGTGGCCAGGAGGGCCAAGAGTGGCTGAATACCACCAGCAGCCAGTCTTGTGGGTAAGAATGAGGATAAGCAAGATCTTGTGAGTAACTTGGACAGTAATGTTATTTAGCATGCATCTTATATATTTTATTTGCTTGTGATAATTTCTGACTCCTTTATTAAATGATTGTGTATTTATTTGCTATATACTCACTTAAAATCATATTCGAATCAATAAACTAACATTTGTTTTATCTAAAGCTGTGTAAACTTTAGAGGGTGTGAATGAGTGAGGCTGGGCATACCCATTTCATTGACAAACGGACAAACAAATGGCTATGAGTCTACAGTGATTGTGGAAGGGTCCCAATCCCTGTAGGATGGAAGTTCCTGCTTAGTATCTGGTGGCTCAGGATGCTCACTTGGAGACCATCCCCTGAGTGGCCAGAGGGCACACACCCACTGCCTGGGACCAATTACATGCAGGAGGCTGGTGTGGACTGACTCAGGAGTGAGTGGTCACCTGGCTAAGTGAGGTGAATCGGGGTTCAGGAGTGGAGATGGCGGTGGGTCACAGCCACCCACCAGACCAGATCCTGGGAGGGGAACCTCACACTCTCCAAAATAGAGTGTTTGTCACTATATCAAATGATGTATCACTAAATAGTTTACAAAAAAGAGGTTATTAAAACATTGGCTGGCCAATCAGGAATGTAGCCACTTTGCTCCTTTCACCTCGTTTGTCTGTCTGTGTTTCAGGCTAGGAATTTTGGGGGACCAAGGCTATGCTTTCCTTTTTGGATTAAGACAAGACTAGCACATTGTGGGCACTTTCTGAAACAAATACTTTATTAGTAAAGATGAATACAGTAATTTTTATTCTATTTACAGAAGACTCACAGTACAATTATTGAAATCAGTACTGTCAGTAGTTGCCTTTATTAATGAAACACATAAACTTATTAAAATTATATTGCTTGTTTGACAAGACTTATTTTCCATGAAACCATGTTGACTGATAGTATACTAACAGCATTTAATTCTTTGCTGATGGTATCACATATTCATCTTTCCATAATTTTGGTCAGGACTGATGTTTATCTAACTGTCCTATACATACCTGTGTCACTTTTATTTTATTTTAAATTATTTTATTTTATTTTTGGCATAATATTAGCTGTTGATAAGAAAGCTTGTTCAACTTCTGCCAGAGCTCCATGTGATTCTAAGACTGGCCATAAAGCTCTTTTCATCAGCCTGCAATTTACTATGGAAGTATATATTCTATAAACGTATATACAGTTTATACATGCTGTATAAATCTTAAGGATCCTTTACACTGGTGAAGCAGAGGTGAGGACCATAAATGTAAATAAGAATTAGACCAATATGATAATACACATAAATAAATAATGAATGTCAAACTACTGCCATGTGTTGCAGAGCAAGTCCCACCGCTGCCCCCTGGTGGGTAGCATCTGGGATGTGTGAGGGGTTGAGCATCTCCATGAACCTATATGGAGGCCTGAAGTTCTCTTGGGCGGCAATAGTCTGGGTCTAATTCTGCCAGGTGTCCCTATGTTCAGGGCGGCATGGCGTAGGGGCCAGAGAATCAGTACCAGGCCATTGGGTGAGGGCGGCATTGTCTAGAAGCCAGATAGTCAGTATCAAAGGTGGGCACCCACTATGGGGCGTGATACCTGGGTATGGGGGCTCAGGCCCTCCCGCTGCACTGAGCCCCAGCCCAAGTCCCTATCAGTGCCAGGGATATGGCACCAAGTCAGCAGGGATCCACAGCAAAACACGCTGACTCAGACATATCTCACCCCTGTCTTACCACTTTGGCCAGGCTACTTCCTACTCAGTTGCTGCAGTGGTTTTTCCACAGGGCTCCAGTCTTATCTGCTTTCCTTTCTTGTGGCAGTCACCTTCTGTGTCTCCAGGAGTTCTTTGAACTTTCTGTTGGGGGCAAGCACCTGGACATCAGTCCCTTGGCAGTCCTCAGGCAGTTGCTGTTCCTTGGTGAGGTCGCTGGAGCTGCTTCCTCCTCGCGGGGCTCATATGGCTCCTCCAGCATATGTCCTTCCTCTGCACTGGTCAGCCCTGAATGAGCTGTGCTGCTCTCTTTTATACTGGGGCAGCACATGTAGCATGCCAAGCAGGATTTAAGGGGCGGGGCTTCTGCTGCCCATAGAGTGTGCTGGGCTTCTGGAGTGCGGGATAGGCATCTTTTAACTATTTATAAACAGAAAAGGTAGCATCATTTCAACATAATTAAGATCCTTTCTCTCTGAAAAGTAAGATTTTCAGATTTCAGTTAAGAGATTTTCTGAAGGAAAGCTAAATTGGTCCCAACTAGTTGCCCTGCTTGGCCTGTGACTAGCTAGCCAACTAGCTTTTTCTACATTCTTTGGTTTATCTCTGAAAAACCCCATAAAAAAACAGGCAATGATGGCAATATATTGTGCGGAGTAATACCATGGCTATCGTGACAAATATTTCACAATAAAAATGATCTCCATCTTCTGAAATAAAAGTAATGAAAAAAATCAATAATGAAGTCACTACAGAGAGACATGAGGCCTCACAAATTTATGTAACAACTCTATGCGAGGGATATTCCAAATATAACACTTGCCATGAAGGATCCCTGAAGATGTTATTGTGCTCTTACTGCACAGACTGACAAGTATAAGTGCCTGATGCTTGTGAATAAGAAACAATTTCTTCAGATAAAGAGGAATCACTGACATGCATAAACAGTCATTGTCAGGGGAATCTGGTTATTACATTGGATCAGGAATGTGGATTGTATCAGCTCAGTATGGCTAACTCCATTCACCAAAGAATACATTTTGCTCTACTCCCTGGAGAATAAGCAAATTCCTGTGATCTCCATTGAAATCCTCAAATGTTGGGTCCTGGCCAGCATCCTTCACTGATAAAGCTGGTCAGCTGTGGGGTTTTATTGCTGGTAAATTCAAGCAACAAGAAAGTTCAGTTCCATCTGAAGAGGGAAAAAAAATCATCATGTTGATAAAGTATTTCTGTAATTTATACTCAAGTTAGGCATGGCCTTTAGGCTTTTTTGCTGGTTGACAAAGTGACCTTCGGTGCTGCCAAGTCAGGGCTCCCTGGATGTGAACTCAGTGGACCTTTACTTCATTAATCACACTTCACTTTCTCTCTGACTTCAAAAACCATTCATTTTTAAGCCTAATTTTGAAATCCTAGGTAGGCTGATGCTAATGAGTTTGAAAATGATTATGTACTTCATTTTGAGTTAAAACCCATCTAATTTCATGTGCATTTCAAACAGGAAAAATAACCAAGATATTAGGGCTTTGGCCCTGTGTGAGTGCCAACTGAAGCAGTACAAACAAGGAGTCCTGCGGCACTTTTGAAGACTAACATATTTATTTATCGCATGAACTTTCGTGGGAGAAAAATCCCACTTCACCCTCGGTAGTTTCAAAATCATCAGCACCCATTTTTTCTACCTGAGACTCTTGCCATTAACACACATCATCAAGCTCTTGTCCACACTTTGAAGGTTAGTTTTGTTTTGTGTTTTAAAGTAAATTATTAGATATATTAATTTCTGGATAGTGATAGCTAAAAACTATTCAGCTTTCTAAACCAGGACGTATAAAGAGCTATAGAACATGCATGTTGTACTCAAAGGAACTTTTTTCTTCCTTGGATTTATACATAGCCATTATCAGTCAAGATATTGTAGTGCATAAAAAAAGAAAAAGCAGTGTGCATGTAGAAAAGAAAGAGAACAAAACATTATAGCTTGATGGCAGTTTTACTTTTATTGACATTTAAAATGAAAAAGACGTTTTCACACACAGCAAAGGGATCAGGCTACCATTTTGAAATATTTGGATGATAAGTTTTCATTATTATTGTTTTTAGGTAGCAGTGTTCTTTAATGAGGCACTGGTAAGCAAGTTGTACATTTATGGATTGGGTTATGTTTATTTTTCAGTCCAGATGCACTTGTCCAGCAATCTCTCTCTCTCTCTCTCTCTCTCTCTCTCTCTCTCTCTCTCTCTCCCCCCCCCCCCCCCCCCTAGATTCCATTTATTTATTTATTTAACTTAGGGAAAAAATCTTTTTTTATGCCAATAGCTTCTGTTCACCTTTATATTCTAGTATTGAACTGCATTAAGAGTGTGTTGGGGAAAAAAAAAGAAAAAACAACTCTGTCCATGTTCACAAAATGTATGCGAACAAAAATCTTTTGTCAAAACACCAAATATTGAAGATGCTGGAAATCCAACTCCTTGTCAAAGTTTCAATCCTGGAGACCTACGCTATTAATAACTAATGATAGATGAATTAAAAAAGGATCTAACTATCTATGGTTTTATAGCACAATCAGCATAGTGAAATTGATTCAGGAGTATATCTAAAATGTTTCTGAACTGGAGACTGGCCCAAGTTGCAAAGTTCAGATGCAGAATAAAACATGATGAACATGGTGGGTGTTTTCAGATATGGGGTTCTGGTTTCTCTCACATAAGAGATAAAATCCAGCCATGGAGTTCTGATCTAGGCTAATACTCTCCCCAACAGTCAGGATGTGTTTGGAGCTGGGATCTTGTCTTTGATTCATTTCTATTATGATTTAGCCAAACCCATAAGATCTGGAAAAATGGGATGGAAATTGAACAAGAAGAGTTGGCTCTTCTAGTGATATTTTGGATCCTATGGTCACAGAACAGTAACAGAGACAGGAGAAAGCCACAAATAGATCAAATATTTCAGGACTTTCAAAAAGTTTCTAAAAAAATAGGGAAAGGTTCAGGGGACAGGTGGGTATTTTACTGAAAACATTCCTGAAAAGGATCTCACAAGAACAAATATATTCCTCCTTTTGATATTAGGCCACTGTCCCCTTAATAAAAAGTCCAATGTGGAGATGTGTTAATGTGTCAAACTGCTTAGCGGTTACTTTATAGCCAGCACCACATATTATTCATTGCTTCTTTGAGCTGTATAACTTATGCGCGCGCGCACGCGCGCACACACACTATAAAAAAGTTAATGTTCAACATATGGAACATGACATGGTTAAGACACCTTCATTAATAAAGTGAAATCAGGGGTATCCAAATGAAGGTGGTGAAATTGTATTGTTTTATAATCTCCCATTCCTTTAGTTAGTAACCTTTGCCTGATCTCCTTGTGCTGGTTCCAGGCACCACCAAAAACACTTTCACTTTGAATTCCTCCTTGCCTTTTTCAAAGCATCCAGCTACAACCCAGCAAGTGAAGAAGAAACTCATTCTGAAAAACAACATGTAGATCACAAAACAGTTCAGAAAGGTGTAAAAAATACTGTTTAAACATCCCCATATTCCAGGTGGTGAAAGTGAAGTATTGGGAAGTTTGGAGACTTTTGAAAATAAAAATTGCCTAGCAAGAAGCTGACCTGGGAATGAAACACTGGCCTCTGGACTCAGGTGCCCTGGACCATATTCCCACCCAATATCAAATTATCTTTCTCAACTTTTTTGCAGGAAGGAGAAAACCAAAAAGAAAAATATATAGATTTTTTCTTTTTCCTTCTGAGTAAATTTTGGCACTTCCTCTATAGTGAGCTTCAAGAAACCAACCCCAGAACTATGTTTTTTTCACAGAAGTATTATTCTAAAGCCTAGCTTGTTTTCCCTCATAAGCTCTCCAGAAATCAAAGGCTTTTTATTTCTCTCTCCCTTATGAAAAGCTATTTCTAGTCTATTCCAACCAAGGATCTTATTTTAGATTTTCTGGATATTTTGTTATTCCAGTCATCAGGGCATGTAAACCAACATTCTTCTTCCCTGGATAAAGTTGAGAAACAAGGAGAAAGTTTATTCCTGCCTGAGCAAGAAAAGAAGAAGCAAAGAGATTTCCTACTGTTCACATCAAAGAAGCTACGAGGTTTCTGTATTTCATGAATAACACATGCCACCCAAGGCTCTTTAAATATTTACTTGCTTAAACTGCTTGTGGATTTGGAAAAATGTGTAAATTGAACAAATCCTAACCTGAGCACTAGTATCCATAGTCACAGTCCTCAGAATAGCAGGAAGATAGAGGATTAAACCCTCAAGCACTAAAGGAAAGGTAACATTGGATACATTCATTTTCTTGAGTTCCATCTTACTGGGCTTCAATGGGAAATATATTTTAGGCAGGGACTGGCAAAAGAGCTTGACTAAAGAGGGAACCAACCAAATCCTGAACCCAAGTTTTTGGAGATTTAGAAAAGTGTGGAGAATGTATTTATTGTGTGTTATTTTCTGAAATCCTTTTCTAGCTAGTACTGGAAGCATGTGGAAATCTTGAGGAAGGTTGTTCTGTGATATTTCCAATGCTGTTTTACAGACCATGTGTAGAGGGTTTGGCGTTCTGGACTCCTTTTTTTTTTCTTTTTCTATTTCTCGAAAGGCATAGAGATAAAGCAGTCCTATGTTTCCTCAAGCACAGGTGTTGTCAGTTGGTGTTTATGTGTGCTCTCTCCATATTCTATACCAGCCCTGTGCAGAACTCTGTTGATTCAGCAGCCCTTGATAGTAATACTCAAAAAAAAAAAAAAAAAAAAAAAGACCACAGGCACAGTGATAAAGCTTTCAGCCAAGTTTACTGCTCTCAATGCACAATCGAAGAACCTGATTCCATGGTAACAGCTACATTAATACCTCAGTACTCAGTGGCAAGGACTGGTTCAATCAGCAGCAGGAATCTCTGCTGTCTTCGAGTTTACACAAAAGGTTCAGGTAAGGCACTCCAAGATTTTTAGACTGAGACAAACAACTTACATTACCACCATACATGTTTCACGACATTCGCTTGCTATCTCCCCAGCAATCTTGCTCCAGGTGTCTCTGACAAAACATCCTATTAATTATTTCTCTTAAACCTCCTATCTGGTGTTAGGTCAGGATGTAAGTGGGAGAATCTTTTGGAATGTGTTCACATACATACATGGTATCTGTTACTTCTTAGGAATGTCTGTGTTCTAGCAACAGCTTTGCCAAAATCTTGTTTCTAACAGTAAACTTGTAAATATTTGCTTTAATACATGGGCTCACTTTGGTTCATGATATGGCTTAGGTTTGCTGACTATGGTTCAGGCCTTAGGTCTTACACAAGGAAGGCCCTATGCTCCAGGTTCTCTCTCTCCTATAACAGGGACTGGAATTTTGCCTGGCCCATCCACCAACCACAAAAAGTTCTTCTGTTTTCCCCGTTTCCACACTTCATAATCACAGAAGGACCATGAAGAAGCTGGCCCTCTGATGGCAGGATTCCCATTTTCCTGAAATAGGAGAGATTGACTAAGGGAGATATAGTCTTGTCCAAGGTTCATACAGGAGATTTCCGATGAAGCTGAGAATGGAACCCAGGCATCTTGGCTAGTCCTGTGCATTAACCACAAGACATTTTGTTTGTTTCTTTGTTTAGTTTAGTTTGTTTGTTTTTAATAACTCAGAGCAAAAATATGAACTCCTCATCCATACTATACATTGGTACTTCTGTTTCTAGTGTCAAATGGAACTCTGAAAGTACTGCCTCCAGGGCTTCCTCTCTGGAGACCATGTGTCCTCAGAAGTTCTGGTGTCCCTTTAAGTCCTGCCCTTCACTCAGCCCTGTAACTGAATCTTATCCCTTCCTCAGGGTTGAGACCACTTCTCCAGTGACTAGTGGGTCACCTCTTGGCCCACCCATTACTCGGGGGCCCAACCCATGGACTCTACAAAGAGTAGCCACATGCTATTTTCTTTAATAGTTGCTGCTCCTACTTCATTCCCTGGGCTCCCCACTCTGCCCCATCACCTTCTTGGGTTCAATGTCTGAGCAGGCTGTCTACTAGGCCTCCTTGCCTGAAGAGTTTCTCAGTCTCTGCCCTGATTTATCAGGGCTCTTTGTCTGGAGAGCTTTTAACACTCTCTGTTCCCTTCTAATCAGAATTCTCTCTCCCCAGCCTCAATACCTGGACAGCTTTATTGCCCTATCCCTGCTTGATCAGGGTTTCTTCCCAATCACTTTACCTATGGAGTTTCACAACCTTCTCGTCATTCCTCACCCTTCTGGTTCCAGCCAGCAACTGACCTGCTCAAGCCCTGTAGCAACTTTTAAATAAGGCTTCTGTGCTCTGATATGCGGCAGAGAAGCAACAATTCTAGGCAGGCTTGGAAGACCCATTTTAATACTCCTTTTCTGCGGCAGGATGTGGTGAGACTCTAAGACCTCTAGCAGAGGCCTCAAAGAGCCAGATACATTCTGTCATAGCATCCCCTGACAGTGGTGCATCATGGGAGATGTAATCCAATTTGGGAGTTCAGCCCAAGGAAGACAATGGGGACGTAAATCACCTGAACTTCAACTCTCATGAGGTACCAGAATAACTTAAGCAGACTCAATTCAGTGTTACACCAAGCCAAAATTCATGTTCCAAACTGAAATTTGAGACATTTTTGTTCTGCAATAAATGTAATGTTCCAAATTGAAATTTGAGACATTTTTGTTCTGCAATAAATTTTAATACTTCAAATGTTCATCCCATTTCAAGAGGAAAATAAAAGTTGATATATCAGAATTTTCTATATAAATTCCAATTTTCAACTAGCTCTAATTGTTAGAAAGCCCTGACAGATGCCCATGTCCCACGAGCAGGTGAAAGACGTTCCATCCCCATCTTACATTAAATATTTACCTTTGTTTGAAAGGAGGGTTTGGCAAATACAACCATGAGCCCAACAGGGCTTATTGCAAACACCAGAAGGGCAGATGCATATTGAAGATCAATGCTTTCAACTCTTCTACTTTATAACTACTGAGCTGCTTAGTGAAATTTGTCCTCTCTTAGACTTTCTTTACAGGTGGTTTCAATACAGAATACCGATTAATTAGAAAAAGAGGTTTGTTTGTTTTTTAAAACACTATATAGAAGAATATTTTGGGACTTAATCCATTGTTTTGAAGCTGAAAGGTTCTAATTATATTCTGCATAGTAAAGACCAAGTGAAATTCTAGCCAGTACCTGAAGCACAAATGAGCTTGACACAGAGCAGTTGAATGGACTGGATTTCATCAGAGATTGTAATAATACTTCCCATAGCATCAGGGTGCATTTTAGTCTCTATACAAGCTGATATATTAATCCTGAGTTTCTTCCTTGCATTAATTAAAGAAATGTTACCCTCTGACCCGAGAGTGAGAGGACCTCTTCATCAACAGTCAAATCTGTTTCAAAGGCTTTTGTATCACTGTTGGAAGATCAATAACAAACTCACACTGAATTATGGTGGATGTTCATGCAGGAAAAAGGTGAACACCAAGGATAATATTTTTCCCTGTCTGTTCTTCTCCCCTCAATGTTAGAATAGTTAATGGTCTCCTTCAAACTCCCAACCTACTCATAGTTGATGATGCTCATTAATGAAGGAACCTTTTGAAGAGCACTAGCCAGTGAACTGTTTTGAATATTAATGCTAAGGGTGCTGAAGAGAAAGCAACAACTGACTGCACAGTCATGTGACTTTTCCTTTCTTCCCCTTTCTATTAGAGCTCCCAGACATATCAAGGTTAAATATTAAGCACTCAAATGTTACAGTAGGCTTGACAGAACGGTCTTTTTAAACAAACTAAAAAAAAACAAAAAAACAAATGACTTTTATGCTGATAAAGGATTTCAGACTGACAACCTTGCAGATCAAAGTAATTTGCAAAATGGATAGCATAGGTGGCATCAGAGCAAGCTTCCACTACATTGCCCTGTTGATGTGCTTCAACCCAAATCTGGAGGATCAGTTCTCTGGGGTAAAATGAGAGGTTCTATATCCACAAATCATACAGCCAGTGGCTTCTTTGCTGAATAGTGCAATTTCTCAACTTTATGATATGAATGACTCTATATCAGACATAAAAGTGAATAACCAGAGCAGTTTCAACTAGGGGTGAAAAAAACCTATTGCTTTTTAATACCGATTGGAAGTGTGTTTGATGATGGCATTTTTTACTGAAGTGGCTGACATTGCTTGATCTTTCCAATGAGTGTGTTGCTATGTAGTTGAATGGGCTAAAAGCAGAGATAATGCTCTATAGTCTGCTTTTGGAATAAAGAGCTTCAACTGCCCATTAAGGCAAGAGCACCTCTTTCTGACATGCCAAGAAGGGAGACCATTAGCAGTGGCCACATAATCTTTCTTCTTAGCCAAAAGGAAGGTGTTGGACAGGAATTATAAGCACCAAGTAAGTTCTCTGTGATTATCTCTTCTCATAAACAGTTTGCTTGATAAATTCTCCAAAACCAGTCAAGTGCCAGCCTGCTTAGTTTAAAACCCGTTCTGCTCTGTTAATCCAGATATGAGTCTAAAAGTATTTATTTTTTTCCTTGCTATTTACCCTGAAGAAAATGAAAATTCTGAATAATTAGAAAGGCATAACAAAATCTAAACAAAACTTGGGGAAAGACTAAGTTAACCTCACATAATGTGGTTCCTATTCCCATGGCTCTGTGTGGGGGGTAGGGAGGAGAAGGAATCAGACTACTAGTTTTTTGATCATCTTCCAATTTTCTTTCCCCCCAAGCCTGTGATAGTGAAATATAGGAACATGAGACATACCTGCAAATAGTTTTCTCCATCACCTGTGTTGCTTTGCTTGTATTCACAGGGACATGTTCCGCTACAGCAGGGGCCCACAACCTTCACCAGCCTTTGTGCCAGCCTTGCCCACCGCACCCTCAGCAGGTGCTGGGGGGCCAGGGGGGTCAGGGATGCTTTCTCCTTCTCCCAGCATGTGGAGCTCCTGTTTCCTGCTGGCTGCACTCCCAGCTGTGGGGCGGGGCCAGCAGGGGACAGGAGCCCAGCATGCCGTGGCTCTGTTTCCTTGGTGGCCACGCTCCCCAGCAGGGGAGCATGGCCAGCACAGGCTAAGAACCACAACGCATGCATGGCTCTAGCTGCCCAAGGGCCCGTTGGGGGATGGGGACAGCAGGGGGAGCAGCAGTGGTTGCACATGTCGCTCCGAACAGGTGCGCATGCCAGGTTTGGCATGTGTGCCAAGGGTTGCCAATCCCTGAACTACAGCATGCCTAAGAATGACTACATTGGTAACTAGAAAACATGAGTAAGACACATATGAACATGGTGAACTCTTGATGCAGTTAAGCCATTTTTCTCCCTTGTTCTCCTGTTATTCTCATTGGCTATGTCTACACTGGCAAGTTAGTTCGAATTAAGGAAGCTTAATTCGAACTAACTTAAGCCTTGGCCACACTAGGCTTTCATTTGTTCAAATTAAGGGCTTCCTTAATTTGAACTAATAAATTTGATTATACCTTTCGAACTAATGCTTAATTCAAACTAGTTAGTTCAAATTAAGTCAATGTGGCCATGTTAGTTCGAACTAACTGCTTAGTTCGAACTAACCGGCACATTGAACTTAATGCAACTGACTAATTCGAACTAAGCAAGTGCCATGCATGGCACTTGTTTAGTTCGAACTAAAATTCCAGTGGGGCCATGCTAGTTCAAATTAAATTAATTCGAACTAACTAAAATTAGTTAGAATTAGTTCGAATTAACTAATTCAAATTAACTTTGGTAAGTGTAGACATAGCCATTGAAATGAATGGAGAATGAGAGAAAGAAAGAGAATTACATTTTACACCTTAAATATTTCTAAGGAAAAATTTTTACAATGAGATCCAAAGGCTATGAGGAGAAATTATTATTCCAGTTGTGCAGGTGAAAGAGACCTACACACCACTTAGAAACTAAAACAATGTGCTAAAGTAAGAGATTTCACACCAGTATTCTATCCTTCCACATAAACTTGCAATGTAAACAGTTAACAATGGCTGT
The DNA here is from genome assembly GCA_007922175.1 of Pelusios castaneus. NCBI lineage: Eukaryota > Metazoa > Chordata > Testudines > Pelomedusidae > Pelusios > Pelusios castaneus. The sequence continues at coordinate 575,511 of ML685922.1, forward strand.
AATGGCCACAGTGAAAGTAAATATTTCATATAAGGAAAAGATAATGTTCACCTAACCTTCATAAAGAATATTTGGGGTTCACTGTGAAATCTATCGTGTATATCACAGATATAATGACAAGTGATAATATCAGTAGAAGCAAATAGACAGTATTGCATAAAATGAATAGAAAAAAGCAGTACTGTCCGAGATCCCAGGAGAAATAAGATAGTGTGTATCTTATGAGGTGAATGAAGGATGTGTTTGAAGGATCTCTTGCCTGACTTGGATGTCATTTTTTACAGAGACTGCTGCTATGTTTCATGTCTAATGGTGCCATACAACCTAAAGCTATTCTGCTGTACGCACGTTATCAACTGCAAAATATTCTTCATAAATAAGTTGGAAAGTAAAAACCCAGAATGGTTCTATTTGATCAAAACATTCAGCCAGACAATAAAATGAATAGGGATCATATTTCAAACAGATATCAAACTTGTTCAGAGATGACTCTATCCCTGAAGCTGTAGTCCTGCAATAAACACCAAATGGCACACATCCTAGTGCATACAGGTCCCATTGTATGCATGTTGTCATGATATACATATCACAAAAAATCATATTTATGAGGTATTTCAAGGACCTCTGATTCAATGATGGCACTAATAAGTGCTGGTCACCTTTAACTTGCTCCCTTTTTAATGCTGTTTGGAGGAAATCATATTAACTGAAGGGTTTGGTTTTGACCAGACCTCCATTTGGAAAGTCAATACACCATCTCTCTGTTGCTTGCAAATAAATTCTAAATCTAGCCCTCTATACTTAGAAGCACCATTAGAAGTGGGGCTGTGAGCAGAGCCACAAGAGGAAAGGGAACAAAAGCAGCAGGTGACTGTCCTGACAGACCTGCTGCTTCCTTTGATGCTAGCGTCATCCTTTATTCAACCACTTGTTAGACACGCACAATGTTTTTGTATATGGGGTACTAAACAAGCAGTTTCCCAAACCCTAATAGCGAGAAACCTGCTAATGAGGCAGTTAATCAAAAAGGAGAGATCTAAATAGGTGAGACAGCCCTTTTGTAGCTAGCATTATAGGCACATACACAATTACTTTATATCAGTGTAACAAGATATACTGAAAATAGAGGAAGCTAAAGAGATATGGCTTATAACTTCCTCTGTCCCGTAGTCAAGGGAAGGAAGTCAGCATGTTTAAACCTTGGCTTAATGCACATAGTAAAGTCTAATGTTCTTCCTTGTACAAAACAGAAAAGGAAAACCTTTTTAAAATATCTGAATTTTCCTTGGTTTGCTTATGGTTTACTATCTTTCCTCTCTTTTTTGACTCACTTTCTCCTTCTGAGGGGACTAGTTTAGATCATACTACTTGTCCCTTCTTCCAACACCAGTATCCCATGCAATTATAAATGTCAGATGTCTATCAAGTGGCAGCTGTTGTCTGGGGCCCAACTGATCAGTTTTCCAGGGAAGAAGAAAGCAGCAACATGGAGCTTTGATATGAAGATAAGTTTAACTTCTTTAATTTACACAAATACATTAATCCTGGAACAGAGGTGGTCAAAGAGTATGCAAGTGTCATAGGCTATGTCTACACTTGGCCAAATAAGTCGACTTTGCTGAGTAAACTTAGCATGTCTACACTATAAAATTAGGTCGACTTAAAGTGGGCCTTGCCAAATCAACTTAGAGCATCCACACTGGATGCCTAAGTCAACTTGTAGGTGCTAAGTGGACCTGGGACTGGTTCATGGTGGCAGGGGGTGGCACCCCTTTCAAAGTGCCAGGGGGCTCAGCATTTGCTCCATTGTACCAGGGTACAAAGGGGGCTGAGCAGGACAGGGACAGTGGCAGGGCATAGGAGCAGGGTGGGCAGGGCTGTGTCCTGCCCTATGGGTGGGCACACCAGGCTGTGGCTGTGCCAGCTACCCTGGCACGGAGGTCAGTGGGGGAGCCCTGGGGGCCCTTTAATTTGACTTTAAGTCGCCTTAGGGCTAATCCGCATCTACACTGGCTAAGTTGATTTAATAATTTACTTAGCCAGTAAAGTCGACTTTAAAGTAAGTTTAATAAAGTCGACTCAAAATTTCCTTAAGTCGATTTAAGCAGCAGCTTATGTCGACTTAAGGAAATTGTAGTGTAGACGCAGAGTAAATTAAGTCGACTTAATTTAGAAGTTTAGACGCACCCATACTGTCTTGAGTGGCTCATGACCATGCCTCTGGGCACACTGTCAAAAACAGGGCAGACATCCCAAACTGATGGTATATTCTATAATTAGATTTAATCAAGCCACTAATAAATGTGTACTCCTGGGTCATTATTATAGTTTTACCATGGACTCATAGACAGTTCCCTTAGGCTCTCCAGCCTATCTGCCACCCAGACAAACTGTACATAGTGATAATTGGTCACTTACACCAGAAATTGTGCTATGTTCAGATTATAGTCCCAAGAGACCAGTTACTTACCCCCACTTAATTGGCTTCTTAAACAAAAGACAATCCCTGTAGCAAACCTTGTAATAAACTATCTAAAGGTTTATTAATTAGGAACAAATGTGTGGTATTTACCATTTAAAGCAAGCAAACATATACACACAAATGAGTTATCATCTAAAATTCTAAAAGTGACAGAACTGTAGTGATCTGTCCATTCAAAGTGTCTTTTAGAGCAGATGCAGGAGGCAGCCAGGGGGCATCTCTGGCATTTTAGTTCTGGCAGAGTTCAAACAGACAAAAAGATGGACAATTTTCCTGTGACTTTGTTTTATTTCATTCATTCAGCTTCCAAGACCACAAGAGGAGCTACATAGCATGTGGCATTTCCCAGGTATAATATGGTCATTACCAGTCCTTTGCACTGAGGTGGTTTTTGATGGCCAATCTGATTTTGATAGTCCTTCTGGATGGGGGCATGGGACAATGCCCGTGCCTGAATTAACAAGTTAAGAGCAAATATTTTCAAAGTTATAAACCCAAACATATATTTTCTTAGAGCATGGAATACAGACATTACACGTGAGATTAATGCATTCAGCAATTTACAAGGATTTCATAGAATCAGAGTATTAAATATATTCTTATAAAACTAATACCTATTTTGAGCAACACTAACCTAGAGATGAAGTGGTTTGAACTCCAGCTATGAGTTTGCTAGATCTTAATGCCTGCAGCCTGAGCAAGAGCTGGCATCTGGTCTGCCAGCATCACAGAGGGGCAACCTCTTATTTATGAATATAAATATGAACCCAATGGCAATACTTCGTTCCCAAACATTAACTGTCCCTTAAGACTTGAGTCTAATCACAGAGTAAGGCACACAGCACTTTACTCTTGCTTGTACAGTTCCCTCTCTCCAGAAGCTGCTTAATAGAGAACTTAACATAATCTAAAACAAACAAACAAACAAACAAAACAAACCACAACATTTCTTCCCAAAACTGAACATTAACTCACACACTGAAAAAAAGTACATGAAAGCATTGATTTCTGCTGCCTTCCATAACAATAAGATTAGGGAACAGGAACTATGCAACACTGGTGACCTAATAAACATATTATAAGGAACGTGTGTTGTAGGAGTCAACAAATCAGAGTACATTTGCCAGCTGTGACACAGGCTTCTTTTGTGACTTTAGATAAATTATTTCCTCTCACTTTGCCTCAGCTTTTCATCTATAGGTGGAAATAATAATACTTTTCTACTTCACAAGAGTACTGTAATGATAAATAGTTTGTTTGGATAGCACAGTGACAGGGGCCATATACAGACACAGAAATGTATCATGTAAAATAGGCTACCAGTCACGTCGTACAAACAGTGAATCATGAGCAGCAGTTATTCAGAACAACCATGTTATAGACAAATTGCAGACTAAAACTTGTTTGTCCAAAATAGTTAGTTGAACAATGAGAAATAAATTCATGGTAATCATGATTTGACTCTGGAAACCTTATAAAAAGAGGGGGTAAAATGTTGAAATTCTTGTAGATATGTTTTTTTTCCCCATCACATTATTCTACCAGCTTTCCTTTTAGGGCTATAACCCCTGCTTGGACCATAACCTATTTCAAATTCTACTTTAGAAAATTGGTGAATACCAATTGGAAGTGAGACCAGAAGAGCCTTAGTAAGGCACACAGCTAGATCAGTGTGATGACATTGTGACATTCCCCAGAAGACAATCTGGACTGTCAAACAATTGTTTCCTTTCTGTTCTCCAACCTGCGGTACCTTTTACACTACTTAGTTGTGAGAGGAGCCACCCCTGACCTATTCATACACATCCTTTAGCATGCTAAGTCACTTGCAGCTGAATTATGAGTGCTTTTAACCAGGCACCCTTGAATTATATTACAGAGTGACACCAACAAATTCCCAGTACCAGACTTGTCCCCAGAAATGTGTGTCTTGTACTACCCAGCTCTTTCTTTCAGGGCAATACAAGCTCATAGAAAGTCTATCTTTTTGTTAATGGAAAATGATATGCATAAAAGCACTGTTATCCTCAGTGGAGGTTTCCAACCACTTCAATTTAAACATACACTGGTTTAAATAAAACAATAAAACAGAACAATAGATCTTAAATCAGTACAAGTAATGACACATAAAAATAAAAACGGGCAGGGTTTTTTTGTGCTGGTACGCACGAGTATGGTGTACTGACACCTATTTTTCTCTGGCGGGCCCCACTGCCCAGCTGGGGGCCAGGGTCAGCAAGGGAAAGGAACAGGTCTCCTTCCCCCTGCTGACCCCAGCCCACAGATGGACAGAGGGGCCGGCAGGGGACAAGGAGCGGCACACTCTCAGGCTTGTCCAAGCTGAAGCCCGTGGGCCAGAATCCAGACACCAGGGGCTAAAATCTGGCCCGCAGACACCTGGGAGCTGCGGCCAGGCTGGAGCCATTTCAAATCTCCTGCCCTGAGCATGCTCTGGCGACCACTGCAACTCCAGCCAGGTAAGTGGGGAGGGGACAAGGAGGGGCAGGAAGCCGGTGGGGAAGAGGCCCGGGGGGCTGGTGTGAGAAGCCAGTGGGTGGGCAGGGAAGAGGCTGGGAGAGTCAGGGAGTCGGCAGGGAAGGGATAGAGGGGGTTGGGGAGATGGCAGGGAAGGGGCGGGGAGTCAGCAGGCAGGTGGGGAAGGGGCAGGGGATTGGGGAGCTAGCGGGGAAGGGGGAGTCAGGAAGTGGGCAGGGAAGGGGCCTGCGGGGGGGGTATCGGGGAACTGGCAGTCAGGGAAAGCGGGGCCTAGGAAGGCCGCTGGGAGCTGGCGATGGTGGACTGGGTGTTTGGAGAGGCCCCAGGGGGCAACAGTGAAGGGCAGGGTCAGCAAAGGAAAGGAGCGGGTCTCCATTCCCTTTCTGACAACCGCCCCCACCACTCCTGCTGGCCAAGTTCTGGCATCTTTTTTTTTAAAAGAAAAAAAGCACAGAAAATTGATAACAAAGAAACAAAAGGTAAAATGCAAACTAATACCTAAAGTATTGAGCTATATGAATTCAAAGCAAAGATTTTTCTCACCATATGTTTTAGTGGCTAAACATCTTCACAGTCAGGATCCCTTCCCCAGTACAGTGTTCCTTCAGATATAGTTGATACAATGAGCAGAGAGAAAGGAAGGAGAGGGGTGATTCGTGTCCTCTGTTCCTCAGTTTTATATCTTTTCTCTTCTTTGAGAATCATCTCCAATGAGGGTTCAGGAACAGCAAGTCTGCTTTGAATTGGAACCCTCAGCTGTTCCATTGACAAATATAAATTTCTTGTTTCATACTCTTCTTCCTTCCACAGATTGGCCACTTAACCAGTGATAATCTGTTGGGTTATGCTGAAATCTAGTGGAAGTGCTGACTTCCCTTTGGTCTCTGAGGAACTAACTTGTTTGGACTCCTTCCTCAGATTTGGAATATGTGTTAGTAACATCATACAGTAGAATTTTATAACTTTACATACCATATTGCCACTCATATTTTATTAGTACAACAAAGGTCAGCAAACTATGAGTTTTCAGATGAGAACGCATAAAGCATACTTTGTACACAATTAATCATAGTTTGTAAAAGTAGTAAAGATAGGGTTCAGACTGCCACAAACATTTTCAAATTTACCCAGCCTCAAAAAACTCTGGCTCACTCTAGGCAGCAAGTTTCTTTCATAGATTAGAGTCACTTGGGGAATTCTCCATCTACTTAATCGATAACTTCATTACCGTTAAAATGGGCTTTGAAAATAACTTCTACATTTCTTTTGATTTTTGGTAACCCATTGTTATCTTAATTGACTGTCTGTGTAATTAAGGCTCATTGACTCATTAGAATTTGGGTTTAAATTTGGGTAATTCTAATTAATTGTTCCCACTGCACATGCTGCAGGATTTAATCCTTTTAGCAGAATGAGAATAGTCTTTTCATAAAAGGACTGGATTTTTTATTAAGACAATCAATAGATCTGTGTTATAATCCTGGTTCTGCCAGGCATCCCATGTGATTTTTAGCAAATCTCTTACCATTTTTGTGTGAGAGTTTTATCATCTGTTAAAGGGTGGTAACGTTTACTTCACAGCAGAGTCTTGTGGCACTTTTAAAGACTAACAGATTTATTAATCGCATGAGCTTTCGTGGGAGAAAATCCCACTTCGTCAGACGCTTTGAAGATAGGAAAGTGCATGAGCTTTCGTGGGAGAAAATCCCACTTCGTCAGACGCTTTACTTCACAGGTGTGCTTTAAGGATTAATTCATTTAATGTTTGTAAAGCATACCTAGATCCTTGGACAGAAGGCCCTATAAAAGATAGCAGATTTTTTGTTTTGTTTTATTAAATTTACATATAGTATAACCTACCTTTTGGAGGATCGTCTCATGAATTAAATCATGTGTCATTTATTTGACATTCTATATGTTAAAAATACAGAGGGCTATCAAAAGATTTGGGGTGGGATTTAAGTAAATGAATTCTTGGAATTGGTTGTTAACATAATCTAAACATCAGTACCCTACTTAGGGCTGGTCTACACTTGCAGCAGCAAATCAGCCATCATCAATTGATCTTTCCAGATCCTTCCAGCAGATCGGTGGAGACCTACTCAATCGACCAGAAAATCAACCATTTAAGACTAGCCTCTGAAAAAGAATAGTACTGAGTTGACAGGAGACAATTTCCCATCAACTCAGCGCACTGAAGACACCACAGTGAGTAGGCGTTAGGAAGTCGAAGGGAGATACACAAGTTATTTTAAGTAATTTCCATATCTCTCTTTGACTGCCACTGAAAACTGTGGTATGTGTAGACCAGAGCTTAGATTCTCAACTATATTTTTCTTTGCAGATAGAGTTACTTGAAACTCTTTTAAGCCATTTATTTTTGTGGTACCTCTGTTACTGTGAACGGTGGCTAATTTACCAAGAATTGAATTGAATTGTAAATTGTTTTATCTCATATACAATTTAAACAGAAACTGTTAGGTTTAACAAATAAAGCTTTTTCAGTGAGATTAAAAAGTAATACATATCTATATGATTTTATTTTTTAAACATTTTCAAAACAGGTCATATTTTAAGCAAATAAAATTTTCTGCATTAAATATTGGATTTAAGCCAGGGATTCTCAACCCTTGGCCCATAGACCAAAAGTGGCCTGCAGGGCTTTGTGAAGTGGCCCGTCCAGGACCTGTTGGTTGGGAGCCAGGCTGCAGCGACCTGCTCCCAGCTTGTGCCTTGGAGCCAGACTGTGGCCACCAGCCTCCCTCCTCTGGTTGGTCAGCAGAGGCAGGGGCACCTAGCAAGGAGGGAGAGAGGCGCTGGCTGGCCAGGAGGAGCCAGGAACAGAGCCGGGACAGCCAGCTGCCTGAGGGGGCACTGCTCAGGTAAGTGCTGAGCGGGCGCTGCCCAGGTAAGGGCCAGCGGGGGTGCCCCATCCCGGTCCCCGAGCGGGGCACGACACCCTGGGGAAGTGGGACCTGGACTGGAGCTGGCCCACCGGAAGAACTGCACTGGGGCCGGTTTGGGCTCAGCGGGGTCCGATGCTCCCTCACACACCCGGGGGTGCAAAGTGGAGGGGATCACTTTTTTAAATGTTTAAAAAAGCCTTTTTGGCTCAAGAGCCAAAAATATAATTTTTTACAAACCTGAAGGGTCAGCAGTCTATTTAATAAATTAATTAACTTATATTTAATTAATTAATTATAATTAAAACTTGATTTGAATTTAATTATCTAAATTTTAATTAATTAGACTGGTGGCCCTCCAGGGTTGTAAAAATTATATTTATGGCCCTCAAGCCAGAAAGGTTAGGAACCACTGATTTAAGCAATCTCAAACACTGCAACATTTTGCAAAAACGGAAGAAAAGGAAAGTGAATTTGAAAAGAAATTTACCATCAAAAGAGCAAAGTTAACACTTATTTTCATAGGCCAAAGGAAATGAAGAACAAATTTTAAACAAGCAACATAAACAGTGACCAGCATATATATATATATGCTGAAATTAAAAAAATCTAAAGCTGTTTTTTAGTAACAAAGTTAATGGATAATGATTTTTCTTTAAATGTTTTACTTAAGAGTGTCCCTTTAAATTTGCATTTTTATTTCAGACCATTACTTCCTGTTGCAGATCCTAGGGAGAACTCAAATAAGTGTCTTCATCTTTATACTATTTTCTGTGAAGTATCTGAGTAAAAGTATTGTATCCTTTAGGGACAAACAACAAGCATTTTTCCTATAAGTTGGAGACGCATCAGTTGGAACGGACTGAGGAGGAGAAGGATCTGGGAGTACTGGTTGATCATAGGATGACTATGAGCCGCCAATGTGATGTGGCTGTGAAAAAAGCTAATGCGGTTCTAGGATGTATCAGGAGAGGTATTTCAAGTAGAGACAGGGAGGTGTTAGTGCCACTGTACAAGGCACTGGTGAGACCCCATCTGGAATACTGTGTGCAGTTCTGGTCCCCAATGTTTAAAAAGGATGAATTCAAATTGGAACAGGTGCAGAGAAGGGCTACAAGGATGGTCTGTGGAGTGGAAAACCTGCCTTATGAGTGGAGATTCAAGAAGCTTGGCTTGTTTAGCTTAACCAAAAGAAGGCTGAGGGGGGATATGATTGCTCTCTATAAATACATCAGAGGGATTAACATCAGGGAGGGAGAGGAATTATTTGAGTACAGCACCAATGTGGACACCAGAACAAATGGTTATAAACTGTCCATCAAGAAATTTAGGCTTGACATTAGATGCAGGTTTCTAACCATTAGAGGTGTAAAGTTCTGGAATAACCTTCCAAGGGGAGTTGTGGGGGCAAAAACCATAACTGCTTTCAAATCTGAGCTTGATAAATTTATGGAGGGGATGGTATGATTAGCCTATTTTGGAAATTGACTGATATTTGGCTACGTGTGGTGGATTTACAAGTGGCCTAAGAGGGGAGAGTACGTGGGGTGGGTTCTGAGTTATTACAGAGAATTGTTTCTTGGATAACTGGCTGTTGAGACTTGCCCATGTGCTCAGGGTTTAACTGATCGCCATATTTGGGGTCGGGAAGGAATTTTCCCCCAGGGCTGATTGGCCTGGGCTCTGGGGGTTTTTCGCCTTCTTCTGTAGCACAGGGCATGGTTCACCTACCGGTGAATTCTCTGTATCTTAAGTCCTTAAATCATGATTTAAGGAGGTAAATAACTCGGTCATAGGTTGGTGGCCTATTGCAGGAGTGGGTGGGTGAGGTCTTGAGGCCTGCATTTTGCAGGAGGTCAGACTAGATGATCGTACTGGTCCCTTCTGACCTTAAAGTTTATGAGTCTATGAGTCTTTATATACCGATCAGTTGTGAAAGTGAGCATAAATTTCCCATCTTCAAAGTGTCTGACAAAGTGGGATTTTCTCCCACGAAAGTGCATGCAATAAATAAATCTGTTAGTCTTTAAAAGTGCCACAGGACTCCTTGTTTGTTTCTCTGCAATAAACTAACACGGCTACCCCTTTGGAACATAATTTTCAAATGTAGTAATAATATTTCCTGCCATGTACTATCCTATTATATACAGCTCCATTCAGAACACACTTTATTTATATTTTCTACAAACAAAACAATGTTCTTTATTTAAGTGAATTTTTTTTAAAAATGGTATTCTGGTCACGTGATACTTCAAGACATTTTAAAAGCATGTTTAAATGTAAACAGGAAAATCCCTTACAATATTGTTTCTTTCTGTATTATTTGTTTATATACCAAATAAGCTTTTGAAAGTAACATCACACTGTGTTGCAATCCCACAGGGGCGCAGCGAGGGGAGGGGCAGGGGGGAAGTGGGGGGCTAAGCCCACAAGTGCCAGGCTGCAGGGGGGTGCCAGGCCAGCCCTACAGAGGCCAGATTACAGGGATGCTGGCTGGGCTCTCCACATTTGGGGCACTACCAGGCGCACCCGCCTTCTCCCTGTGTGGGTCAGCACAGCGGGAAGGGCTGGCGTTTGGCCTCTGTTCCCCGGGTTCTGGGGCCAGGACACCCCTCACTGTGTTGGACCAACTGGCTTGGGGCAGAGCAGGCTGCAACGCTGTACCAAGAGTGCAGCAGAGGCCTCTGCCCTCCCCCCCAGCATTGAATACCCCCCCTCCTCCAGTGCCACCCCCTGCCGTTCTGGTCCACATGGGAGGAGGGTGGGGGTGCCAGTCAGTGCCCCAGAAGTGGGGAGCCCAGGCAGGCACCTTTCTAATCTGGCCCTTGCAGTGCCGGCCTGGCCCCCTCCACAGGGTACGGGGGGAGGGGTTCAGACCCCCTCTTGCCTGCGCAGGGGGGGTCTGCAAGGTGTGGGGTGGCATGGGGCACCCAGTGGGAGCCCAACTGTGAGCTTGGCCCCCGGGCACTGGCCACCCTCGCTACGCCTTTGCAATCCCATGAGAATTGCTGGCTACAATATTTCTGCCACAGGCTCTAATGGTTACATAACCATCTCATCATTATTGTTGTTCTTAAAACCTGGAAATAGGCAACAGTGAATGTCCACCTAGGAATTTACTGTACTCTCATAACCCCGTACAGAAGTTCTAGGGCTTCACCAATTCCAGATTTTTTACTCCGTTTCAGCTGAATGTACAATGTTATTCAGAAAGAGACTTTTCAGATTAGTTTGTACTGCATTTATTTTATTTTTTGAGCAGGAGTTTGCCCGCTTTCTGATTGACACACTGACCTATTCATTCCAAGGGGCAGATTTCAAAGTTTTTGCCTACTGCAACTGTCTTTACTCATGTCTTTGTCCCCTCCATTTGTAGACAGCTAACTAAAGAAATGTGGGTGATAACAATACCACATATAATAACCTGAAAAAAAATTGCTTTCTTTGTGAAGGTAATCAAATCTTACGATACAGAATACAAGCAATGTTCCCTCTAAGGTTTGGCGGCTTGTGTGCAAAATTTTCAAGCCGTGTGCAAAACTTTTTCTGAATAAAATTTTTGTATAAACTCACACGACAGAAATTATAGGCATTAATTGAAGTTAAAGTAATTGTAAATAGAATTAATTAATTGTGTTTAATTTAATTTGAATGAATTTTGAATTGAAATTTAATTTTTAGAAAGGTTTTTATTTAAAATTAATTTTTTAAAAGTTTTTTTTTAAAAAGGAAGGAAGGAAGGAAGGAAGGAAGGAAGGAAGGAAGAAAAAGAGAGAAGGAAGGGAGAGAAAAAGAAAGTGAGAAGGAAAGAAGAGGAAGGAAAGAGAAAGAAAGAAAAAAGAGGAAGGAAAGAGAAAGAAAGAAAAAAGAAGGAAAGAAAAAGGAAGACAAAGAAGGAAAAAAGAGAAAGGAAGAGAAAGAGAGGAAGAAAGAAAAAAGAAGGAAGGCAAAGAAGAGAAAGAAGGAAAGAAAAAGGAAAGCAAAGGAGAGAAAGAAGGAAGGAAGAGAAAGGGAGAGAAAAAAGAAGGAAGAGAAAGAAGAA
>ML685922.1:587443-627698 GCA_007922175.1 Pelusios castaneus
AAGGAAGGAAGAGGAAAGAAAAAGAAAAAAGAAGGAAGAGAAAGAAGAAAGAGGAAGGAAAGAAGAGAAAGAAAAAAAGGAAAGAAAAAGGAAGACAAATAAGGAAAAAAGAGAAAGAAGGAAGAGAAAGAGAGGAAGAAAGAAAAAAGAAGGCAGGCAAAGGAGAGAAAGAAGGAAAGAAAAAGGAAGGGAGAAAGAAAAAAGAGAGAAGGAAGGAAGAAAAAGGGAGAGAAAGAAGGAAGGAAGAGAAAGGAAGAGAAAGAGGGAAGAAAAAGAAGAAAAGAAGAGAAAGAAAGAAAAAAGAAGAAAGGGGAAGGAAAGAAGAGAAGGAAGAGAAAGGAAGGAAGCAAAGAAAGAGAAAGAAAGAGAGAAAGAAAAAAGAGAAGGAAGAAAAAGGAAGGAAGGAAGCAAAGAAAGAGAGAAAGAAGGAAAGAAGAGGAAACAGGAAGAGAAAGAAGGAGGAAGGAAGGAAGAGGAAAGAAAGAAAGAAAAAAGAAGGAAGAGAAGAAAGAGGAAGAAAAGAAGAGAAAGAAAAAAAGGAAAGAAAAAGGAAGACAAATAAGGAAAAGAGAAAGAAGGAAGAGAAAGAGAGGGAGGAAGAAAGAAAAAAGAAGGCAGGCAAAGAAGAGAAAGAAGGAAGAGAAAGAAAGAAAGAGAGAAGCCAAGGCCGCTGGCGGGGGAGGACCCTACCGTGGCCCTGGGAAGCCGCCGGTGGGGTGGACCAGACCCCGGCCCCGGAAGCTGATCCCGGCCCCGTGCTGGGAGGCCGAGGCCGTGGATTAGCCCGGCCCCGGGCCGGGAAGTCGAGGCGGTCGGCAGGTGGGATCCCAGGAGCCCACCGCGGCCACAGCCCCCCCGCTGCCCTGGCCACGTGGGGCAGGCAGGCAGGCCCACACTCCTGACCCTAGCCTGAGCCTGCCTGTCCCGCCCTGGAGGCGGGGAGGCCAGCCCAGAGGCCGGGCGCAGGCCAGGTCTGCCGCAGTGAAGCCTCAGCCCTGGGGGTTGGAGGGAGCGGCGGGGGCTGCCGGGTTGCGCGGGGGTCCCTCACTGCTGCGCGGGGGGTGCGACGGCCGTTGCGCGGCCGCACACCCGCGCAGCTTAGAGGGAACACTGAATACAAGCATCCTAGTTTCATAGGTTAGGAAGAATTATTTTGCCCCAGCACAGCATTGTATAATTGGCAAGAAAATGGAGTTTCACTACGTACGATTTGAGTAATAATACTGTGAGAAGTAGGGTATTAAATCTTGTAGAGCATTATCTGGTCTGATTTGATCAAACTGTGTGTTCCTGTGGATTTGACCATACATACCTGATACACAGTATCATGCATGAGATGACACAAAGATAATTAGTTATAAGTGAGATAATCCAATTTTCCCTCCCACACATAACAAAGAAACCCAACAACCAACCAAACAAAAAGTCACCACAACAACAAAACGAACAACACATGAAAAAAAGCTTAGTGAGGAACAGGATCAAAGGTCATACCTCCAAAGATATACATAAGATAAAAGTTCAAGAGAGCAACTGTCAGACTTTCTAGACCCTTTGATGAGACAATCAAAGATTAGAGGGCATTGGAAAAATGTAAGGGTGAAGGAGGAACCTTAGACTGACTGGGAAAGATGAGGATTCTGAAAGTGAATCTTTCTTGCCCCTTTTCTTACACAGAACAGAAATCCAATAGTTCTAGCTGTTTTTATGAAAAAAAGTTCAGAAACCAGCATGTTCAAGTGATATTAAATGTACTCTGGAATGTCTTCAGTCTATCCCAGAATATTGATGGGCTGTGTTCAAAGAAATTGGAAGTTTGGTTAAATCTCTAAGCCTTTGGAGTAGAGTTATGTGGGAAATGTATTTTTTGTGTGGAAATGTTTGACAAAATTATTCTTTTTTTTTTTGTTTTCATTGGAATTTTCAGTGAAAAAAATTGACAAAGTTTTCAGCTGAAATCTGGCAAAACTCAAAAAAATACAATTTTCAGTAAAGAAGTTTTAGTTTTTCAATAAAAACAAAAAGTTGGGAGAAAAGCATACACTTTTCACAAGCTTATCTGCAAGATTTGGTATATCCTGTTTCTAATCAGTTTCTGATTTATTTACATAGCACTGTAAGAGTGCATAGCATACGATAAATATCGATGACAAGGTTTTATATTAACAATCAGTTATGAGGTAGCAATGTAAATAAAAATAGAGCTGAACCTTCTCCCTTTCAACCATGATGGAATTGAATTCAGTGGGAGAAGAATTGGTCCTGAGGTCTTTAATTTAAAATGAGATCACAGCATTATTTGCATTGTATTTACACAAGGTCAAAATCCTTTTGTGGATATTTCTACAATTGTGGTTCTGACCCCAATAAAAATCAAGAAATACAGGGGTGCATGAACTGAAAACAAATAGAATAAATAAAATAAAAATTATCCAAGTGTTTTAAACTTCAAGAAAGGTCCAGTCTGAGTTTTTGTTTAAAAAGCTAGAAAGCACTGCAGTGATACAATTAAAAAGTTATCAGTTTTACTTGTGATAAATAAATAAAGTTATTTTGGTACCAAAGCTTGGAGTATCTTCTTGCACTTCTCTATGCTGTGTATTTTTCTCAGACAATTAGTAAGTTTCAAAGTCCATCGATGTATCTGAGTTGATTTTGAGGATGTTGAGTTTTAGAAAGGAAAAATAACAAAATAGTGTTCTATATTTCAGCATCTCATCTATAATACATGACTGGGAGCTAATACTTTTGGGTTTATCAACTCACCATTCACTAAATTTTCAAATGCATTCATTGCACCTAATCTATTTCAATACACATTTTTCTTTTTAACAAAAAGATACTGCACAACTAAACATTTCAATGCATTTAAAAAAAAAATCTTTCACACACGTTACACTCACAAAAAGAGTTGTTCATACCAGTGATGAGCAAATCTGGAAACAACTAGAGGATTTAATTTTGGCTGACAAAATGCCCAAAAGTTTTGGGCCAAGATTTTCAAGAATAGGGCTATGAAATAAAGTGCCCAGGGTCAGACATTTATAGCAGTGCAGAAAATTTAACCAGACATCTTCCATAGATTTAGTTTTCAATTTAATATACATAGTCTAATTGTTTCACAAAATCTTTACTTCAGATTGTCCATAAAGTTCTACAATGTACTTCATTGGGAACTTAATTATTCTTACTCATCATAAGTATTGCAGCGCCAAAAAAGGACATCACACTAGATTTAAAAAAAGAGAGACTTGATTCCAGTCTGGAAGATCTTACAGTCTAATGATAATGAGAGATGTGTGGTTAAATCCCTGCATTGCCTTTCTAAATCTTAAATCATCACCCCTGCCTTCAAGTATCCTAACTACAGGAACCATAAAGTCTAGCTCCAAGAACACTAACCAAAGGAACCCTAATCATATCTCCAAGTACCTTACACATAGGAAGGCTACCTCTAGCTCAGGGGTGGGCAACATTTTTGGTCAGAGGGCCATATGGTATGTATGGCCACGCAAGGGCAGGCCTGGGGTCAGGGAGGGGAGGGAGCGGAGGGGCGGGACTTGTCGGGGGAGTGATTACACTACTCACATAGTGGGAGGAGGTGGGGCTAGGAGGGGGAGTTTTGGGGAGAAAAGGTGGAGCTGAGAGGGGGAACGGCGGAGCTCTGCAGCACTAGAGGGCCCTATACAGAGGCAACAAAGGCTGATCAGCTGTTGCTGCGCACCGGTCACAGTCCTCTACTGCCGTATGGAAGGGGTAGAACTCAGAGGGGGTGCGTCTACACTTGTAAATTAAGTTGACTTAATTTACTCTGTGTCTACTCTACACTTTCCTTAAGTCGATTTAAGCAAGCTGCTTAAGTTGACTTAAGGAAAATAAAGTTGATTTAATGAAAATTAAGTCAACTTTATTAAACCTCCTTTTAATTCGACTTTAGGCTTAAGAGCCCTGCCCACCCTGCCCCTATGTCCTGCCAGTGTCCCTGGCCCCCTTTGCCCTATTGTACCCAGGTACAATGGGGCAAAGGCTGAGCCCCCTGGCACTGGGCAAGGGGTGCCCCCCTGCTACCGTGGACCTGCCCAAGGTCCCCGTAGCCCCTAGAAGTCAACCTAGGCATCCAGTGTGGACGCTCTAGGTCAACTTTGTAATGTCCCCCCTAAGTCAACTTAAAATTTAGGTGTAGACATGCTAAGTCAACTTAGCTAAAGTCGACCTAAATTTACAAGTGTAGACATAGCCCGGGGAAGCAGCGCAGCACTGATTAGCTGAGATCTATAGGGAAAGTACTTGGAGCTATGGTTAATGTTCCTATGACTCCATACATTGAGGTTCCAGTTCCTATCATTGGCAGTCTTAGCTATGGAGCAGCCTGGTCATTTGCCCATGGTCCCACACTGGGAGGGGACCCCACCCGCACAGGTAGGGTATATATTGGGAGCAGGGGCCAGGCTGGGGCAGCCTGTCAATCTCCCAGTTGCCCACCTGGCACACAGTCACTTTTGCCAGGACAGGAACAACTGGGCCAGGTAGCATCTCCAGGCTGACAGCCAGCTGAAGTGGGTAGATGTGTGGGGCGGGGGGCTGGTGGAAAGGCTGGGGGCAGGTTCAGGCCCAGGGAGAGGCAGCAGAGGACCAGTGGTGAGACCCAGGGGCAGGCTGGTGGGGGGACAGCAGCGAGGCCATAGGGGCTGATGGCAAGGCTGGGTGGAGGAGCAGGGAGCCAGGGAGGAGCCACGGGACTGGAAGGCAGCAGCTGGGAGGCTGATGGTGAGGAGTGGAGTCAGGGGCCCCCTACATGGGAGGGGGTTCCTTGTCACAGG
The DNA here is from genome assembly GCA_007922175.1 of Pelusios castaneus. NCBI lineage: Eukaryota > Metazoa > Chordata > Testudines > Pelomedusidae > Pelusios > Pelusios castaneus. Next base: position 592,264 of record ML685922.1, read on the forward strand.
GTCCACACCTAGGGGGTAACTTTCTTGTTCACTTTTGCAATGTAATTATATAGTTTGATGCAAAATGTGGCATGCAAAGTTCCTTTATGAATGCTCTGACTCAGCAGTTCCCAACCTTTTCATTTATGCGGACCACTATATCATCATCGAAAGCTTTTGTGGACCACATTCTATCTGCCAAATGTGCAAAGAGCATTCGTTCACATTAACGTCAAGCAAAAGCACCACTATTTAAATTCAGATAATGTTATATTATACAAGGATGTTTGTGAAGCATATTACATTGCAAATAGTAATGTAACATTGAATATGAGACATAAGAGGTACACAGGATTACATTATTATTATATTATCTTCCCCTACCCATGGACCACCTACAGTATCCATGTGGATTACCAGTGGTCCACAGACTACAGGTTGGGAATCACTGCTCTAACTTATTGTTGTGGTATCATGTTTCCTAAAGCATCATGTATGTGCATAGATTTGAAGGGTGTTTCCTGATATTTTGCATGGGTCAGTGGGAGGGGGACAATCAGAGTTGTCTTCTAGCAGCATAGAAACAGTCAGAGCCATTTCCTAATCAATGTTGCAAGCACGTACCCAGAGAAGATAACAAAAGCAATGGAGCTAGCTAAATGACTGTAGCACCTCGGCCAAAGAAAAGAGGGAGGGGAGGAGAGGTTTGGAAACAAATGCAGCCACTTAGAGTTTCTATGGCAAAAAGCCTTTAGCAGTTCCAGCTAGAAACATTCTCCAACTTCAGCCAAGATCTGGGCCCTGCCTAGTGATAAGCAGAGACTGGCTGTAAAAAACATCTTTCAGCTGAACATCTTGTGAGTAATCTTGGACCATGAGCTTAGGTTAGGTAGTGATGCAGGTTTAGAGTGTGTCTTATGTATTATATTTACTTATGATAACTCCTGACTCCTTTATTAAATGATTGTGCACTGATTTGCTATATACTCACTTAAAATCATATGCTAATCAATAAACTAGTATTTGTTAGATATTATCTCTAAACCAGTGTGAACTTTTGAGCTTGTGAATGAGTGAGGCTGGGCATACCCATTTCATTGTCAAATGGGCGAACGAGTGTCTATGGCTATGTCTACACTTACTAAAGTTAATTCGAATTAGTTAATTTGAACTAACTAATTTGAACTAATTTTAGTTAGTACGAATAATTCGAACTAGCAAAATTTAGTTCAAACTAAGCAAGTGCCATTTATGGCACTTGCTTAGTTCGAATTAGCGAATTGCATTGAGTTCAATGGGCAGGTTAGTTCGAACTAAGCAATTAGTTCGAATTAACATGGCCACATTGGTTAATTTGAACTAACTAGTTTGAATTAACCCTTAGTTCGAATAGCATATTCGAATTTATTAGTTCAAATTAAGGAAGCCCTTAATTCAAACTAACTAAGGCCTAGTGTAGCCATGGCTTTAGTTAGTTCAAATTAAGCTTCCTTAATTCGAACTAACTTGCCAGTGTAGACATAGCCTATGAGTCTACAGAGATTATGGAAGGGTCCCAATCCCTGTAGGATGGAAGTTCCCAGTGTAGTATCTGGGGGCTGAGAGTGCTTGCTGGGGGACAATCCTCTGAGTGGCCAGAGGGTGCACACCCATTGCCTGGGACTGATTTCATGCAGGAGGCTGGTGTGTACTGACTCAGGAGTGAATAGTCACCTAACTAAGCAGGAAGAATTGGAGTCAGGAGTGGTGATCGGGAAGTCACAGTGGCACACCAGACCAGATTCTGGGAGGGGAGCATCACTGCCCCAGATTTACTCAGAGTGCCCCGGTTCCTATGACTAGCATTGTTTGGCTTAGGATCCCTATGAGTAGGGTGTTTAGAGCTAAGAGTATGGTCTCTATAGGTAGGAAACTTGGAGTTAGGGATCAGATTCCTACAGGAGGGACTCATTGCTCTAGGGTTAGAATTCCTGTGAATAGGATTCCCTGCCTAGGTTTCGGGGTCCTATGAGTAAGGTACTTGGAGTTAGGGTTAGGAATAGGGTTCCTATGGGTAGGTTAGTTGGAGTTAAGGTTAGATTTCACATGAGTAGTTCATACTATACTAGGTTTAGGTTTCCCATAAATGGGGCTGCATGCCCTATGGTTATTGTTTCTGTCAGTAGGGCTCCCAGATATAGTGTTACCATTTGTAGGAGTAGGGTACTTGAAGCTAGGGCTATGTTTCCTATAGTTAGTGCTCCCCATTTTATTGTTCGGGTTTTGGGAGATAGGGTTAGAGTACCTACGGGTGGGATTCTCTTTCCTAGGGTTAACATTCCTACGTGTAGGGTACTAGGAGCTTGAGTTAGTGTCCATATGTGTAGGGCTGTCTGCCATGGGGTTAAGATTCCTCTCGGTTGAATTCCCTGCTAAGAGGAACACTAACACTATGTAGGAGACCTCTATTCTTAGGAACTCTAACCTTAGCTCCAGTTATCCTATCCAGAACAACCCAAGCCCATGGTCCAAATACACAACCCATAGGAACCACAACTCTGGGGCTGGGAGCCCTAAATACTGGAATGCTAATCCTCAGGTGAGGAGTTCTACTGTTACCAAGGGATTTTCTTAACCCAAAACCATGGTATTTAGTCTGTATTTTCCAGGTGATATCAGGACATGTATCAACGGGGAAACAGATCTTTGATCTGATAAATCATCCATGAACACAAGTGCTTTCACACAAAATTCTTGTTTTTATTGAGCCCAAAGCACACTTCAAAAATAAAAATAGTCTAGAGAACAGCATACACTTACCCAAAGTCTGATGTGGCTTTGTCAGCAGCATGTTTTTGGTGGTCACCCTTCCTCCTAGCTACTGGGGAGTTGATATCAGTCTCCTAGCCCATCAAATTCTCTTTCCAAACTATACACTCTAACTAATCTTCTGTAGGTTACTCAGAGCAGAGCACATTACTTATAAATACACCAAATTGGCTTACAATTTCTCTTGCAACAGCAAAAAGTAACTAATATCTCTATTTAACAATACAGCAACTCTCAACAAAAAAAAATCTTATACTCAGAGACATCCATATTCAAGGTCAACTATGTACACCTCCTTCCATTCCCATGAATCTGTCACATTGTTATCCTTGTTAGCAGCAGTAAAGCTGTTCAGCTGCTTTGTTCACTCTGCTTAGACAAAGGCCAAATAATACCTGACTTCCTGGTGTTTCCAGTTCCAGGTAACAGTGGCTTTATACACCCCCACAAAGAAATGGCTGCAATAAAGTCAAATCCAGTTTTCTCATAACACTATGCATAGCAACCCCAACACTAGCTCCAAGTATCCTACCCACAGTAACCCTAACCCTAGCCCCAAATTCCCCAATGATAGGAATCCTATCCCTAAGGTAAGGACACCTACCCATTGGAATCCTAACCCTAGATCCAAGTACCTAACACACAAGAACCCTAATTCTAATTCTAATCTTAAATCCTTATTTGGAAACCAATTTTCCAAATTGCTGGGCTACCAGCAGAGGATTTAAAAATCCATGGAAACTGAAATATGTTCAATGCTTCCTAAAATTATTTCTTGTTTTAGATATAGTCAATTGCACCTGAGGGCCTCACTATGGCTATGTCTACACTTGTTAATTTAAGTTTACTTTAACTAAGTTGACTTTAAGTCGACTTAGTAAAGTCGACTTAGTGCGTCTACACTTAAAATTAAAGTCGACTTTGGGGGGATCTTAGAAAGTCGACCTAGAGCGTCCACACTGGACGCCTAGGTCGACTTCTAGGGGCTTAGGGGGACCTAGGGGAGGTCCATGGAGGTATGGGGGGCACCCCTTGCCCAATGCCAGGGGGCTCAGCCTTTGCCCCTTTGTACCTAGGTACAATGGGGCAAAGGGGGTCAGGGACCCTGGCAGGGCATAGGGGCAAGCTGCTTAAGTTGACTTAAGAAAACTGTAGTGTAGACGCAGGGTAAATTAAGTCGACTTAAGCGACTTAAGAAAACTGTAGTGTAGACGCAGGGTAAATTAAGTTGACTTAATTTACAAGTGTAGACGCAGCCCATAGGCTGTCATATTTGAAATTATTGGCCTCGATGCTTTATGAAAATCATATTTGAATTATAGAAGTCACGTCGGTAAGCAGAATAAAGCTGGAGATTACATTAGATAAAGCTTTCTTACGAGTTTTCTGTACTTTGTGGTTTCACTCTGGCTGGAGATAAGTTACCTCTATCAAATTAGTTTTCATCTACAGAAATGCAAGGGCAGAAAATCAGGACAAAGACAAAGGATATGGAAAAAATAGGATTAACCCATTTTTAAATTTTGATTAGAATGGCAACACATTCTAGTTCATCTATCCTTAGGTCAGAGCATCTAGAGAATCTTCTTTTCAAGGGCTCTGATTTGGCAAAGGAATACAATGAGCAAAAAGATTTGTTTCAAAATGTCATATTTTTATTTTATTTGCACCATTATTTTCAGTGAGTTTTGTTATACTTCATTCCGTTCTGCCAAAATTAATTACTTTTTTTTTAATTATTTTTTCCCCTAACAAGAAGATTTGACTTTTCATGGGTCTATGAAAACATTTGATTGATGCGCTTGGCCTGAGTGGAAAATAATGGTCCAATTCTAGTGGAATTCCTCCCCACACCCTCTAATTTACATCAGGGCAGTTCCTGTGTCCACTAGGTGTCTTCCTCTTGACAGCTAATGATAAAAGGCAGCCTTGGATCTTTATTCTTTATCCACACTCTAGAAAGGTGATGTTCTGATTAAGAGGGCTGACACTGAATGCCAGATAAGTGACACTGACTGGCAACAATAGAAATATGTGCTCATGACTCCCATTAATGTAGCTAAAAGACAAAATACAAAGAATGGGGCATCTCTTTAAAAGAATTATAACACATATACTAATTTGGAAAGACAATTTAACAAACTATTCAGACACGAGAGATTTGCTGCTCAGACCTTCACATTTGTACTTCCTTCTGGCTTAAGGGAAAAACATTTAGAGTAATTTGAGAACACATTATGAAATGTAGTCCTACCACTAGTTCCAACAGTATAGAAAGTGTACTACTCTACATAAACATGTATGTTACGGCTCAGTTTGGACTCAAATAAACACTTAGTAATGTGGATGTTTATATAAATAATCCAAAAGGATGTGGTGGGATATGGGAAACGCAGGTTCAAGTATTAGCTTTGTCTGATTCAGACGGAGTTTGCACCCCAGATCACTCCAAATTAGGATCTCTCAACTTCAACCCAAACCTTCCCAATGAAAGTTACATAGGAACAGCTAAGTCCCCACAATTTTTTTTCTGTTTCAGTCAAAGAGTATTTGGTGAAAATTTTCAAAACAGCTATGTAGCTCTGGGCGTACATACAGCTATCATAAATCCTTCAGAAAATCCTAATATAGATGCATTGGATGAGGTTTTCAGATATGCACAATTGTTCTTCTACTAAAGTCAATACTAAAGTCAAAACTCCCATTGACTTCAATACTTCTATACTTAGGACAATGCTAAATGCTTTTTCAGATCTCAACTTATAAATATTATTAGTGGTATAGGCTATATTTATAAAAGTACTTATGTGCCTAAAAATGTAGATACGCACTTGGTGAAATTTTCAAAAGTGCCTAAATGAGATACGCACCCAATTCTTATTGACTTTAAATCTGGTCCCAGATCTATAAAATAGATATTTCAGTAGTTTACTGTTCAGTCTGACCCAATATGTTAACTAGTCAATATTTTTTATCTAAGTTTTCAGTTAATTCAATCAAGTTTCTGAAGCCAAAATGAGATACTTAAAATAATTTTTTCTACAAGTGCATTGTTACCCCTTTTAACTAAAAACAAGGAACTATTTGTTACTGAAAAGTTGGATTGAGTTGAGTTACTCACTAAAATGTTTAGAATGTGGGGATATCTAGCCATTTTTTCCTTATGTCCAGACACCATTTTTCATTTAACAGAATAGTGCAAGACTATTTTGAATTTTAAATGAAGCTGCTGGGGCTGGTCTATGTCTTTTAATGCAAATGTCATCTACTAGGAGAACTGTAATAGGAAACAAAATAATTTAAAAATCTTACCAAATCCCCAATGTACTAAAATCCGTTGGTTAAGGGAGTATGCAAAAGAAGTCAATTTAAAGACAGATACTGGCTCAAAATGAGTCAAGTTAGAAATCTTTCATTTCCCGAATAACCTTTTGGGATCTACCTTTTTTTGATTCGCTTTAGTTCACTGTGAATCAAAGGAAAAGATTTTCTGAAAACATTTTCTGATGTGTGAATCATAGTGGGTGACAAGTATGATTCTTTTTTATGGGAACCAGGAAAGGAGACAAATGTTGGAATGTTTTAAGAATGGATATCTGATCGGTGTCAAAGTAGTGAGAATGGAATGGTCCTCAGGTATGTTGGCACAAAGAACAAAATGTACAAAATCTACACAGTTTCTAAAAAACAACTTTATATGACCAACACGATAAACTGTTTACTATGCAGTTCCTATTCTTTCGTCCATTTCTGAACAGAAGACAGGATTCACTGTAATATGCTAGCCATATTATAATTATTTGATTAATTAAATAACACTAGCGGATGTAGTACGGGTATATTTTCTTGCTCTCATGATATTTTAAAATGAATTTAGTGCTTGCACATAGTGCCAATCTGACAATCCAGTAATTTAAAAGCCTCTGCATAGTCACACAGTAGGTACAGTATGGGCAGCATAGCGCCTGCCTGCCATGTCCAATCATGAAATACTCCTCTCAGGTTCTGGGAGGATACACAAATCAGGGGTTGTACGAGTTGTGGGGGAGGAGGGGAGGGAGAAACATGGTAGAGGTTACGGTAGAAAAACATTTGTAATCGACTCCAATAAAAGAGTTATACTAAAATAAATGTCTATAAATCTTGGGAAAATTGACATCGTCAGAGTCGGATTCTGAGCAAGTATAAAAGAGACTGGCCACCGGAAGCAGCTGCCATCTAGATAAGTTGCTAATACTAACAGAATGTTGGGTGCCTATATGCACTTTGATGACTATTCCCAACATTGTCATGCCACAGACTGTCATACCATACTGGTACCCTGCCCTGAGATATGTTTAATGTGCCTGTCTCAATAATATATCACTCCAGGTGCAAGCATTGTATCTAACATTAGCTATTACAAAAACTAATGAGTTGAACCACAGAGAGGTTCAAAACAACACAGCAAACACCAGCAGATAATTTATCTTACTGACCTCAGCAGCCTTACAGGTGGTCTTATTTCCACAAGAACACATTGTTCCTAAGCAATTGTTTCTGTTGCATTAGCTTATTCAGGTTTCCTCTCATGTTAGATATTCAAGTGGATTATATTTCCTTTCATCTAGTTTTCACAAAAGAGAATTAATACCATACAACCTAAACTGGGGGGGGGGGGGAGAAGGGAAAGTTGGAGGGGAGGGGGGTAAATCTTCCCATTCTCTATTCTTACTTGTGTTTTCTTCCATTTTCTCAAGATAAGTACCTGGCAATGGGTCCTGTTTAGTGCTTATCTCACTGGGCAGAATCTACCCAATGGACTAACCTCATTGTTTAAAAAAATAAATCTTTTTGCTATTGTAGATAAAAACAAAAAAACCAAAAAAACAGCTCTCAAGAATAGGGCCAAAAGAGATCAGGTCAGAGCATAACAAAGGAGCAAACATGATTTCAAAGATTTTCTTCAGCCTAATTTATAATTTAAACAAAGAAAATAAAGCAGTGAACTGAGCTTTTCCACCAATAGTTTACACTGCATCTTTCCTGCTTTCTAGCAGCAGCTCGGTTATATAATGAATATTCTGCTAGCTGTTCTTGTCTATTCTGTCAACAAGTTCTCACCCACAGGATATTGCTAGACCAAAAGAAAAGTTTCCTCTACTTTTCCCCCTATCTTCTTTTATGTGGTTCAGGACCCTTGATGGCCAGTTGTTAATCAAACATATTCAGCCTTCAGTTGTTAATTTTTACATTTTCACCTGTCCTGCTTACAAATATATTGAATTTCCATATAATCATCTGACTGTAGCAGAGGAGGGAAACAGCCCTTACACTGGGGATTTAGGGTCAGATTCACAAAGAAACTTAAGAGTTGCAATGCTGAGCAGGTTGGTGCCTTGAAAATTACAGGAATGCCACCATGGTCCTCAGAGCTTGAGTTAGGTGCCCTCTACATTGAATGGGGTGCTGCCTAAGGCAGCAAAAGGCAGATGCAGACAAAGGTGGTGTGTTCTAAGCTCCACACTTCTCATGACAATAAGGCTAAGTCTGGACTACAAGGAAGTGTCATTTCTGTTTCATGATCCATGAATGGGAACCCATTGCCTGGAGTCAGGCAGCTTAAGTGCCTAAGATATTTCTTGTGGGAATGAATTAGGCATGTGCTTCACTCCACACAAACCAGTCAGAAGAAAACGAGAACCAGAAGATCACTACTTATGATTTCTAGTCCAGCAGTTAATGCACTTGTATGGGAGGTGAGAGACCCACGTTCAAACCCTCCCCTAACAGAGGTGGAGAAGGAATTTGAACAGGGACCTCTCAGCACTGTGGTCTAATCACCAAGCAATGGGACATTATAGCTGTGTCTACACTGGCAAGTTAGGTCGACTTAAGGAGGCTTAAGTCAATCTAACTTAAGCCCTGTCCACACTAGGCTTTCATTGGGTTGACTTAAGGAAATCCTTCAGTCGACCTAATGAACGCGTAGGTTGACTTAATAAGAACCGCAGGGTATTCAAACTAGCCCTGCTTAGGTCGACCTAACCCTTCCTTAGGTCGATCTAAGGCCAGTGTGGACACATAAGTCCACTTTCTTAGGTCAACCTAAGGGAAGTTAGGTCGACTTACTAAGTGTCAGTTAAGGGTAACCACTTTGTTAAGTAGACTTAATAAGGTCGACTTTAAATTGACCTTATTAATTCGACTTAACAAAGTTGACCTAACTTTTCCTAGTGTAGACATAGCCTTTGATATGTGGGTCTCCTCAGTCTCTTCTCATTCAAATCTGCACCCTATAAGAGATCTAACACGGCTGCTCCTACAAGCAAACTTAAGAATCACTCCTGTCTGTGTTATTAAAGTTCTATTCATTATTCATTCAATAATGTGGTCTTTAATGAACCCTCAAGATCATTACTTGATGCCAGAAGTGGTGAATGAGTTTGGAAACTAAAAGGATTTGGAGGAAAACTCCTGCATTTGCAACTGAAAACACAGACAAACACAGGGGATCTCTGAAAACAAAGAAACCACAAAGGAAGTCTTCAGCAAGTAAATGAAAGCTCTAAGAATGGATGTTTTACAACCTCCTTCACTCAGCAACTGTCAGGCAATATTGCAGATAACTGGATAAATTTAAGTAGCAATTTCTGTTGTATTTGTCTGTCATTGGGACACAGAACAAAGATGAAAACCAAAAATCATCTATATGTTTACATATTAATGGGGAGGAGGCACTGGATGTTTATAATAACTTTGAATTTCAGCAAAACAAACAAGGAGTCCTGTGGCATTTTTTAGAATAACCAATCTATTTATTGCATGAGCTTTCATGGGAGAAATTCCCACTTTGTCAGACTCTAGAGGATGGGAAACTTACAGAAGGGGGGAAAATAAATGCAGGGAAGTGTAAGTCATAGGATCAGTTCCAAAGGGGTAGCCGTGTTAGTCTAGCTCAGCAAAAGAAACAAGGAGTCCTGTGGCATTTTTAAAGACTAAGAAATGTATTTATTGCATGAGCTTTCATGGGAGAAAATCCCACTTTGTCAGACACTTTGAAGATGGGGTTCTTACAGAATGGGGGGAAAATAAATGCAGGGAAGTGTAAGTCATAGGATCAGGTCAGACTCTTAGAGCAAATCAATGCAGTAGTTTAGATTCAAACACTGGGGAACAGCATATAGAGGATTGGAATTCATATGCAAATTTCACACTGTTTCTTCAGGGCTAAATAAGGGCTACAGATTTTTCTTCTCATTACAACAGATAATTTGACCTCACCTTCCTCTTATGTGGTACAGACAGACCAAGAGGATATATTTCAATATAATCAACAGGATCTACAAATCATTCCAGCGAGTTCCAAAACCGTAGAAGTTGAGATAGATTTTGGCATATCTCCTCTGACTGATTCAGTATCATCAACACATAATGAAGAACCTGCTAGGGAATGAGAGAACTCAGACTTGAATGAAGGACTGGTACTGAGGAGATCTAACTGAGTGATCAAATGTCTAAAAAGACTCATAGGGTATGTTCACTCTGGAGCCTTAGGTTGACTTAAAGATGGTTAAGTCGACCTAACGTCCTCTGTGTCCACATTGGGCGCTTATTAAGTTCCTTAGGTCGGCTTAATAGCACCACCTCTGAAGGTCGACTTAACGCTTAAGTTGACCTTATTAATTTGACTTAAACCAGTGTAGATAGGCTGTGACCTTAAGTCAACCTACTTGGCCTCCAGGCCCCAGTGCAATATGGGACAGCTACCCAAAATGCACCACTCCTCCATCAACCTAGCACTTGCCAGTGTGGATGCTGGCAGTTGACTGGAGTTTTCAGTGTGGACTCTCTAAGTTGACTTAACAAAATTGACATTAAGTCGACTTAAAGTCGACCTTCTTAAATTTACTTAACAGAGCCTCCAGTGTAGACGTACCCACAGAGACTTGCTAGGATATATGAGGAAAGTGGGTGGTAAAAGACTCACTTGAGAGTGATATGTTAGTAACATCTCATCTCGAGGAAGTTTATATGTTGAGTTTATGGACTGGTATAATGCATGGGTTATTAGATAGCTATTATGTGTTATTAGATGTTAGTGCATGTTTTTATTTGTATCTAAGGGTTAAATTTTTTTCTTAGGAGGGAAGATGTAGAGATATGCTAGTAGAAGATTGTGATTTAGAGACACCCCCTAACATGGGACAGTGCTGTGTGAATTGGGAGATGTGCCCTACAAGAGATCTAACATGGCTGCTTCCAGATGCATATTGGAGAATCATTCCTATCTGTGTTATTAAAGTTCTCTTCTTTACTTCTTTAATGGACCTTCAAGATCATTACAAAATCCTTTCATCACTTTTGGCCAGATTTTGAAATACATTAATCCTGTGACATTGGAGTTATAGTGAGAGTGATTAACTCAGCAGTAATATGAGACAGTGAAAGGATGGTAGATAAATTGTTTAGTTCCAGATCCACAAATGTACTTAAGCCTCAAACTTCAGATTCAGGCACCTAAATCTCAGGTTTAGGTGCCTAATTCCCAGTTTTAAGTTCCACTGTGATGCACAAAACTCTCACCAAACACTGTAGGTACCTAAACTCACTTGGTGCCTAAATTTTCAAGATCAAAGTTCATAAACGGGTCTGTGTTCTTGCCTTGTAATATGCCTTCTCTCTCTAGAGGGCGACCTTAGAGTATGTCCACTGGATTGGGTCCTGCGCATGACTTAGATGGCCGAATGCCTAGCTTTCCCCAACAGTGCACATATTTAATGGGAGAAACTGGGATTTAGGCACCTAAACCTGAGATTTAGGTTCCTAAATCTGGAGTTTGAGACTTAAGTGCAGTTCTGGATCTGGAACTTAACAATTTATCTACCATCCTTTCATTGTCCCATATAACTACTGAATGAATCACTCTTCCTATAACTTCAATGTCACAGGATTAATGAATTTCATTAATGAGGCTGTTAGATGTTGTCACAGGTTACTTACAGACAGGCCATACATTCTGTTAAAGGAATATGACATTCTGTAATACTTTTTCTTATGTTATTTTTGTTTCCCATATCCAGAGTTGGTTACTGTCTGGTTCCTCCTGTTGTGACACTTAAGCCTACAAATTTATACAAATTGTCAACTCCACTGTATAGCATACATAAGTGTTCATAAGATGTTACAATAAGCAACAACAAATGCTGATGAGACAAGACATGGGAGATAAGCCTTGTCTACACTGTCGGCAGTTTTTGGCGGTAGTCGAAGGGAGATACGCAAGGTACGTAAAATACCTTGCGTATCTCTGTTTGACTTAGTAACTCCGCCATACAGACTGCACTAAGTCGAACGCAAATAGTGTAAATTTGACTTAGTGCTACACTCATTGCCGGGCTATAGTTACTAAGTCAAACTCCGGATGGACTGAGCATGTCTTGACTGACACCTCAATTGAACCTGGAACCTTGAATTGATGACAGCGAATTTGCTGCTGGCAGTGTAGACAAAGCCATAGAATAATAGAATTAGCCTAAATAAAAAGGCTAACATGATATGATTAAAAGATCATGCTTGTTAAAAACAGGAAATGTGGATCTGGAAGTTAATGAGCCAAAATTGAAATGTCAGATGATAGGCCTAATTGTAGGAGCTTATAATGAGGGGATGGGCTATTCCAATCCATTGCTCCCTTTTGGGTCATTAAAAGAAAGATTTTTTGTGAAGAAAGTAGGGGGCAAAAAAGAACAGAAGGAAAGAACAGACAGAGTGAGCTTCACCATAACGGCTAGCATCCCTGCCACTTCTTGGGACCCTAGACCGTCATCATCCTGATTTTGAGAATATGTCAGAGAGAGAGGAACCCAGATACCAACACCAACCCTACCAGCTTCAGCTGAATCCCAATCACCACCTGGGTTGAAATAAGATAAGACTTTAACAATAGCAGCAACAGCTCCAGCTCATCTCAACTAATTTTTCCCCCCAAAAGGACAACTATTACCTTCTTTGATACCATCTAAGAAACCATCAAACAATAGGGGTTTATTGCCTTCTAAAAAATGTCTACAGCTAAAGGGAAAGGGAACAGCAAAGAATGTTGTTAAAATGAAAGCCTTATTTAATAGTTCACTTTTCAAATTCTTTAACTGTTTTCCTCTTCTTTGCTGCATATTTAATAAACAGTTTAAAGGATTTTTAATGGTGTGTTTGCCATTGTGCTAAGCAGGCTGAGAGCTCTATATACTAAGCCCCATACTTTGTTTAACACTATTTAATGTTAGATAGTGACTATGGCTATGTCTATATTAGAAAAGTTAAGTTAAAGTTGGATGGCCATGTATCTTGGCATTTGGAAAGGACCCTCTTTTTCATGAGTTACACATGAGGGAGAAAAGAAAGACATTTGTGTCTAAGGATCCTCTTTCGCTACAGTGCCCATTTCCAATTCCCTGTTCCTTGTGGGTCTTAGATCTTGAGTAGGAGGGTCAGATATAGAAAATGGCTACCTCTATCTTTTCAGCTTCCATGGTGAAGGGAAGCCCTTCTGGTGAGCTTTCCCCAGAAAAGGTTCCCATTTCTCACCAGAGGGATCTCTACAGAAGGTATTGGGGCAAGAGGAAATCAGGAGTGGGCTCTGCAAAGTTGGGTGGTGGGATCCTAAGGATGGCTTTGTGATTAAGGCACTGGGCTAAGCAACAGGAGTCTCTCATTGAAGTCCCTGCTCTACTACTCCAAGAATTACTGGGTGACTTTGGGCAAGTTACCTCAGTTCTCATCTGAGGAAAGTGGATAATACTTCTCAGGCAGTTGTGAGGATAGCACTCAAGCACTAATAATTTATACGATGGTGATGAAGTCCATAGACATAGTTTGATTTGTAAGTTGCTGGAAAGACTTAGTGTCTACGTGTATATCTGCAGCCAGGAGCAATTGAAGAGTCCAATTCATTCTGCATCTCTCTCCACTTCCTCCAAAATTTAAAGGGAATAGCTCCGACCAATAATTACAACTGGAAGAAGACTGAGAGGAGGGTGGAGAGAAAAGGAATGGAAGAAAAGCTAGATATGTCCTCACAAGATGGATTGGACAAAGCCTCTATAAAGTTTTCAAAGCCAGGAGGTTTCCAAGCCTTACAAAAGAAACAAATTACATTTCTGCATTGGAATTATATCAGTTATATGCATAACAGGAATGTTTTCTTTAATCAGATGGTACTTTTATAATGCCTACATAGATATATTCCAGAAGGGTATCCGTGTTAGTATAGTTTCACATAGATATAGTTATATAGATGTGAGGATTGCAAGCAGAAGGGTGTTGCATCAACACAGATGTGCTGATAATAAATTAGTCATTGTTGAAACCACCTATGGATAAATGAAATTATCGACCGGCAGTGGTTTCCTGACCTGTATCCATCAAAATGTCAAACCAGATATTGGTAGACAGCAGGTATGCACCCTAGAAAGAATGGGGCACACATTAATCTCTGACTGCTCCATGCTGTTTCAGGTAATTGTGACATAGTATGACATATAACTCAATACATGTGACCAGAACAATGAGCAATAGATGAAAAAGAGCATACTCTCTTTGTTTGTTTTTAGAGCTAATATTGTATTTGCTTCCAAATGAACCAATCCGATTTTTTAGTGTTTGAATTTGGGTTAGTCCAATACATTTTAATAAAAGGCTTCTTACTATGAGATGTTACTAAATGTCCCTTATGAAAAAGTCCTGTAGAATTTAATTGACAACAGTAAGGTTTCATAGAGAATTTTTAACCATTCTATCGAACTAAAGAGGAATTATATTCCTGCTGTAAAATTAAAAAGGACAATTCAAATATCTATTGAAAGGATCTTATTCTGTAAATATGTTGTAAAGGATTTTACATTAATTCCTATAATACTCTATTAAGTTTTAGTGAATTATATTGCTTTAATTTGTATCAAATTATGAAAAAAAAAATCCTATATGCATAATTTTAATAGCACTGCATAAGCAGATATAATTCTCCCTCATTCTTTAAAAAAAAAAAAATTCACACCTTATACAGTCCAATTTACCCACTTTCTAGAATTTCTCTTTATTGGTAACTCAAATATCAACTGCCAGATATGATGTTTAGCCTCAGCTTTCTCCCCAAGTAGAATAATAATTGTTATATAGCTCTTTTCATCAGTAGATCTCGAAAGAGCTTTATTTACAAAGGAGGCTAGTATTATTATCTCCATTTTACAAATAGGGAAACTAAGGCAGAATGTGTATCTCCTATTGACTTAGTTACTTTGACTTACCGCACTGTGTTCACTCAGCTGCGTTAACTGGCAATGCTGTCCCGTCAATGCAGCATTACTCCACTTGGAGGGGTGAAGTTACTGTGTCGACAGGAAAGCACTTCTGGGATCAATTGAGCAGGTCCACACTGGCTGCTCAATCGATCCTGCCGCATCGATCCTTGGGGACTGATGCAACATTTTCAGTATAGACAAGCCCTGAGGCACTGTGATATGAAGTGATGGACCCAAATTAACTCTGCAGGCTAATAGTAGAGCTGGGAATAGAACTAAGGTATCCTAAATCTCAATACAGAGCTCTATCCATTATAACATACTACCTCTCTGTTGGGAGGGTTTCCCTTGAAAGACCTCTTTGTTCACATTCTCACTCTATCTGACCTCTGAAATGATCTAATATTCATAAAGTCCTTTCATCCCTAGTTTTAACACTGAAATTCTTAATCCAGCTGGGTTTCATTAGTGGTGCTGAAGTTTTAGTTTCTGAGATACCAGTTTAGCATCAATGAGTGGACATGGAATGATCATGGAAATCAACAGGCATCTTTCCATCAACTGTAGTGGGCACTAGAGCCCTAGTCCCTTATATGCTGAGGCTCCATTCCTGAAAACACCTATTTACATGAATAACTGTATGAGAAAGACAGAGGATTATTTGCATATATAACATTATTAAGTTGGCTAAAGGCTTGCAGGAACAGAGAGTTAAATAGGAGAGCACATGGCATTTTGAAGCATGGGGTTTATAGGGAATAACATTCATACCATTGCATCTGCAAATCTTTTTTTATGAGACAAGGTGGGTGAGATTATATCTTTTATTGGACCTACTTTTGTGGGTGAGAAAGACAAGCTTGAAATGCTTAAGAATTTAATACAGCACTATAGAAATCATTGAAAAATCCCATAGAATATATTTACAGAATGAATTCCTTTCATCATATTTTTGAACCATTCTATATAATTTTATAACAGAGATATAATTCCCTTCTTAATTCTACAGGATTGCTAAAAGATTTTATATATAGCCTTAATATTGTCAGATAAATTCTTTAGGACTTTTCCAGAAGGGATACTTAGTAAATTCATAGTATGAAGCCATTTATTAAAAAAAACCATACTGGACTAGTCTAAACTAGCTCAATAGAAAATCAGGATGGGTCATTTGGCAGCAAACTCGAAAATTTTGTCTCTCTCAACAACAGAAGTTGGTCCAATAAAAGATACTACCTCATCCACCTTGTCTTTCTAATATCTTGGAACCAACATGGCTACAACTACACAGCATATATCTTTGTTTATGGCATGTCCATTTTGATCTTAGAAGGTCTTCAAATTTAGCTCCCTTTAAAGTGGATTGTAAAAGCTTTCCACTTCTGAAAGCTTTCTGCACGGCACATTAGTTTGACTTTATGCTTTTTATATTTTATATTGGTTTTATGTAAAAGACAAAGAACATAGCTGATGAATAGGCACATAAGAAATAAAGTTAATATTAGTTTAATCAAGCTTTTATGATTAATTCTTGTTTAAAATATATTCTATATAATAAAATAAATCTTTATTAAACATTACTCAATAAAGGTACTATATACCAGACAAATTAGTTTACCAATGTTATTTTATAACTTTTTTTAATCATTCGGTGTCAGCAATTTTCAGGTGTAAGTAAACATGGACATAATTAAGTCATTTAAAAAATATCCAAACAGCCAAAAAAAGTGATTTCGGAACATTTTTGTGAGTTTATGTAGTTTGATGTGATTTTGAAAAGCAGCATTATTTCTTTTTTCAATTGATATTCATGAATAAGTTTGTGAATCCTGAAAGTTTCCATGAAGTTTAGCATGACTGAAACTTTACCTGCAAGTTTGTATCTAATATTCATTAGTCACTATTGATTATTTTCCTTTGCTTAAAATGTTTAGTCATCTTTTCAGAGCACAGAAGCAATATCATCAGGCTTAGGAGATTTACTATATGTTGTGATTAACAAATAGCAAACAATGCATAGATGAAGCAAGTGGATGTAAACTGATGTAAACCTACAGCAAACAAAATAATCATAGAATAATTAGGCAAATGGAACAAATAATATTCATATCATATTAGAGACATCTCTGACACATTTCACACTTAAATGTCAAAACAAAATAATGCAGACAGACCTACTTAACAACCTACTTTTCTTTAGAGCAAGTCAACACAGAACAATGTATCTTTATTATGGATAGTGTAATTCACACAAACTGTATCCCAAAGGGCTTTGCAGAGTCAGATAATACATTCTCAGAATAATAACAGAGAAAGATAAATTATGACTAGATCCTGATCCCACTTACAATGATGCAAATTGGGACTAACTCCACTTAATTAAATAGAACCAGCACAAGATTAGAATCAGGCCCTATATAAGTTAGGGAGTAGTGTGATGCAATAACAAGCATGAAAAACTGGAATAGGGGTGGGAGATATTAGGCACCTCTATAAGAAAAAGCTCCAAATATCAAGACTTTCCCTATAAAATCAAGGCATATAGTCACCCTATATGCAAGAACCTGTGCAATTTCATCTGAGAATTGTAATAGAATGATGAGTCAGTCAGAATGGTGTGCAAAGACAATTTCAGGTAGCATGAATTGCTTTTGCAAGCCTGGATGGAGGGTTAGATAAGCAAAGTAAGCAGAGAAGCGGGTCAAGGTCCATAGAGGTCTTTAAAATAAAAAAGGGCTATTTGAAACAGGGAGTGAGTAAGTAATAATACCTATCTTTCATCAGTAGATCTCAAAGTGCTCTGCAAGGAAGGTCAGCATCACAGATGGAAAAACTGAGGCACAGACTGAAGTGATTTCTGAAAGTCTCTTAGCCAGTCAGTGACCAAGTCAAGAAGAGATCCCATGTCTACTCAGTCCTTATCCAGTGCTCTAGACACTAGGGAAAAATGTAATTGTTTGAAGAGACTTCTGACATGTTTGAGCTTTACTCTATGGATGAAATTCTGACCCTATTAAAGTAAATGTGAATTTGGCCATAAACTTCAGTGGTGGACCAGTATTCTGTCCTAACATGCTTCAAAGCAGGCAGTGGTTTTTTGCACATATTGAGTTCTGGAGAGTTGGGATCCAGAAGAGACTCCCACAAGTAAGAAAGAAAGAATAATGAAGAGGAAAGGAAAGGTAAATTTTGATGACTAAATGACCTATATGTGCCTAGGATAGCTCACCTGAAAATGCCAAAGTCAGAGGAGGTTGCAAAAAGGAGAGCAGATTCTTCCCGAACTGGTGATTAACAGTGAAGTTATATTCACCAGCCAGTCACAAACTGTAATCCTGATTCCCCACACTGGTTATCAAGAAGCACAAAAAGAAATCACAGTCTCCTTTATTATATTACAGCTTGTGGTTCCCAGTCAGCAACTTTGTCCAGTAAAGAGGTAAGTTACGTAAAATTCTGTTTCCTTTACAAAATGTTCTTCTGCTCCCCAAAGTGTCAGCCACATTACCGCATCAATATTACTTTGGAATTTACCTGAATATCATGCTGCCAGCAAATCTTTTAGTATTTAAAACTAAAGGTTTATTATAAAAGAAAACAAAGAACAAGAAAAGAGATGTTAAATGGTTAAAGAAATCAGATACATATACATGACTTCAAAGGCCATATATCTAATACTTAGCAGTATTGAGGCATTGCTGACTTGTACAGTTCCTCTGGAGTACATCCAGTACCTGGATGGATCTTTTTTCCTAAGCTTCGCCTGTAGATAAGTTGATCCAGAGATCAGAAGCAGAACTTTATAGTCAACTTAATAAGGTCGACTTTAAGTAGACTTAAAGTGGACCTTATTAAGTTGACTTAACAGAAGTGGACTTACTTTTCAAGTATAGATGTGGCCCCTTTTCAACCTTATTAAGTCAACTTAACGTTTTAACTCGACTTAAAAAGGTCCACCTAGGCACTACTCCACGTCTCCAATGGCTTAAGTTGACTTACGTGCTAGTTCAAACTAAAACTAGGTGTTATTAATTCAAACAAACTTTTCCTTAATTCGACTTAAGGAGCAGCTTAAGTCAAATTAAGGAAAGCCCAATGTAGACACCGAGTAAATTAAGTTGACTTAAGCCTCCTTAAGTCAACTTAATTTGTAAGCATAGAGGCATCCTCAGCTCTGGTCTCTCAGCTCCCTGCCAGAGGCCCCACAGGCTGGGTCCCAATAGGCTCCCACCCCTATTCCTGTTTCCATCCAGGAACCATCCACAGGCTTCTCCATCCCTGTTCCCCCACCCGGAGCCAGGGAAAGCTGCTAGAGTCTTCGCTCCTCTTCATTCCCATGGGGAAGCAGCCTGGCACTTCTCACCCTTATAGAGAGGAGTTGAGCTACCCTAGCTTCTCCCTGCCTCCCCCTGCCTGCTTCCCACTAGGAGCCAGGCAGTCATGTCAATTTTATGGCTGAACCATGGAAAGCTGGTGAAGCACCCACAGCTTTTCCCATCCCGATTTGCACCTGGGAGCCAGGATCCAGCCACATGGGTTGCAGCAGAAAGACAGACCCACCACTGAAGTAAGGGGATGCAGTGTCTCCATTGACATTAAGTCGCCCTAAGCTGACAAAAGCCCTACACCTCTTGTCAAGTTGATTTTATTTTGCCAAAAAAGGGGAAGAAAAAAAAAAGAGAAGAAGAAGAAGAAGCCAGGGCAGTTTTATCAGTGGAGGATGATTGTAGTGTGTACACCAATACTGTTTTGGAGAAAAAAAGCTGACTTTTGTCAACAAAACTCTCCAGTATAGACCAGTCCTTAGATACAGATATATCACATATATTCATATATATAATCACATATATAATATTATAAATGGTCACCATAATCTATACAGCATCACTTTCTATTTTAGTAGAGGTAAAATTGAATCAGTTGTATAGAAGGGAAAGATAAGTGAGAATGACTTTTGGTCTGTATTATGTTTTGCCATGCACAAAAAGTACTTTCTGTCTGAATGACTTTGATTTTACCTTCAGACAAGCAACACAAAAAGAAAGAAAAATAAAAGACCTTGGGAGAGAAAGCACTGTGTCTGTTTCCTCTGAAAGAGGCTGCATCTATTCTGCTTCACAAAATGCCCCAGCAAAGAGACAGATTCCTTAGACATTTCAAGGTGCAGCAATAAGAAAACAAGGATGTGCTACAAAGCTCCATGTACCACAGTCTGAAAGCTTTGCAGACATGCCTTCTCTCTAGAAATATTACACAAATAAACCATAAAAATTGGTCGAATTCCAAGGCTCTTAATTACCAGTCCTCAGTACCATGAGTTTAATTCTGAACTCTCTGGCTGAAGATTCTATACCACAGTCTTTCTGTGTGTGTGCTTGTAGGCAGTGACTGGTCTTTAAGCTTGGGCCAGCCAAGTCTCTGTTAGCATTACTGTGACATCTTTCTAGGACACCTAGAACTATTAGCTACTGTGTTTCTGCTCTGCCTGAGTAAGAGTGAGTTCTGCTGTTGCTAAGCTATGTGTCAGCTCCCCAACACAAAGTTTGTTTGTTGTCAGAAAACTCTTCCAGTCCAAACTTTGTCTGGAAGGTAACAATCAGTGAACTCCAATTCTCGAGTTCTCCAGGGATGACCTTCTGTAGTGGTCCGTCCCTCTCACTCACAGAAGTTTTTAATTTCACTACTTCCAAGGAGAAAGAACATGCATAAGCTCCCCAGGTTAGCTGAAAAGCCACATTCATTTCAATATGATGGCATTGAGAAGTTATTATAATAAAATAAGTTTAATAACAAAGACCATAGGTCTAAGTCAGTGGTTCCCCACCTATGACCCCCTGGCTGTAGCAGGGAGTGCAGCAAAGCATTCCACTTGTGTTTCTAAGTGACGGTGTCCTTGATAGAGGGAGGGGAACACTGATCTTCTGTCCTCCTGGCTGCAGAAGGGAACCACTGCCTAGAGGCCAGGTGAAGTGGAGCGGAGACAGGAGATCAGCGAGGAGGGAGGCAGCCTCCTCTCTGAATTCCTTCTGTCTGGCTGCAGTAGGTAGACAGGAAGAGGGCTCCTGTTGGAGACTGGTGGACCTTCAGGGCTGTAACAATAATATCTGTGGCCCTTGAGCCAAAAAGGTTGGAAACCCTGATAGGGATTTCTAGCAAGAGTGAAAGAGATATGAAAGATTACAAACAAAACAAACACATTTTCTAGTGACTAAAACTTACTTAACTTTAGCAAGTTACAATCTGATTTCTCTCATGAAAATTCACATGATGAATACATTTGTTAATCTTTGAAAGTACCACAAGACGACTCCTTTGTTTTGTCTAAGCAGGTTTGTCTGTTCCCCAAAGACTTCTACGCTTTTTGTTGAAAAATCTACCTTACTCAGATTCAAGAGCTCTGACCTCTTGTGTCCTTTGTGATAGGTGCCAAAATGGCTTTCTGTTTCTGCTTATATTTTATAAAATCTATTGTCTCTATTTCAAGAGCCAAGAAGGCTGCCTGGGGATACAGCCTCCATCCCTTGTCATGATCATTAAGTGCTCATTTACCCCATTTGCTAGTTTGATTACTTGTTTACCTTGTATGTACACGGATGTCCATTGTTTTTGGTCTCACCTTGCTTAATTTACATTGGAGACACAGTCAAGTAGATATAATAAGATTCCTTTGACAAACTATGCTTAAGTCTCCTCACATGCACCTTGTTTAACGTCCACCCCCGGGGTGTTGCTCATCGGGGGTTGTGAGCAGACGGTGGGTTCTTTTGGCCGTCGGGATAATAGCCCGACTCTTATCCGGTGACTGAGTGGAGGCCTTAATAGTTAAGTCAGTGACCGGGGAAATTAAATAGTAGAGGATTGAACCGATCCAGCCGGCAATCCAGGTGGGTATCAAAAGGGTTGAACACTGTTCCCATAGGGGGGTTGGTAAGAAAGAGGCAAAAATGAAAGGAACTAACAGGGGAACGAGAATTAACAAGAAGACAAGTTGAAATAATAATAGGGTTTATTCATGATTACACCTTTTTAAAGAACTCTGCTTAAGCGCTTTTAAATGAAGCTTCCTGTTTACTAATATCTTTACCAATTATTTTGTTACTGCAAGGCTTAAAGAAAGAGAAGTGTGCACATAAGTTTTAAGTTTCACTAAAGCTATCTAAAGATTATGACTGTCTCCCCTGTACTCCCAGGTCGAGGGGTGCTAAACTACTTGTGCCCTAACCTTATCCCTATCTCCCTGTACTCTCAGGGTTTGGGTACTAAACTACTTTAGTCCTTTCACTGGACTCGGGGTGCTAAAACTTCAGTTATCAATTCCAGTTTCTTGTAGTTATTTTGAACCAGCCTTCACCGAGGTCTGATTTATTACCAGGAGAAGTCAAACTTCTCGTTACTCACCGAACTTTCACCGGCATGTCAGTTCTGTCACAGCCCGAGGGTGCGAGGTTCTGATTGGGACAGGGAGTCGGGGTACAGGAGTGTCGTGCTTGGGATCACACTGGGAAGGCGCCTTAGCCTTTGCAGTCTTAGGGGCTGGTATATATGGGGTTCGAGCCCCCCTTAGCCCCTCCTGTTGTTCGTGTGGTTTTAACACTTTTTGGTGCAAAGTGTGCAGCTTTTGACCTCCCTTGCAAGGCGGTTTTCACACCTCCTGCAAGGAGCTCTTGTGCGGTCTGAGTTCTTGGAAGCTTTGTGTCTGAGTTTTTGGAATCTTTGTGCGGTCTGAGTTCTTGGTATAGGTTCAAGTGAGTTGTTATATTTAGACCTTTGAAGATTGGTTCAGGCTTGGGCCTACTCTTGCTATGTACTATCGCTATGCTATTGCTAAAGCATCAAATCCCATTATCTATACCCACTTTCTACAAAGTCCAACCTATCCTAGACAAACACATCTTAAGAACATATTTTGAGAACACATCTATAATTTTTATACACTTCCCACACATATATCAGACAATAGTATTAATTACCACAGTGTTATCAGTTTGCATATAATATCTCATATGACTTTTTAAAAATACAGATTATGACAAGAATGTGTTTGGGCAATGAATGTATAAGGCCTGAAGTGAGTTATGGTTCAGTGTGCCCTCTGCCAGTCTTCTCTGAGGGGCTTCTTGGGTCACAGTTAATTGGGAGAAAGACGATAAAAGTCCTTCCATCTGTTAATGTTTTATTTGGAAAAGCTCTTATAACTCTTTCCAACAATTTTTGCTAGGCACTGGTCAGTGCTATCTTCTCCTTGCTCAGGGCTGATAAGGTACTCTAAACAGCCTTAAACTTTACAGCTGCCTACAACATATTAAAAACAAATATATCATCTGTCATTCTTTTAATGAAATGAGTCTGCCAAAGATATACTTTCCATCAAGGTTATGCATCTAACAAGTCTCTGCTGTATTCACTTCTGTTGAGAATAAGTACTTTTCGTAAATCAATATTTCTACCCATTTGCCTTGTTGAACAGATACCAGTGCATGTGTAAAATCGACCCAGCAGATGTGACTTTCCAGCCTACCAAACCATTACATGAGCTGAGGAACATCTAATTGGGCCAACCATCCATATAGCTTCAAGGCGTTCTATTAAATTCTGTATTTCAGCTTGTTCGCAAGGGGTTTATGATACCCCAGGCTGCAGAGTGGTAATCTGTTCTGTGTTTTTTCCAATTTATGTTGATACTGTGAAAGAAGGGGATATTTAACTATTGAATTCTCCCCCCCTTGACCATTATGGTGTATTAATCTGTCTGAGAATGACCGAGTTATGCCCTGCTCATTGAATTCTATTGACAACTCCCAACCACCCTGCAGAAAAACCCCTAATGTACACTAAACCTTTGCTGCTCTTTGGCACCTTAGTGTCCTTGTCTAGCCTGCTTCCTTATATAGATGTTGTCAGCTTTCCTGATGGAGTCAGAGATGCTATTTAATTTCCCTGTGTAAGGGAGAGAGAAATCCATTAGTGTTTGTAGCCTGTCAGTGAAGATTGTGTGTCTCTATCAAGTGTAAACTACAAATGTGCCAGATTGCTCAGCAGAAGCTGAGGCAGCCAAGAGACGGCAGCTAGATAGGGTTGTGCATCTCTTATAGACCTCGTTGCTTGCAGAAAGCTTCCTTTGTTCAGGAGAAAAACAAAATCTGATACTTCTTCAAGGAAATCCTCAGAGTTCTAGGAAAAGTTTATACAAGTACAGACATAAAGTTTTAAAATACTGTCAGTCCTGCAAGGTGATTTTCTGTTCTGCAGGATTAATTCTACTGAGTTATTGCAAAAATCATACTCTCTTCTCCCACATGTGGAATTTTCACACTTCAGAACAATAGCTAATTGTGGGATGTATTCTGATAGCCTTATTCACACTGAGTAGTGCCTTACTCCTTGAGCAGTCTCCCATTCATTTAATGGGATTACTCAAGGAATAAAGCATTGTTCAACAAAATTCAGATATGTGGAATCTGACCATATGTAAAATAGGAAATAGTATCTGTTGTATTAGTTTCAATGGAATAAATGGGATCAGAAAGTTAAACATGTTAACATGACCATGTCACTGTAACATTAATAGTTTTAAACAAGGTTTGAGGTTCGAAGTATAAAGACTTTGGTCTGCTTAGTTCTATGACAAACGAAGCATTTATTTGTTTTAACTTTTTATTAAAAGTACAAAAAAAGAAGGAAGAACAATGGTGCCACAGTATACTCAAGGGTCCCAGGAGAACTTGGGGGTGGCAGCCCTAAGAATGAAGTTTGCTTCTTTCAGTTTACCCATTTTCTTTCAGTGATTATTATCAGACAATTTGATAGCCTTGACCCCCCACTCACATCTTTTCTGTTAAGAATCTCAAAAGGGGAGTGATAAATTGGATAGCCCATCTCCTCGTTATTTTGTTTACCTGTTTGGCCTAATGTACAAGACATCAATTTTGATCCATTAATTTCTGGTCCCCCACTTTTCTTGTTTACCAGACATAATTTAAATACAATCTTTAAATTATTTTAGTAGGCCATTTTGTTTGAATAGATTCATTTTTTATTTTATTTTCTCTCCCTTTTGCACCTTTTCCCACCAAAAGTATTGCTATAAGTCCCTCTGACATTTCATGAACTTTCACTCACTTCTTAAAGTTAAGCTTAAAAATTTGATAAATCTGTAGGCTGAATTATCACACCATATATGATAGACACAACAACTGTATTTCTGTGTTAGACCAGATCTTCAAACTGTATGTCTTTTTGGAGGGGGATACTGATGGTCTAATGCAAAAAAGGACTCTCACAAAAATGCAGTTACATTAACTGCACCTAAAACAACCATATATGCCTATGCAAACTGGCATTTGGGCATGTAAAATAGATAACTGACCTGCCAGTGGACTCATAGGACCCAGCTAGGGTTTGGAAAATGTTAGCCAAGACATGTTAACTAGCATGTGTTAATAGCCTACATTACTCTATTTAACATGAGCTAAACTGATTGAGTTAAAATTTAGGGCTACTTCAGACACACTAGGCTGTTAACTCATTAGCTTACATTTTCCACACCCTAGACTAGACATGGCTTTACATAAAAAATTACCTATTTTACACATATGCAAATCTTTGCAGCCAGACTAGATACAAGCATATTTCTATATTATGGATGGCATTGAACTAATACAACTCATCAACTCCATGATATATCTTACTGAAAAACCAAGGCTATGTCACAATGTGCACTTCCCTTGATAGTTCATTCCTGAGTACGTTCTCATGACTGAAACACTGGTTAAATCTGTTCTCAGAAACTATTCAACAGAATATTCTGTTCAACTAAGGAGGCTTCATTATGATGATTCAAATTTGCTTAACAGCAGGTGTTTCCATTTACACTGTTAATCCATAACTTAATGCACACAAGACTCCTTTTCAGGGTTTTCCTTTACTCATATTTCTCATTTGGCTATTCATTTTCTTATTGTTCAGACAAGTTCTTCATCTTCTCCCACATCCAAGTCATGGGTTTACCAAGGTTAATTGTTTCAGTCTTCTCCATGATTTCAAAAATGTTCATTTCAGTCACAATAAAGTATAATATTTCCAACAAAAACAAGACTAGCCTCTCCAGTCTCTCTTTGAATCAAACCTTAATTATCTCCTTGCTCCTATTCCTCAAAGTGGGATTACATTCTTACGTTATGTTCTTTCCTATTTATACACTGTATAGAGATTGATAATCGGTATGGTAAAGTCATGTCTACACAAGAAATGCTACAGTGGTACAGCTAAAGCAGTGTAGCTGCGCAGCTATAGTGCAGACATTTACCACACCTATTGAATCACTTCTTCTGTGACTATAGTAAATCTAAACAAACAAGGAGTCCTGTGGCACTTTTAAGCTATGTCTACACTAGAAAAAGTTAGATTGAATTTATTAAGTTGACTTAATAAGGTTGACTTTAAGTCAAAGTTGACCTTATTAAGTCAACTTAAAGTGGACTAAGTTGACTTTAAATTAAGTTAAACTTAAAGAGTCGACTTAAGGCTTAAGCCGACCTAATGGGCGGTTCTTATTAAGTCGACTTAAGCTTTCATTAAGTCGACTTAAGGAATTTATTAAGTCAACTTAATGAAACCTCAATGTGGACATGGAGTAATTTAGGTCGACTTAAGGGTTCTTAAGGTGATCTAAATTGCAAGTGTAGACATACCCTTAGGGTCTACACTAGCAATTTCGGTCAATTTAAGGACCCATAAGTCGACCTAAATTACTCCATGTCTACACCAGACTTTCATTAAGTTGACTTAAGAAATTCCTTAAGTCGACTTAATGAAAGCTTAGGTCGATCTAATAAGAACCACCATTAGGTCGACCTAATCCTTAAATTGAATCCTTAAATCAACCTAAATACAGTGTGGACAGGGATTAACCCTTAAATTGACGTTATTAAGTTGACTTAAGGGCAGTTAAGTCAACTTAACAAATGGACTAAATTGACTTAACGTTAAGTCGACTTAGGCCACTTTGTTAAGTTGATTTAATAAGGTTGAATTTAGGTTGACCTAACTATTTGTAGTAGACATAGCCTTAGAGACTAACAAATTTATTTATCACATGAGCTTCAATGGATAAAATCCCACTTCATGAAACTGAAGTGGGACTTTACCCACGAAAGCTCATGTGATAAATAATGTGTTAGTCTTCTAAAGTGCCACAGGACTCCTTGTTTGTTTTGCTACACTAGACTAACACAGCTATCCCTCTAGAACTTATAATAAATCTGATTTTCTGAAAGGCAGTTATTAGGTTGATGGAAGAATTCTTCCACGGACCCAGCAATGTCTACAGTGGGGCTAAAATCAGATTAATTATCTCATACAGGACATAAACATTTTTACAAGTCTGAGCGATACAGTTAAGATGACCTAGCTTTCTAGTGTTGACCAATTCAAAGTGAGGTGAAGTCTAATTACTGTTATGGTTTTTAATCACCATGTCCTTGTAATTTTGTGGAGTAGTACTCCAGCAATTGTCAAAACACTGCTCTTTCAGATAATTTCCCCAGTTCTCCAGTCATTTCAGCATCTAGTTCAAAATTGCTCTTTCTGATGGAAAAACTGTCCTCCTCCCCCACCCTACCCCGAGAAGGAGTTTACAGAGTCTGGGAAAGTTGTGCAGGAAGCAGCCAATGGAAGAGGGGCTGCAAGTGACAGCCAATCAGTGCTCAGTAGGCTCATCTAAGAAGAACTTCAGGGGAGAGCAGACCAGACGTGGCCTGGGGAGGGAAGGCTTTGTCTCCTGCAGGTTGAAAGGCCTGTAGTACCTGCTGGCAGAAACCAGGGAAGCCAGAGGAGCATCTGGCAGGCTGCTGAAGGCAGGTAGTGGCAGGCACTGAAAACAGGTGGAAAGGATACAAGGGCAGGAGGAAATGGTCCGGGAAGACAGAATCAAGACGAGGAACTTGTGAAGCAGCAAAAAGTTACAATTCACAGGGTCTCTGGTCCAGGACCTGGTGTAGTGGGAGGGCCTGCTCCCTCCCCTTCCTTCTACTCACCACTGGGAAGTGGTATGATAAGTGATTGCAGGTACCATTAAAGAAGTGGCAGGATGGGATACTGCATTTGCCACAGAGAAAGTGGCTAGACTACCAAGGATTCGAACCTTCCCCGGAAGGGGGGAACACAAATTGTGACTCAGCTGGAGGACTGAGTCAGGAGGAAGAACCTATGGTTCCAGACAGCTACGGGAAAGGCTACATGACAACTGTGGGGAGAGTGTGATGGTGCAGATCACAGACATGGCTATGAACCTAGAGATAATCCCCAGACCCAGATGACCAGCAGGAGGCACCAGACAGGAAGTGAGTAGAGCACCCTCTGACACTCTTGTTTTTGAAGACCTTCAAAGTGTTATCCCAAACAATTTCAGGGTGCTTACTTTTTCTACTCCTTTTCAGCTCATCTAACATTAGCATCCTCTCTGTGTCTTCCCATAATTTCACCACTACTAATATGGCAGCTTTCTGCTTTGCTACCAGAAAGAGTCATCCTGTTTCTCTCTATTTCAATTGATTCACTCATTATTTAAGATGACTAAATAAATATTAAGTTTTCATATAAAAAGTTACCATCCACATAATGCTTTCAATCATCTAACAACGTTTACAATAGTATAAAGAAAAGAAAATGAGGAAACCAAGGGCAAAAGTACAGCCCCCATTAAAAGCTCAGTGTGTGGTTCTCCTTCATTAAAATCTGCTGCAACATTGAGAACAAAAACGGCTTCTGCACTCTGCACAGGAAGGGGTCTTAGAAATTTAAAGAGACTACATGTAGAAAGCACAAGAAATCACACTTACATAAATCAAAACATACATGGTAAAAACAATGGTCCTTTTATAAGAGCATAATGTAGTGGTCTAAATGCATTTAGCTATTCCTAGTTAGCTATCATGGCTAATTTGCAGTCATATGTGCTAAAGAAAAGAAGAAACAGGGTACCTGTTTTGATAGAAATTACCTTACTGATATAGGCTGCTAAGGCAGATTAAAAAGGGACTATCAGAAATAAGAATCCCAGTATACTGAATATATCAGAAAGAACAGCACCAACGCTATCCTTTCTGTCAGACAAATTGCATACAGACCACTTAGTTCTTTCTTTTTTTTTAATGGGGAGGGTAAAAGTGGAGGAGACTTTTAACCTTCAATCCTTTTGAATAATTTGCTTTTCACTTTTAGCTGCTCGACATCAGTGCAATACAATTATGAAGATGTAAACATCACAAGAAGACACAGAACACGCACTGTCACAATGAGTTAAACTTGAATGCCTGATTCCCTCAGAAACTGCAGAGAGAGAGAGAGAGAGTGCTCCATTTCATCAGGAATTCAGCTGTGTCAATTTAGTGGGAGTAGGGACCACGGATTAGTGGGATGGGAGTTGTGAATACATCAAGTTTAGGTTACAACTCTGGTCAACCTTCTACTTTAATTCAGGAGATAGAATCCAATCATAAATGGGCCTGTCAAGATCATAATCAAATGTTCTCACCTGAGAGGGAACCCAGAAGATACTTCCATTGATACCATTGAATTGATTCCATTCTATAGTTGTTCAAACTTAATCCTAAAAGCCCCTTTTCCCTTCAGTGCAAATGGTGTAATTTACATATTCTGAAAGGCTATCAATTAAAGGCTGAGCAAGCTGATTGGAGAATGGAGCAGTTAATTATTTTGTTTTCAGACCATTAGCAGATTTGAGGTGAGGTATACTGCTAGATTGAACTCCTACTCCTTCATTGGTATATATTTTCTCCATTCCAAACTGATAGAGCCCATATTTTAAAATATGGGAGAGGGCATATAGCTATTGGATAGTCAAAGAGACTGGAACTGGGATTGACATTTTATTGTCATTTTTATAGTATACAAGAAAGATACTGGGTACTTCATAGTATAAAGAGAAATACATAGTCCTGACACAAAGAGCTTAAGGCTAGATACATAAAGAAGATCTAGGACTTGTCTACAGGAACACTTCATTTTGCAAGCTGAGGTTTAAAAGTACCCTGCACTAGTCAGCTGTACACTGAATATATGTATGAAGGCTTCTACTGTGCATTAAAAGTTCAGTAGTGTGTTTTTTTTTTCTTTTGTTTGCAAACTGTCTCCATATAGTTCAGTTTTCCCAAATGTATCCAGAATTATTGGACAAAGAATTTTCTTCAACTAACAGATTCCTAAAAGTCAAAGTCTGATCACATATATTTTTAAAAGGAGCCTAAACTAATCTAATAAATGGTTCACTACAAATAGTTTGCCAAGCCCTGGTTATTTCAGCATAAACCACATTTACATAGGAAACCTTCAGGTTAAAGGCTCCATATTTTACTAATTCCATGAGCCGTCTGACCCCCTCCCCCCCTGCCCCTCAAATTAATCTTTTATAAACATGCCATTAAAATATATAGTCATATGGTAAGCATCTTAGTAAAGCAAAATGAATTTTTATGTACTACCTACTGATATTTTCTTGACCTATACTGTAAAACAACTTTATTTTAGCTATAATCATTAACATTCAGCCATATTTTCTGAAGAAAGGGTTACCAACTTCCTTAGTTTAATAATTCTCAGAATATCACAACTGTTGTTCAAAGATATTTAAGAGGTAACAGAATGTCACATGAAAGCTTCTCAAAATAACAAGTAATCATGTTTAAGAAAGGCCACATTTCCCCATAAATTAACAGCATTGGATTTCCTGGATTTTGTATTACCGTCTGAAACTGACCTCTGCATCTGTTCTAAGACTGCAAAAGCAAATGGCACAAGTAAGGGTGAAAATGGAAGGCAACTAAAGGTGAAAAGGATGAGGGGTGGGGTAAGGAGGGGTGGGAGAGGAAAGGAAAGAAACCCACAAATTTCTCAATGATTATGAACATTATTATAAGAAAATAATGAACTGTCCATGAGTAGAAATCAACTGTGCCAATGATTCTACTTATATTCCCACCTAGTGACCTGATATATATATATTTCTATAAAGAATGTGCCACTGTGGTGGCTTGTGAAAATGTCCAGTAACAGAAGTGGGATTTTCTCCCATGAAAGCTCATGCGATAAATAAATTTGTTAGTCTTTAAAAGTGCCACAGGACTCTCCTGTTTGTAGCACTGTTACAAGCATTTATTTGGTTAGGTTGCAGTTTGTTTATCTTCTCCCTATAAAACTCTCATGGAGACAGGCAAAATGAAGGGGACCAATAAATAAATAAATAAAAATCTTCAGTTATTTTCCAGGCAGTTATCACTAACTATTTAGAGAGATGCACAAACAGCTTGAGTGAATTGGCTAGAGAATTTGAGTGTGAAATATGCTTTCATGGAAAAATGAGAAGCTTACAATTATATATATATGTCATTACATGCTGAGTGCTAGTTTGGTGCGGTTCTTGCAGGACGGACAGTAATAATTAAATAGGAAACAAAACTAACCTTTAGTTTCTGCATTTCCTGATGACTGGTTGCCAAATGTAACTTCTACAATATGTAATGTGCTCACAATACCCATGATCTTGAATTTCTGCTTTCATATTTTCTTTTAGACCCTCACTTTCAGGACTGATCTATTCGGTACAAACATACAGTGGTGTGTAGTGATGAATGAAGAAGCCCAGAGGGGATGCCCTAAATAAGACAAACACAGACAGTTGCTACTTTGCCATTTTATTTGGCTCACTGGACTTATATTTTTCTGATGTTCAGACACAGTACACACACAACCAGAATCTAGAGTGGCTTTGTAGATGGACTCTCCTGGATTTGGAAAGCCACAGTTTTAAAGAAAAGAAACTCATGAAAACTCATGGAGGGGTCTTCTCAGAATGGTTTCCAGTTGTAGCCTTTTCACTGTACCAGCAGTTACTTCTTTCTTGCCACAGGGCAGCAATAAGAAAAGCACAGATTTTAAGAAAACAGCATGAATACATTTATACTTGAGTTTTTAGTTGTGTTTTAACATGTACTAATTACCGCATTAACTGACATGATTATAAATTCTAGTGTGGGGCACCAAACAAATATTTGTTTCTAGTTATCTTTAACCCTGGGCTGTAATGCCACTAGGAACAGCACTCTGTCTACACTAGATGCTACAGTCATGTTCACATATGCTCAATAACATGTTAAAAATAAATAAAAACTAATACCCTATTTGACAACCTGTGATCACTGCAAGTTTTAAAATGAAGTAGTGGACAATGATGTTTGCAAAAGAGGATGTTTCAGATAGTAAAGTGATGTACACAATATAAATCTCAAGCAGAGAAAGATAAAATGTAAACCTCTATTTCCATAGTCATTCAGTCACAGGGGGAAAAAATTAGCATATGTAGCAACAACAGTTAAATCAGCACAGTGCATGTTGTAAATGTAAATCAGCTGTAAACTGATGACCTCTACGATCAATTAACTGACTAAATGGAAAATGAAGTTCATATATTTTACACTGAGTAAGATAACTGGTGATTTATAGGAATTTAAAAATGATTGGTAATTAACTCTTGTAATATATCATTCAGTAACATCTATGGAATTTTATACAAAACATTTAAAAAAAAATTCAGTTCACACACTTTACATAAAGCAAGCCAACAATTTAATCTTTCAGTGTGCCTGTTACTGTGAAAGTAAAATGCTAATTTGACTGGTTTACACAATCTTGCACACAGAGGACCAAATGCAACTATGGTAAGCTGCACAGTGCAGAAAGACTGAACTAAGCAGAGATGTGTCAGGCTGAGTTTTCAGACAGCCATAGTTAACATTGTTGTGAGAATCACATGAAGCCTTAACTGTGATTCAGAACACATTCTACATCCTTTTTTAATAAAATAACATTCTGGGCTTTTTATTTATGGAAAGGAGGAACAGAGATGTGGTGAGGTCATCTTTTCTTGTACATTTAAGTCCACAGAAACGTCAGTTTAAGTGGTTCATAGTTGCATAGTTGTGGAGGACCAGACACATGTGCCCTTTATGTCTGGAACTCTTTGATGCTATTCTTACTATATTTCAAGTTTTAACAACATTTGTTTTAACTTTTTTGTTTTGTGCCAAAAAAGGGCAAACACACCCTCAGGCACAAAAGCCCCCACAAAAGACACAGCCAATCTTGGAATGGTCTGCAAAAAGTCCTTCCTGAATCTCAAAAGGGCAGTTCCTAAGCCAAGAACTAGTAATATATTTAACATACTTACTGAAAAGACTGTAATCATTCCATTTTTTGCTTAAATAACTGTATAATGCTCAATTCCGCTGCCTCTATTGGAAATGCATTACACTTCTT
This sequence comes from Pelusios castaneus, assembly GCA_007922175.1. Classification (NCBI taxonomy): domain Eukaryota; kingdom Metazoa; phylum Chordata; order Testudines; family Pelomedusidae; genus Pelusios; species Pelusios castaneus. The sequence goes on from ML685922.1 coordinate 625,659, forward strand.
TGTCACTTTATCAAATAGCACCTGCTTAAATTCTTATGTATATTCCTTCTAAACTTAAGTTTTTATCCCCTAGTTCTATTCTGTCCAACAAGCTCAAATAAATCATCCAGTAAAAAGTGTATAATAACCTTTAGCTAATTTAAATATTTCAATCATGCCATCTCTTAATCAAGTAGGCTTTGCCCCTAGCTAAATTATACAATTAATGGTCAAAAACCGAATATCAGCTAGCAGAAAACCTGTCATTATTGGGAAGCTATACTTCATGAGAAATGACAAACCCTAACTGATGATCTCAGACTTTTGATATATAACTTACTCCAATTGTGAATAGACTAAAAACCGGAACTTTTATTTTTTGTGGGCTAGATTGAGACATGAACTATCTCCTCCCACAGGGGAAAGAGGAGGTGTAAAGATTCCATGCAAAATTCTGCATAGGCTATCTGGACCTGAGACCTGAGAGTCAGACCATGTCTGCTTATTCTCCATCCAGAGTTGTTGGGTGACAAGTGAACAGGGACAGGCAGGGAACAGATGGAAACTGATCTACACCTGCCCCTCTCCCTCGTTCAAATCTCACTTTTACTGAGTTGCCAATAGGAAATTGCCAACAGATAGTGGCTAGACTTGTGGCTAGTGGTCACAGGAAATTCTAATATTTATTTGGCCCATATAGACACATGTTCTTGTAACTTCTTCCCACATCCTCCCTTCCCTTTTTCCTTTTTTTTTTTCGGCTTGCCACACTCACTATTGCATCTTGCCTTGATTAAATCACAAACTCTCCAGGCAAATGCTACCTTGTACTCTGCTTATACAGTGCCTCTGGGGCTACAATTCTGACTCAGGCTTCTAGATGCTATGGCAGTTTTTGAACTGAAGCAAAACATAAGCCGTACAAGGGAAGAGAAATGTAGATGTCCTAAAAGAAATGTAGATGTCCTAGTGGTTAGTGCAGTGACAATTATCTCTAGATACTCACACCATGCTTACATAAAGAATTGAAATCTGATTAAACAGAGTCACCTAACCCCCTGTGGGATACCTACTGTGAAGTGAACAAACAGCACAAATGATATATTACTTTTTCAAGGAAACATGTGCTTAGAAAGTTAGTAGCTACCTCATTTCCTACATCCTTTCTTGCTTTCAGAACTGTTCTCTGTTCAGCAGCTTTTTCATCCTTATATTTAGAGTATATGATTTTCAGGTTTTAGTATTTTACACATTTGGGAAGCAAAGCACTTTTAAATGACCGTACTCATGTTAGATCAAGATTTTCAATTTCCTCTCCACTACAGTTGCCTGTGATAAACTTTTGGCTAACAATTTGTTGACATGTATCTTACTTTTAATATCCCTTGCTATCTCACCAAATGATTTATTTGAAAGAGCTATGCAGCTTTGAACAGTACAATATCTAAGGAAATGATTGTTACACAATTTCCAGATCACTTAGAAACACTTTGAAATCTGGAGGGTCTAATGCTCTAACTGGGGGTGCCCACTTTCAGCTCTCCTTACTTGAATCTGACAAACAAAATGGGAAGAGTAAATAGCTTCCAAAAATAGAATCCTACCACTAACCCTTGAACTATCCATGTCAATGAGTTCTAATCATCTTCCCCTCCACAAACAATCAAAGCATGCACAGAAGCATAATCTGATTGCTTTTGCACTACTCAGATCCAAAACTGATGTCTATTAACCAGCATCCTTCCCTCCCAGTCATTTTCATCAAAAACATTAGCCACAAAAGAAGCTGGCAAAACAATGCATTTTGTATTTATTTCATTTTGTGCCCCTCAGTTCTTAGACTGTGATGCCTTTTCTCCACTCTAGCTAGGACACCATTACTGTTCACTAACAACACAGGAGCAGCTGAGACCAGACAGAGAGGTAAATTAGTTAGAACAGTACTTATGTTACTTCAAAGATGAGTAATTACATTCTTTTTTAAATGAAAATATTTGCATTTAATAGTTCACCTAGAAAGAAAGAAAGAAAGAAAGAAAGAAAGAAAGAAAGAAAGAAAGA
>ML685922.1:627708-639063 GCA_007922175.1 Pelusios castaneus
AGAAAGAAAGAAAGAAAGAAAGAAAGAAAGAAAGAAAGAAAGAAAGAAAGAAAAATTGGAATGATTGGGTTTAAATGAAAGTAAATCTTAGGGACACTGGGCCCAAACCAGAAAAACATTTGAAAAACATGTTAACTTTAAGACCACAGTACTACCACTGATGGCAATAAGACTGGTAATGTGCTTACAGTTATGTGTATGCTTCAATGTTTGCTGGATCAGAACCATTTTATATTTATATTCACTAATCAAACTACTCTATTGATTAAACACAATTAAAGATTAGTGTGTCTGATGACAAGTTTGGGCTTGCAGGAGTTTGCGGAAATGTTATTTCCACAAATTGCTTTGCCTTCATTCCCCCTGGAAGCTTCTATGCAAATATTGGGTCCCAAAACAAAGCTAGACTAAACCCACTGAGCTTCCCCTGATTTCTGGTTGAAGCAATATGGAACAGCCAAGTTTAATTTGGTTTCTTCAGAAACCAAATATATTAATGGCTTAAGTTTGCTCAGTGCAGCCTCTCTCTCCAAAAAAGTGTCTCTGATTTGCTGAGAAGTTTATGAAGTCCAATTTAATTCTGAGTCAATAATGGTGCTCAAAACTCCAGATTTGTGGTTGTAATATTAAAAGATATGTTCAAGATGTGTAGAAAGAAATGGGCATAGTTTTAGGGTTACCTATAACTGGTTACCTATCATTAGTATTTGCAGAATGCAGGATTTTTATTTCCTACAATAAATACAAAGATGTTTAGATAATACTCAAAATATGCACATGAGAAAATTGTTGATTATTTTATTTATGTGACTATTACATACAAATCACACTTGATCAAAGAAACAAATATTTAGCCTGTGACCCAATTAATAGGTACAATATTCGAATCTGAAAATTAAGCTAAGCAATCATATTACAACTTTAATTAGAAGGTACAACATTAACAGATAACTTGAAAAAGTAATTCTTTACAATTGGATCAGGTTCTGTCTAGACTTTCACAGTCTTTGGGCAAAGTCTCCAAATTATATAACCATTTTACCACAAGGGCTCTCATTTAAACATGTTATTTTTTCAGATGGTGGGAGTTTAGTTCTCATTATTTTCTTCAATATTTTGTTTAGGATTAAAAAGCTAAGGCCAAACTCAGCCATGGCATATACTGCTGCAATTTAATGTATTTCCTGACACAAACTAATTCAGCCTATTAGTTGTTTCATCAGTAACTAAATCAAGCGTAGAAGCTTGGTCACTATTCTCATAAGTTAGTAACAGTTTAAACAAACCCATATTTTCTTTCATGTTCAAAATACACTTCTATCTTTTAAATTACTTACTGATCATAGGCTTGTAACATTCTTAGTATCCTTGGGTATGTCTACACTAGAAAAAGTTAAGTCAACTTTTTTAACACTGGAAAGAATTTGTCTTTGGTTGTGCTTTTCTTAATCTTGAATGTTGTAATTAAGCACGTGCATTGCTCTTTTAATACCTTACAAATGGTTTGTACCCATACTGTGCATGGACTTAGTAGGCAAACAGTCTGACTTCTTTCCAATGCTGTACAGTGCTTTCAGATTATAGGTCTTGCTAGATCAATTTGTTTTGTTTTCTTGACTATTTGTATTTATTGTAATACAGAATAGTTCTCTTACAGGTTTTACTTTTCAGTAACAAATGCTTTTCTATTTCTTTGGTGGTAAATTGCACTCCATTATCTGCTGCAAGTTCTTTAGTTAGCCCATCTTTAAAATTATTTTGGAAAAGCTTTTATCACTATGTAGGTGTTGACAGAAACTGAGTGTATCACGTCAGTCCGTTTCAAGTAATAATCCACCAAAACAAATGCACGCCTCTGATTTACTTGCAGATAATCAAATGTCCTCATTAAGTCAAATGCTATAGCATGCTTTCCCATGAATATCTGAGTTTCTTAACTTAACATGCAAGGGTAAGCAATATCGAGTTTCACTCTTTACTTGCTTGTCTATAGGTGGCAGCTTGAATTCTTGTCTTAAGAAGCACTTTATGAGAGACAGCACATCACAATAGCCCTTCCTTGTGCATGTTGAAAGAAGCCTCCAAGGCTAACATGCTGCCTAAGCAGCCACATACGGAAAGTTCTTTCTACTTGTTATGGAATAGATCTCTTTATGGTCATTGGGTGAGTCTACACATGTGAATTAAGTCGACTTAAGCCTACTTAAATTGACTTAATTTACTCTGCATCTAAACTACACTTTCCTTAAGTCGACTTAAGAAGCTGCTTAAGTTGACTTGATGAAAAATTAAGTTGACTTTATAAAACCTAGTTTTAAGTCGACTTTGCTGGCTAAGTCAACTTAGCCAGTGTAGATGTGGAGTAGCCCTAGGTCGACTTTAAGTCGACTTAGGGGGCTCCAGGGCTTCCCCACTGCCCTCCCTGCCAGGGTGGCTGGCACAGCCACAGCCTGGCGTGCCCCACCACAGGGCAGGGCTCTGCCCTGCCCACCCTGCCCCTATGCCCTGCCAGGGTCCCTGTCCCCCTTTGCCCCATTGTACCAAGGTACAATGGGGCAAAGGCTGAGCCCCCTGGCACTTGGCAAGGGGTGCCCCCCCTGCCACTGTGGACCTGTCCCAGGTCCACCTAGCCCTTACAAGTCAACCTAGATGTCCAGTGTGGACGCTGTAGGTCGATTTGGCAGGGTCCCCTTTAAGTCGACTTAAATTTTGAGTGTGGACATGCTAAGTCGACTTAAATTAACAAGTGTAGACATAGCCATTGGGATGCTACATGGAACATCATTTAGGTAAAGACCGCTTTTAGAATTCCTTTCCAACTGAGTTAGATGTGTACTTCCCTTCTTAGGTATAGCATGTGTGTGCAGTTTTCAGGTCATCACCAATGTACTCTTAGAGTGCCAGCTGTCAGGTCCTGTCAGTTTAGCAGTGTGAGATGAGGATAAAACAGTTTAAATAATGCACAGACATGAAATTACCATAACGTTTATCTATTAGAATTAGCTGCAACATTTTTTTCCCAGAGGTCAAAACCTAGTACAGTGGACATAATTCAGAATGCTTAGCATCTGTACAGAAGTATTCCAAAACTGGAATAATGGGAGCCTGTTGTAGAAGCATTGAGCAGCTGTTTGGGAAATACAGAATTGCAACAGCATAGTTTTAAGTGCAGCTCAGGACTAAAAGCTTTAAAAGAACTAGAACTAAAATAAGCAGTGTAAGAACTGGACAACAATAAGGGGTACTGCCACTCAGGGTTAAATGTAATGGTAGAGATGTGTGAGGAGGGTAGCTTTAGCACAGGGGAACTCTCACAAGCATAAAAATTCAGCACTCCACCACAAAAGAAAAAAAAAGTATTTGCAAATGGTTTTATATTCTCTGATATTCCTTATATCCAGATGTGTACTTAAAGACTTTGATGTGCTGTGTCTGATCATTTCCACATTCTTTCAAATGATTTCTGCTCTTCAGAAGGATAGAAGTAAAAAAAATACATCATTTTTTTTTTAATGTTCTTTTTCTCTCCTCTACATTCATGGCATCCACACTGACTCTTAGCAGTTCATCCTAATGTATTCAATAATCTTTCCTTGACAAACAACTTGTATCAGCTTGCTCCTACCTCTTGAAGGCATAGGAATATTTTTTTTGTGCTTTTGTTTTATGTAAAACATGTTATTCATTATGGAAGTATTTTTTTGACCTTCTTATTTAGAAATGTCTCATTGTGCTTGAAACACAGATGATAAAATGTCAAATCCAAACCATCCAGAAACAGTAAGGAAAAAATCATTTTTGCTCACCTTTTGTTATAAAGTGAGTCCTTCTACTCCATCAAATTATTTTCTTATTACAGAGCACAGGGCTTTTGTTCAGGAAAGTTCATTGGCTTCTTTAATGTCTCTAAACCAGAGAAAGCCAATTTGAAATGAAGCATCAGGTTTCTAGAAGCAGCCCAGTAGCTGCAGAACAATGAATGACTGAAATCCAGACATCGCTTTTCAAATGCTGAATTATAGAAATGCAAATGACACATTAGACTTTCAAATCGGATGATAATATGACAAACTGTCACTTACAGTCCTTTGAGGTGTGCCAAAGTTGCCTGTTTTTTTCTGTTTGTATGCCATGTCATTATTTGCACACTGAGCATTTCCAAGGGTTCATTTCTGAAGCATTTTACGGATTAGAAATGGAAAAGCCTTTTAGATCATCTAGTACATCCTGTTGCCAATGGAGGATTGTTCTCTGCGACATATATATCCTTGTGATACTTTTAGACATTTATCTTACCACCTTTTAATTGTTATTTAATCATTCCATAAACTGTTCTCATAAAGCAATCCCTCCAAGCCCTTATTTGTTTGTGTTGCTGTTTGAATATTCCCCCCAAATTATCAATTTCTTTTTGGTATTTAAAATAACCAAAATTCAAAATCATATTCCCAGAGCAGCTTCACCAAAGCCAAAAGGGGCACTTCATTTTCTGCTATGGAATGCGATGCCTTTAATGCACAAATCAAAATCACATTAGCTTTTACAGTCACCCTATCATGAGGGTTTATTGACCTTTCCTGTAGTAGAGCTCACATCTTAACAGAGAAACCAAATTTGAGGATGACTTCCTTTCCCTTTTAGGATTGTGTGGGCCACCTGCTCTCCCAGTTGTGACTGCATAGCATTTCTGTGATAACTATAGCAATTGCTTGCAATGGAATTAATAATAGATAAATTGTTAATATATATTTTAGATGTCTTATAATAATATGTATCAACTAGCTAGAAAGAGAAGGAGCTGACACCGTGTGACCAGTCAGCTTTTGGTGGACTGAGGAAGGCACTGTGGATCACAGTTTGGAAACCGCTGCCACATTGCATGACTAATTCATAACTCTTTTGCTAGTTAGTGTCATCCAAGTTCTCTTTTGACATTACAGCTCTCCAAATTTCCTCTTTCCTACTTAACAGCTGCACAGCAGAGATATCTGGTTGCTTATGTGCCAGTCACAGGAGGATCACAAAGTGTTTTTTATGTTATGTTATATGTGTTCTCTCCACTAAATGTTCCCTATTGAAAATCATATTAATTTTGAAGACAAAGGTCCACATTTGTAAAGCTATTTAGCAACCTAAAGATGGAAACTGGTTCCTGGTGGGATGTTCAAAAGCTCCTAGGAACTCACTGGCATTAATCGGAATTAAGTGCATAGGTGCTTTGGAAAATTCCAGTAGCTGACTATCTGCAACTTTAGGTGCCTACATAAATAGCTTTAAAAATATGCTTTGAACATTTGTAACTGGCAGACTTTTCTGAAGGCTTTGTGCTGAAAATGTAGAGTAGCAATTAATGATGCTGCCTGTGTTCCAATCAATCATTCTTATTAAAAATGAAATGCATTTAAAATAAAATTAAAAAGTGTTTAAGATCCCAGATCATTAACTGGATATATGACTGTAAACTGAAACCTTAGAAATAATTACATTGAAACCAAAAATATTGAAAACCATTTCCACCCTCGCTTGTCTGCCTAAGTTCAATTCTTAGCAGGTAAAAAATGTTTTAATTCACATGTCTTGAGGATGAAGCTGTGCGATATTTTTTTCTGTACATTGAACAAAAAAACAGGTCAGCTCACTGAGGCCAGCATGTGTGTAACTCATGTGCCTAAGTGATAGTGTCTTTTTAAGGGATCTCTTAAGGCTGGGTTTCGGTTGCTGGACAGATTTAGCTGCCCGGAGCCAGACATTTCTGGAACAGGGAGTGGTAGCATTGAACATGCTCCACAAGGTTTTCTGCTGCTCGGTTGGGTCAGATACTATGAGAGCAGCAGCCTGGAGTTGCATGAGAAGAGCCCATGTGCTCCGTGTGTGACTGGGAGACACTGAGCCAGGAGGGGACAGCAAGATGTTTTCTCCCTCCTCTGGGGCATTTTGTAGCAGAGTTTGTGCATCTGTACATGTGACTGAGTGCTGGTTAGCCAGTGAGCTGACTGGATGATGCTGGTTCCAGAAGACAAAGAAAAGCCTGTATGAATTTCTGTTAAACATTCCTGTAACCAAGAAAGAAGAAGGAGTTGCTTCTTTCAACTCAAGCCTTTGGACTTGAACAGAGAATATAACTGAGATTCGGGTGAACTCCACCTAAACTTTGGGATTCTTGGGTATCTTTCTCACGGTGTTTCTGTGGGAACTGTTCTCTTTAAATTCATTTTGTTTTCTTATGATAAGATTTATTTAATTAGTAGTTAGTAAAGTTCATTGTTATGTTTGTTCTTAGTAGAAGTTTAATGAGGGGAAGGTAACTGAACAATGTTTGCTGTGAGTCCCTTTAAAGACTGAATTCTGGGTCTCCAGCTGCTTCTTCATAGCACTTGGGGTTTATATCTATTAGGCACTGGAGGGGGCAATTAAATGAATTCCAGCCCACCCAAAGGGTACATGTCCCCTCCCAATCACCCATTAGCATGGAAGCAGATCCTGCCCTCTATTTTATAATAGAATCTCTACGCTGCCACTGAATTCTTCTCTGTGGCCTTCAATGCTGAGCCATGGAATTTCCTGAGGTCCACCAGCCATAGTCAGTGCTGCCGTGTTGTTGTTCCTGGTCACTTCCTCTGGGTTGGTCTCTCTCACTACCTGGGGCTGATACTACTCCTTGTTCCAGAGCTTCCAGTGCAGGTCCTCCCTCTTCACTGGTCAGCCCTGACTGAGCTGAGCCATTCCCATTTATGCTGGGGCAGCAGTCCAAGCATGCCCAGCAGGGCTTAAGGGGTGGGGCTTCTGCTGCCCACAGGGTTTGCTGGGCTTAAGAACATAAGAACATAAGAAAGGCCGTACTGGGTCAGACCAGAGGTCCATCTAGCCCAGTATCTGTCTACCGACAGTGGCCAGTGCCCAGGTGCCCCAGAGGGAGTGAACCTAACAGGCAATGATCAAGTGATCACTCTCCTGCCATCCGTCTCCATCCTCTGATAAACAGAGGCTAGGGACACCATTCTTAACCCCTTTCTGTCTAATAGCCATTTATGGACTTAGCCACCATGAACTTATCCAGTTCCCTTTTAAATATTGTTATAGTCCCAGCCTTCACAACCTCCTCGGTAAGGAGTTCCACAAGTTGACTGTGCGTTGTGTGAAGAAGAACTTCCTTTTATTTGTTTTGAACCTGCTACCTATCAGTTTCATTTGGTGACCCCTGGTTCTTGTATTATGGGAGTATTTAAACAACTTTTCCTTGTCCACTTTTTCCACATCAGTCATAATTTTATATACTTCTATCATGTCCCCCCTCAGTCTCCTCTTTTCCAAGCTGAAGAGGCCCAGCCTTTTCAATCGTTCCTCATACGAGGCACTCTCCAAACCCCTAATCATTTTTGTTGCCCTTTTCTGAACCTTTTCTAGTGCTAGAATATCTTTTTTGAGATGAGGAGACCACATCTGTACACAGTATTCGAGATGTGGGCGTACCATGGATTTATATAAGGGCAATAATACATTTGCAGTCTTATTTTCTAACCCCTTTTTAATAATCCCTAACATCCTCTTTGCTTTTTTGACCGCCTCCGCACACTGTACGGACATCTTCAGAGAACTATCCACAATGACTCCAAGATCTTTTTCTTGACTCGTTGTAGCCAAATTAGCCCCCATCATATTATAGGTATAGTTGGGGTTATTTTTTCCAATGTGCATTACTTTACACTTATCCACATTAAATTTCATTTGCCATTTGGATGCCCAATCACTTAGTTTTGTGAGATCTTTTTGAAGTTCTTCACAATCTGCTTTGGTCTTGACTATCTTGAGTAGTTTAGTATCGTCTGCAAACTTAGCTACCTCACTATTTACCCCTTTCTCCAGATCATTTATGAATAAATTGAATAGGACTGGTCCTAGGACCGACCCTTGGGGAACACCACTAGCTACCCTTTTCCAATCTGAGAATTTACCATTTACTCCTACCCTTTGTTCCCTGTCTTTTAACCAGTTCTCAATCCATGAAAGGACCTTCCCTTTTATCCCATGACAACTTAACTTACATAACAGCCTTTGGTGAGGGACCTTGTCAAATGCTTTCTGGAAATCTAAGTACACAATGTCCACTGGATCCCCCCTGTCCACATGTTTGTTAACCCCTTCAAAGAACTCTAATAGATTAGTAAGACACGATTTCCCCTTACAGAAACCATGTTGGCTATTGCTCAACAGTTTATGTTTTTCTATGTGACTGACAATTTTATTCTTAACTATTGTTTCAACTAATTTGCCCGGTACCGACGTTAGACTTACCGGTCTGTAATTGCTGGGATCCCCTCTAGGGCCCTTTTTAAATATTGGCATTACATTAGCCAACTTCCAGTCTTTGGGTACCGAAGCCATCTTAAGGGACAGGTTACAAATCTTAGTTAACAGTTCCGCGACTTCACATTTGAGTTCTTTCAGAACTCTTGGGTGAATGCCATCTGGTCCCGGTGACTTGTTAATGTTGAGTTTATCAATTAATTCCAAAACTTCCTCTAGTGACACTTCAATCTGTGACAGTTCCTCAGATCTGTCACCTACAAAAGCCGGCTCAGGTTTGGGAATCTCACTAACATCTTCAGCCGTAAAAACCGAAGCAAAGAATCCATTTAGTTTCTCTGCAATGACTCTATCATCTTTAAGCGCTCCTTTTGTATTATCATCATCAAGGGGCCCGACTGGTTGTTTGGCAGGCTTCCTGCTTCTGATATACTTAAAAAACAATTTGTTATTACCTTTGGAGTTTTTGGCTAGCCGTTCTTCAAACTCCTCTTTGGCTCTTCTTATTACACTCTTGCACTTAAGCTGGCACTGTTTGTGCACCTTTCTGTTTGCCTCACTAGGATTTGACTTCCACTTTTTAAAGGAAGTCTTTTTACCTCTCAGTGCTTCTTTTACATGGTTAGTGAGCCATGGTGGCTCTTTTTTGGTTTTTTTACAGTGTTTCTTAATTTGGGGTATACAGTGAAGTTGGGCCTCTATTATGGTGTCTTTAAAAAGCGCCCATGCAGTTTTCAGAGATTTCACTTTAGTCACTCTACCTTTTAGCTTTTGTTTAACTATCCCCCTCATTTTTGTATAGTTCCCCCTTTTGAAATTAAATGCCACAGTGTTGGGCTGTTGAGGTGTTCTTTCCCCCACAGGGATGGTGAATGCTATTGTATTATGGTCACTAGTTCCAAGCGGTCCTGCTACAGTTACCTCTCGGACCAGCTCCTGCGCTCCACTCAGGATTAAATCTAGAGTTGCCTCTCCCCTTGTGGGTTCCCATACCAGCTGCTCCATGAAGCAGTCATTCAAAGTATCGAGAAATTTTATCTCTGCAATATGTCCTGAAGTGAAATGTTCCCAGTCAATATGGGGATAGTTGAAATCCCCCACCATTATTGGGTTTTTAAATTTGATAACCTCCCTAATTTCCCTTAGCATTTCATCATCGCTCTTACTATCCTGGTCAGGTGGCCGATAGTAGATCCCTAATGTTATATTGTCATGGAAGCATGAGATTTCTATCCATAGCGATTCTATGGAACAAGTGGATTCGCTTATGATTTTTACTTCATTTGAATCTACATTTTCTTTCACGTATAGTGCCACTCCTCCTCCCGTACGACCTGTTCTGTCCTTCCGATATATTTTGTACCCCGGAATGATTGTGTCCCACTGATTGCTCTCTGTCCACCAGGTTTCTGTGATGCCGATTATATCAATATTCTCCTTTACCACTAGGCACTCTAGTTCACCCATTTTATTATGTAGACTTCTAGCATTTGTGTATAAGCACTTTAAAAACTTGTCCCTGTTTATTTGTCTGCCCTTTTTTAATGTGCCAGATTCTTGGTCATGTGGCTGTTTATCATCGGATCCGGCCCCCTCACCATCCTTTTCTGTCCTCTGTTCCTGACTATAACTATAACTATAACCTGGAGATTCCCTCTCGTCAGACTCTCCCTTAAGAGAAGTCTGTGTCCGATCCAGCTGCTCCTCTGCAGCAGTCGGCTTTCCCCCATCCTCTAGTTTAAAAACTGCTCTACAACCTTTTTAATGTTTAGCGCCAGCAGTCTGGTTCCCTTTTGGTTTAGGTGGAGCCCATCCCTCCTGTATAGGCTCCCCCCATCCCAAAAGTTTCCCCAGTTCCTAATGAACGTAAACCCCTCCTCTCTACACCATCGTCTCATCCACGCATTGAGACTCTGAATCTCTGCCTGCCTACCTGGCCCTGCGCGTGGAACTGGGAGCATTTCTGAGAATGCCACCATAGAGGTCCTGGATCTCAATCTCTTTCCTAGTAGCCTAAATTTTGCTTCCAGGACATCTCTCCTACCCTTCCCTAAGTCATTGGTACCTACATGTACCACGACCACCGGCTCCTCCCCAGCACTACACATAAGTCTGTCTAGATGCCTCGAGAGGTCCGCAACCTTCGCACCAGGCAGGCAAGTCACCATACGGTTCTCCCGGTCATCACAAACCCAGCTATCTATGTTTCTAATGATCGAATCTCCCATTACTAACACCTGCCTTTTCCTAGCAACTGGAGTTCCCTCCCCCGGAGAGGCAACCTCCGTGCGAGAGGCAGCCTCAGCATCATCTGGAGGAGGGTCCCAACTATGGGAAGGTTCCCCTCTGCTCCCGCTGACTGCTCTGCTTCCCTTGGGCATTCTTCCTCCTCAACAGCACAGAGGCTGTCTGAGCGGAGGTGGGACAATTCTACAGTGTCCCTGAAAGCCTCGTCGACAAACCTCTCTGCCTCTCTCAGCTCCTCCAGTTCCGCCACCCTGGCCTCCAAAGCCCGCACGCGGTCTCTGAGGGCCAGGAGCTCCTTGCACCGAATGCAGACATACGACACCCGCCCACAAGGCAGGTACTCATACATTCCACACCCGGCGCAATAAACTGGATAGCCCCCACTCTGCTGCTGGGCTTCTGCCTGCATTGTCTCCTAGTTAATGAAAGGGTGGTTGAAAGAAAGAAAGGGGTTTTAGAGTATGGTTTTGAAGTATAGGTTATATGGGGACAGGGGACCAAGGAGGACCTATGGGGCCCCGCCCTCCCTTGAAACTCCCTTCTAAACTCCCTTGCAAAACTCCCTGTTAGCAGCCCCTGGTCGCTTATGTGTGGCTTTATAAAGCCCTGGCCTGGGTTAATGCCCCACCCACTGATTAAGGCTGATTAAGCTCAGCCAATCACCAGAGGCTTCAAGCTCTCAAACTTACCTTTGAGGCTCACAGCCTCCAACTGCCAGCTCTAGCACACAGTCCTTCAAACAGACACACAGACAGACACCAACTCAAGCTCAGCACACAGCTCACAGCAGTAACCCCTAAACAC
>ML685922.1:644063-660324 GCA_007922175.1 Pelusios castaneus
CACCCCCCCCCCCCAATACTACAGACAGTCACTTACCCCACAGATTCTGCAGTAGCTCCTCCTTCACCTGGAGAACTCCCTTGCAAAACTCCCTGTTAGCAGCCCCTGTTCGCTTCTTTAGTTCAGGGCAAGCTCACCCCTTCAAGGGGGTTACATGTGCTCAGCACAGAGGAATCCAAAAGAAAAGGGGCCAAAATAAAGAAATACCCTGAACGCATCTAGCTAAACATTATGTGTTCTACTCATGGAAGGTCAGTTACAGATCTGAGCCTTTCTTAGTAGCGGAAGAGATGTCACTGGATTCTCCAGGCCTGGCTGCCTGGCCTCCTCTTGCTCCTTCCAGGAGCTCTGCTGCCACCAAACAGGAAACAGGCATGGGTGCTGCTCCAAATCAAAAACCTACTCTGTTTCTATTGGCTCTCCTGGGACTTCTCTAGGACTCATTGTTAACCCTTTCCCTCTCAAGATTACTACAGGAGCATACATGGGACTATCATGAGCATGTAAGTACAAAAATCAGGAAAGCCAAGGCAAAGAACGAGTTACAGCTGGCAAAGAATGTCAGAGACAAGAAGAAGGGTGTCTTTAAACCCATGAGACAAAAAAGAAAGATCAGGGATAGTGTGGATTTGTTGCTTGGTGGGGACATTGAGCTAGTAATGGAAGATGATAGGAAGGCAGACCTGCTTAATGACTCCTTTGCTTCAATCTGATCACTAATATGTGACAAGACAACTAGAAAAGTTGTGTTTTATGCAAATCTATGGTAAATTATGACAGTTGGGATAAGAAATGAGCATGGCAGAGGTTTTCTGACCAATTTGAATGAATTCAAATCAGTGGGGGCTGAAACTGTTCACCCCAATCTACTGCAGGAATTAGCTGATGAAATCTTGGAGCCACTGGCAATAATATTTACAAACTCACGGATGACAGGAGAGGTCCCAGAAGACTGAAGAAGGGCAAATGTGATGCCCATCTTTAAAAAGCGGCAGGGTGGGGAGGGGGGAGAAAAAATGAGAACTGGATAAGTCAGCCTGACTTCCATACCTAGGAAGTTACTAGAGCAATGTATAAAATATTCAATTTATGATTAGCTGGGGAATGAAAGGATGGTCACTAGCATCCAGCATGAATTTACTCAGAACAAATCATGCCAAACCAGCTTCATTTCCTTCTTTGATGGGCTATCTAGTTTAGTGGATAGAGAAAGTGTTATGAACCTAACATATCTGGACTTCAGCAAGGCTTTGGCACAGTCCTGCGTGACTTTCTGATATGTAAGCAATGTGGACTTGGTGGAATTACCATTAAGTGGATAGATAATTGGCTAAACAACCACAAACAAAGAGTAACTATCAATGGAGGGAGAGCTTAAGTGGGGTTCCACAGGAATCTGTACTGGGCCTGCTGTAGTTTTACATCTTTATTAATTACTTGGATGCAGGAATACAGATCATAGTGGCAGATGATCCACAGCTGGGGGAAGACAGCCCACACTTGGGAGAGCAGAGGTATCTTGGTAAATTGGAGAACTCAGTGACAGTCAACAAAATGAAGCCAAACAAAAAGAAATATATGGTGCTATGCTTATGGAGGAAAAAAAATAAATTCACAAATACAGAATGGGGGAAAACTAGATGGCAACAGCACTGCTGAGAAGGATCCAGGAATTGTGGTTGTTTACTATCTCAACATGAGTGAGTAAATCAATTCTGTTTCAAAAAAAGGAAATGTAATTTTAGGTTGCATTTACAGAGGAGTAGCTTGCAAGTCACAGGAGGTGATAGTACCACTTTACTCAGTACTAGTTAGGCCTCAGCTCGAGTACTGTGTTCAATTTTGCTCACAAATAGAGAGAAGAAACAATGTATAGAAGAAAGGCTCTAGAGAGAAAGGAAAGGATCCAAAGGTAAGCTAAAAAGGTCATCAAGTTCCAGAGGGGTAACCATATTAGTCTATTTCAGCAAAACGACCAAGGAGTTTTGTGACACTTTTAAAGACTAACAAAATTTATTTGACACATAAGCTTTTGTGCTCACAAATGGAATGTGAGACATATGAGCAAAGACTGAAGAAACTGGGTATGTTTAGTTTGGAAAAGAGGAGATTATGGGAGACATGATAGCCGTCTTCAAGTACTTGAAAGACTTCCATAAAAAAAAAAGCATAGATGCAGTTTGACTTCTACATTTGTGGTGACAAAGTGCTTAATTCTATTCATAATACATATAGGTCTAATTCTGCATTTACCTATTGTTAGTGGTATTTAACTTTGAGTGTATTTGAAATGAAATGAGAACAAATTATTGAATAAACAAAACAGAACAATTTCATGTAACTATGAATCGTGTCTCCCTGGTTCTACAGGTCCATAAACAATGTCTTAATAATGCAGTGAATCAGCCACTGAAAGTTCAACAGTCGCATTCAAAAAACAAACAAACACCCTTCTGAATATCCATATTAATTTTTCTTAGTTTTAAGTAGGTGCATCAAATTATTTTACTCTAAGTTAAAAGAGTGGAATATTTTACTGTAGTTAAAAAATTAAAGGTCATAAACACTTTTCCATAGGTGATTTGCCTCATTCTATAGACTCTAACAGGAAATTATCTCTCTGCTATAGGTTTTTAGAATAATTTCTCAAAGTGCTGATCTAATTCTTACTGAAGTCAATTGAAGTCTTTGCCCAGGTCTATACCACACACTTTCTGCAGTATCATTACATACTTTATGGATGTGAAATATCCATACCCTATAGCAACATAGCTATTCTGAGCTAAATCCCCATGTAGACAGTGCCATGTAGATGGTAGAGCTTCTCTCTCCCATTGGCTTAAAAAAACATCCTCACCAGATAAATTAGAGCAGCACAGCTGCATCAATGTTGATGTAATTTTCTAGTGTAGATCTGCCCTTTAACATCTAATTCTTTCAATTGGAGCTAGAAGAGGCCATAAAGCCCCGTGATGTTTCTAAAGATATCTACTGTTTCCATCCTTTTGATTCTATACAATTGCTTCATTGGGTGACCAGCAAACCTCGGCCCTTTTGTGAGTAACTTCTGTTGACTGCAGCTTTCAGTTTCTTCCCTAAACTCCAGGCAAACATGTCAGAGGGAAAAAAGAATGGAAAGCAACATCAACAAAAGAAGATTTGTACAGCCCACTCCAAACTCTATCCAGCACATATGGCATCTGTATCTTATCCTTTGTGTGAAGCGAATCTGCCTGCATCACCTGCCATGGAGTTAATTACAAGAACAAACATTTTAAATCACTATTTTGTATTTATTATCTTACTAAACTGAGATGAAATCCTTATATACCATATTTCAAAACCAGTCCGTTGCCCCTCTACAGCAGGCGCACCAAATAGTGAGGGATCAGGACAGAGGCTCGCCTGCATGCCCAACTCTGCCTCTCAGATCAGGTATGGGGAAATCTCAGTATGGGCAGCTTGGTGGTGGGTCTAGATGTGTAGGGATCTGGATACACAGGGGCTTATTGGGGGGGCACCAGGTGCAGGGGGATTGGGACTCTGTGTGAGTGTTCCAGGTGAAGGTGGTTGGGGCTCAGTAGAGGGAGTCTGGGTGCAGAGGATGGGATTTTGCAGCAGAGTCTGGGTGCAGGAGAGTTGGGTGGAGGTGGACACCTCCCCATACAATGAACCTCCTCTTTGTGGATAAAGAGAGATGGGGCAGGAAGCATGGGGGAGGGAGGGAAGAAAGGATGCAGCACTTCTTGCAGGCAGGAAAGGATCCTGGGAGTGGTTCTGATCTGATACCTGTGGTTCGATGCAGGAGAATTCTTCTCATCTATCTCCTTCACTCCCCTCCCTTCCCCCTGGAGTAGTAGATGAGCACACACCTGGTTTGAGAAGCAGCTTGACTAACTGGCTCGCCTGATTGATAAAGGTCAAGATGAGGTGAGTGAGGTAACACCTTTTTTTGGACCAACTTCTGTTGGTTAAAGAGATAACAGACAAGCTTTTGAGATACACAAAGCTCTTCTTTAGATCTGGGAAAGTATGCAGAGTGTCACAGATAAATATAAGGTGTAACGGATTCCAAAGGGGTAGCCGTGTTAGTCTATTGTAGAAAGACAACAGAGTCCTGTGGCACTTTTAAAGACTAACAGATTTATTTATCGCATGAGCTTTTGTGGGAGAAAATCCCACTTCGTCAATTGTTTAGCATAAGTGGTTCACACACACTGTATAAGACCCTTCAAAGTGAAGTGGCCTGTTAACACCTCTGCAACCATAGGGCAGAAAAAGGAGGTTAGTAGGTCACAGAATGTTGTAATAAGCCATACATCTTTATTGAGACCATGCTTATTAGTATCCAGCAATACTACAAATTTAAGCTCCGAGGCTCTTCTTTGCAGATTTTGGGTAGGTTTCCTGTGAGGACAAGGATGGAGAAGTCAGATATGGAGTGATCATTCCATAGGTGATATGGTGTTTTTCTCTTTTATCATTTTTCTGTTAATTCAAGAGAATGTCTGGCTTCACTTATGTAGTTGTTGTTGGATATATTGGCAAGGATTTGCTTAGGAATTCCCCAAGGCAGAAGGAGATATGATCAGATTGCTGGGTATTCTGCTTATTAAATCTCAGTATTTGCAATCTGATGAACAAGGAATATAACAAAAGTTCAAGTTCCTGTAAATGAAAATAACTTCTTAAAAGTTCCAGTAAAGAACAAGCCACTGATGTGCTATTTTATTTTGATCTGTAGTCCATATAGAAGACAGTTTTTCTTACTAATTTAAATCTGTGTAGGATCAGATGTTAACATATTTATGTTGTACTTTTTGTTATCTGAGTCTCTGTTTCAAAGAAATGTCAGCATCTGCTTTTGGCTATGGTGCTAGTTAAGGCTGACATGTTTCTTTCCCCCCAAGTCTAAAAGATTTTTCTTATAAAAGATTTTTGTTTGAGGGAAGTCCAAATCTGGGAAGACACACATACACCCACACACAAAAAATGTATTTCTTTAAGAAAAGGTAGGAGGTAGGCTTGATGACATCTGCAATTAATCTTTGACCCAATGAGTTCACTTCCCTGCTTTCAACCAAAGCTAGTTTTGTT
This sequence comes from Pelusios castaneus, assembly GCA_007922175.1. Lineage (NCBI taxonomy): Eukaryota > Metazoa > Chordata > Testudines > Pelomedusidae > Pelusios > Pelusios castaneus. The sequence continues at coordinate 649,161 of ML685922.1, forward strand.
GGATGTTAATACCGGAGCCATTGCAAAATCTAGATTTGGTTCAGAGGTTTATGTCTTCTTTTTTTCAGTTCACTGTGCTTTGAGTTTTATTTGAAGTTATGGATTTGAGCAAACTCACTAACTTCATCAGTCTCTCCATAAAAATTGTGCAGTTTTGCCTGGTTTTGTGTTGAAATAAAACCCACAAGATAATTCCTTATTTCAATAACTAATGAATAGTCTGTCCCCTTCTTACTTGAACTCAGACTTAGACTTGCTGAAATTCAACTAGGTTTACTTGAAAATCAGCTTAGTAATGTTGAAAGATCCATATATCAAAGGCCTTTTTATTGGCATAGGTTGTTTGTATAGGGATAGATATTTAAGGTAGGTAGCATGTTAGAAAGGGAATAGTTTAGGAGCAAGACGTGTATAACTGTTCTAGTTGTGTTCAGTTATCACTCATTGATTAAGGTGTTTGAAAAAGACCTGCTATATTCTGTGACCAGTTCCAAATGACTGTGCATAATATGAATTTCATTAACACCCAGACTCTTAGCTCAGCCCTTAAAGGCACATGTCTCACTGGTGAGTATTCACATGTCAACTACTGAAGAACAATCTATTGCAAGTGTACAGCATGACGTGTTTGAGATTTCTGAAATTTATGCTGTGTTATCAGTTAAAGGTTAACTGTGGATTTTCTCCTCACTGTCTTTTCCTGAGTTGTATTACTACACGATACATACAATAAAGAAAAGTAAAAAAAAAACAAGCTCAGGTAAATTATAGAAGGAAATATTATTTTGGATTATATATTATAGGATTATAGGATTATTTTGTTATACAGTGAACATTTTCAATATTTGAGTGCTTACTGATCCATGTGCAAACCACCCATTTTTATAAACAACATGGGGTAACTGTGCATGCAACATGCTGTATGTGCAGTTAACTGGTTTTCAGTGCCAATAAATTCACACACAAACTTGCAGATTAAGAAACCAGTCTGAATATCTGATCCACAAAGTTTGAACAGTTTGATCTGTTACTAACAAAACAGATGTTCTTGAAATCAAATCTTCTATTTTAAATGAAAATTTTGTCTGATTTCTCAAAACAAGCCCTTTTCAATGTAAGCATTTGTGATTGTGATTGGTGTATGGACAGTGTTGGAATGAGTTCCTTGGTTTTTCTCTGATCTGAGACGTTTTACTTGCAGGGGGAAGGTGGTGGATGGTGACTAGGGACTCTAATACCCTGATACCAACTGTGTAAAAGAGTTAGATTTAAGTAAGACAGCTTTCTTTTTAAAAAATGCCCAAAGATTTATCATCAACCTCTGAAAATCCTTGCACTGCAGTTTTAACAAGTTTCTTGTGGCTTCTTAGTTTGCACAATGTAAGGATTTTCAAAAGATGACTGCATTTGTTCCACCTATTGACAGTAATATTGCCTCCGAGTAATAAGGATAATTAATCCAGTGAGAAAAATGAAGCCAAAAGAAAAAGTTACTGTGTGTTATCCTCTTAGGATGGAGTTCAGTTACATGTACATCAATATGTTCATCTGTGAACAGTAGAATAATCAGAAAAACTTAGCCAAGAATAATAATGTCCCAAGCAGGAAGGAAACATGAAATTCCAGAAGAAATGCTTTCCCCCCCTATTCCTGTGTACTTCTTGGCACTGAACACAATTATTTATAGCCCTTTGGGCCATACAATTCCTATATTAGGACCATATGAAAGCCTTGTAGTCTGTGTTGTTTCATATCAGTATTTGATGTGGCTAATATGATATAAAAGCCTCTGTAATGATTTAACACTCAGAGATATTATCGAGACAAATTATGGAAAACAGATACCCAACAGACAGGAGGTGAATATGAATTAACTCCCCCTTTATGCCTATCCCACACCCAATGTCCTTTTAGAGAAGCTGCTATATCTTTTCCTGTATTTGAAGAAGGTCATTTAAAACTCTAGTTACATATTAAATAAGGAAAATATTCTCATTGAGGAACAGCAGTCCTTCTTGGTAGACTCTTTTACAGCATAAAAGTCAGTTGGGGGGAGGGGAGGATTTCATGTGTCAGTTTCTTTCTATCTGTCATTTATATAATCCAACCATAACCCTTATATACAAAATTACTGTATGAAACAAGGAGTTGGCATCAACATTGTTGAAATAAACCGTTTTGCGCACGTAAGACAGACAGTACATACTGACTATTGAGCTCTTAATATTTACTCAAAGTGAATTGTATTAATACTAACCAAAAATATAGGATCTGTATTTGCAAGTATCATTTTAAGATACTTGGCAGCTTTCTGTCAACTTTTGTCTTCAACTACTTTGCTCTGTATAGTGTTTGGACAGTTTGCAATGCAGATACAAAAATATTGGAGATAACACACATTTTGTAGTTTTGCTTCACATACTCAGCATTTAAAAACAAACAGAAAAAGAAATCAAGCAATACTTGCCCTTTAAAAACAAACAAACAAACAAACAAACAAACAAACAAACAAATCAAGCAGCACTGAATCCTTTTGAAAGTAATTTTTTTTCTGTCCTAGGAAAAGGATTAATAGAATCAGTCATCAAAAGGATGCTTTACAATATTTCCTGGTGTACTTCAAATATGCATAATGCTCATTTACCAGATGATTTTACTTTTCAAGAACACCCATCGTGTCTGCTTTAATGGGCAAAATTTTAGTCATTGTACAGAATCAATGTGAACATGGAAGATTTTGTGTTATAGTTACTGAAAATTATTGAGGGTTTCTGACTGCTGACTCTGTGCTGGTAGAAGATACAGAAGAACTGGCCTTTTACCCAAGGAGCATTCTATTTATATCAGATGCAGAGAACCAGAATGATTTGTACATGCTCATGGGGATGCAAACTATACATAACCTGCAGTAACAGCTGCTCCACAGGAGTCTTTCACTCCTATAGAGTAGGCAGGACTTCCCTTCCTTAGGGTCGTATCATCAGGGAGTACATTTAAAGCCTATAGTCTTTATTTAAATTGATTTGCTAGTTGTATTAAACCATAGTGAGTCTGGCTCCTGTTTCAGATTTAAGATCAACAGGAGGAAAATTATCTTTAGATTTGGAGGAACCATGAATGCATGAAGAATGAAGAGAGTGACCAGACACACACACTCAACAGTAAAAAGTCTTGTCTGTATTATAAAAGTTTTACTAAGCAGATGATTAAGGTTTACACTCACACATAAGTATATAAAACCTGAGGCAACCCATTCAGTAGGTACTGCTGTATTCATATCATATACCCAAAGATGTTATAGCGTCTGGCAGATCTCTTAACATGTGGTCATTGGTAGAGGGGGGTAGTGCCTACTGGAGTCTTCATTATTAAGTCTTCCTTTGGGATCTTCCCACTTTAACCATACCAGAAAACTTTTTATCCTGTTATGACCATGAAGATTCCAATCCTCTGTTTCTATATTTGTACTTGTTTGCATCACTTTTCATAGGGTTCTGCTCTTAGTTCCCCTAATTCCCATTAGCATCTTAACATTTATGTAAAGTTATTCCCATGGTAACCTACAGTCAGAAGAGAACTTTCTGAGATGTTACAATCAGGTGCGTTGGTTATTCTTCCTCCAAAACTGGCCTAGCCAATTTCAGATAGCCAACTCTAGACCTGTCCCCCCTCCCTTTCAAACTAACATTTTTTTTTAAATGAGATTACAAGTTTGGTTGATAAAGTTAATACTGTTGATGTCATATACCTAGACTTCTCTCAAGTGTTTGAGTTGTATCACACATTTTGATTTTTTTTAAAAACCTACAATAATATACATTTAAGATGGCAGACTAAATGGATTAAAAACTGACTTGCTAATAAGTCTCAAAAAATATAATTATAAATGGGGAATTGTCGTCACTCAGATGTGTTTCTTGTGGGGTCCCACAGGGATTGTTTCTTAGTCCTATGCCATTTAACATTTGAATCAATGACATAGAAGAAAACAATGATCATTGATCAAGTTTGTAGGTGAGATGCAAATTTGAGAAAAAGTAAACCATAAAGAAGACCAGTATGATCTGGATCTCATGACAAACTGGGCACAAACAAACAGTAAGTATTTTAGTATAGCTAACTTTGAAGTGGCTTTTAGGAACAAAAAGACTGTAGACCAAAGAATATAGACCATACTTACAGGATGGGGGACTATTGTGGGAAGCAGTGACTGAAAAAAAGACTTAGCAGTTGTGGTGGATAATCAGCCAAACATGAGCTCCCACTGTGGCACTTTGGCCAAAAAGAGCTCATGCAATCCTTGGAATGTGTAGTAGGAATAGAGAAGTTTTTTATCATTTTATTTGTCACTGGTGCAACAATTGCTGGAATATTGTGTTTGGTTCTAGTGCCTACAATTCTAAGAAGGATATTGACAAATTGGAGGCGGTTCAGAGATGAACCAAAAGAATTATTGAAGGATTAAAAAACATTCCTTTTAGTGATTGATTCAATCAACTCAATCTGTTTAGTGCAACAGAGAAGGTTATGGGATGACTTGATTACGCACTACAAATATATACACAGGAAACAAATATTTAATAATGGGCTCTTTAGTTTAGTAGGTAAAGATAGCATGATTCAATGGCTAGAGTTGAAGCTAGATAAATTCAGACTGGAAAGAAGGCATAATCTTTTGCCAATGAGTAATTAACCATTGGAGCAATTTACCAAGGGTTATGGTAGAGTTCATCAGGAACAGTTTTTAAATCAAGACTGGCTGGTTTTCTAAAATATATGGCCTAGAAATAATTTTGAGGAAGTTCTGTTGCCTGCGATATATAGGAGATCAGACCATATTACCACAATTGTCATCTCTGGCTTGGGAATCTATGGTCTGATCTACAACTGTCGTGGGTTAGGGCCTCCTGCATGCACCAGATGGGGAAAGTCTCGGAGGCGCAAACAGGGAGGGTGCCTCCGTGAGCTTACAAACTCTGTGCACTACTTCTGGGTTCAGGACAGTATGTCCTACTGGCCTCAGAATCCATACACAGGCCCTTGGGTTCAGGGCAATATGGCCTAGCAGCCTCAGAGTCAGCAAACAAGCCCTTGAATTCAGGGCAGCATGGATTTCTTAGAGGGAGATGGTGCCCAGGCAGGGGGGCTCAGGCCCTCCCGCTCCACTGAGCCTCAGCCCAGGGCCCTAGCGGTGCAGGGGTTACAGAACTGAGTCAGCAGGGATCCAGACTGCAACACACTGACCCTCAGCCAAACCACCTTCAGCTCCACAAACCGGGCCCCCTGGGCTACTTCCTATCCAATGTGGGGAGTTGTCCTCTGGAGTGTTACAATCTGGGTCTCTTAGCCTCTTATTCCAGCTGCCAGCAGTTTCTCCGGAGATTCCTGGAGTCACTCGGCTGTAGTCAACACCTGGGATTCTGCCTCGGGGCAGCTGTCTGCGCCTGCTTGTTCCCTGTTGCTCCTTTCAGTGTTGGTCTCTCCCCCAGCTTGGGGCTGAAACCATTCCTGGTCCGGACCTTCCAGTGCAGGTCCTCCCACTCTGCTGGTCAGCCCAGACTGAGTTGAGCTACTACCTTTTGTGACGCTGTCTGGATTTAGGGAACCATTTATGATATCATTTTGTATTAATATTTTATAATTGTTATAATCCATAGGAACTATGCCATGTTTGGTGTCAATAGAAAGGTAATAATTTGTGGGGAATGATTATATAGTTTATGTGTAGGATTCGTATTCATATTAGAAATTAGGAATATGATTGTTATATTTTAATTGGTGTGAGTCTGGGGAAATTCCCCAGACTGAATGTCTACCCAGCCATTGTCCCCCTAATGGCCCATTAAGGAAGCTCCTCAGTATAATGGGCCGAAGGAGAAAACCTGTTGAGCCACTAGCACTGGAACATGTGACTCAACTCCAGTTTGATTGGAAAGAACTGCACACAGCATGGAGAAGGCCAAAGGTGATAAAAGGCAGCAGCCCCAACTCCATCTTGCTCTCAAGTCCCCAGTCTACAGCCAACACCCATCTCTGGAACTATTCCTCTGAGACTGAACAAAGGATTGAGGCCCACCCGGGTGCTGGGTGTTTACCAGAGGAACAAGCCTGCAAACTCCAGAAGAACAAGCCTGCAAACTGCTTTTCATGAACTTTAAATCATTTGTATGTATGTGATTCATTTTGACCCTTTAACATCTCATATTTTGCTTCTTTTCTTCTTATATTAAACCTTTAGTTGTAGTTGCTAAAGGATTGGCTACCAGTGTGGTATTTTGGGTAAGATCCAAACCTATATTGTTCTGTGTGCTGTGGCTGACCCTTTGGGGTCAGAAGAACCTATATCTTTAAGGGACCGTGCAGCTAGGTGGGAGCCAGAGGAGCTGGAGTGCAATAAAGGGAGCTGTTTCTATTTTGGGCAGATTTCTTGGTACCTGATGTGGGGAACCAGAAGCCCGTTTGTGACTGATAGGGAGACTGGTTTAAGTACCACCCATCAGTGTGTGGGGAGTTTGGCTCCTGGTTTTGCAGTTTGCCCTGATTTTTGCACGTCCAGGAGGGTATCCCAGGAGGCCCCGGTCACACCTTTTATATTGGGGCAGCAGCCTGAGCATGCCCAGTGTGGCTTAAGGGCGGAGCTTCCACCACCCACGGAGTTTGCTTGGCTTCCTCAGTGCAGGGTAAGTTCAGCCCGTCACAACAACTTACTGAGGTTTTCGGTGGCAGTCAAAGGGAGATAGGCAAGTTATTTTATGTAGCTTGCATATCTCCCTTCAATTTTCTCATGATTACTTACTTTGCTGTCTCCAGTGTGCTGAGTTGAAGGGAAATGCTTCTCTTCCTGAGAGAATGGACTTACAGCGTCAAATTCCAGATCAATTGAGTGGGTCTTCAATGACTGTTCAATCAAACTTGAAAGATCAAACTGACAGCGGCAAATTTGCCGCCATCTATGTACACTTGCCCTATGAAAGCTGATAAGTAGGCAGGCTGAAGATGTGTTAGATAGCAGCCACAGAGCTAAGGAGAACCACAGAGTCCTGTGTCCTGCCACTTATTATTAGTTAGACAAGAGGTTGTACTATACTGTACTGGTTGTATTATACTGTGGTTTTGCCACCTTTTGGCTGACACATGGAGTGTCCTTGAAGGGTTATGGAGGGAACAGCATTTTCTGTTTTCCTCACCTGGCAGGTAGATTGCCGCAGTAAGCTTTGATGAAGGTGTACTACATAAGAGGAACGTAGGGCATCCTGGAGGATCTTCTCCAACCCAGAAAATTTATTTGGTTGGTTTCCTGTTGTGAGGCTACCATTTGAGTTCATGAAGTATTTAGTGAAGGCTGACTTGCAGGTAGGAAATGTAGGGATTTACTGAATATAACATGAGCAAGAAACTATATACATTCATGAATAGTCATTTCTAGACTGCATAGCATGTTATTTAAATTGGGTTACACGTGAAAAAATTCTTGCACGTGTATATGCTGCCAGAAAGAAAGGGGTCTCCCTCCCTCCTTCCCTCACACTCACTTAAAAACCTTTACATTTTTGGCACTTTTCCTGGTGTTTGATCCCCTCCCACAAAAAGCATTCAGGAAATTGCATGCACTTGGCACCACTTGAATCACAGTGATGAGCTTCCTTTTCCTAATCCAACTTCCAATACAATTATTGGCAGATTAACAAACATTTAAAAGCAAACTGAGTTACAGGAAAATGCCGATGATAATCAGCTGAAATAAGTTATTGGAACTCATCAGGGAAAAAAATTCCAGGAATATTTTGTATATCACAGCCATAAAATAACTAATAGGGAATCAAACAAGAATTAACCATTCAATAATGAAACTAGCTAATTTCTCAATTCTTTAAATAAATATCTTGAATTTCTTGATGATGTCAACAGTTTTATACTGTCACCATCCTCATCATTTACATTGGGCACATCTTTGGATCAAAATATGCTCATGTTTTTGTTTGGGTTGCCCTGTAATGACTATATTTCCTTTCTCCACAGCCTCATCCCTGGCACATTCCCTTGAATCAGCCTTGTTTCCAAAAACAGTAAATAAGTGTAGCTGAACTATAATTGCAAACAAACCTTTAACAGTCAAGCTATTACAAAAGAACTGGACTTGATATAACCTCAGCCATTTCATGCACTTAACCACCATAAACGGGAAGCAATGACACCACATAGTCAGGAATAATCTGGCCTTTTCTTAGGCAGACAAAATAGCTACACAGATTCAATGATAATGATAAAAATAGACAGTGAATGAAGGATTCACGAGAATTGACTGGCGTGTGGAATGCTGACTTTTTCTCTTGGCATCTGGGAGTTTCTTTATGGGAACTACTTTGCTGATAAATACAAATTATGATTTTTGTTGCTAGAGAAATTATCAGAGTATTAGGGTTACTATGAGTGCTTCGTTTTGAGTGACCCATAGAAGAAATTGGTTTTAATGTGCACTTTGGACATTTTTAGAGTTTTCCAACAAGCTAAGAGACTGACTTTCTGCGAAACTCCCCAGTGGCTAGGAGGAAGGGTGGCCCTTGGAACACTGCTGCTGACTACGTGACACCATCTCAGAATTTGGGTAACTATATCGGGGATATACGAGCAAAATACGACCTGTAGGTGGCCTGTTTAACATTTTGGTACAACCCACCATGTCTCGCAGCAATCAGGGCCATTTCCTGATCCTGGCATGCAGTTGGGAGGTGGGCTGCTAATGTTCACCTCCCAGCCAGTTCCACCACAAAGTCAGGAGGCAGGCTACAATTGCTTACACCAGGGGAGGTCCCGGCAGAGTGCTGGGCGGCAGGCTGCAGCCGCTCATCTCCCCCTGGCCCTGGCATGAAGCTGGGAGGCAGATGGCAGCTGCCTGCCTCCCACATGGTCCCTGCTCCCAGCTGGGACCTAGGCTGCAGCAGCTCGCATCCCATCTAGTCCTGAAGCAGCCACACTCAGATTACTCAGTTTTTGTGCAAGTTATTTTATGATGTGTCACCGAAGGTGGAGGGGGTAAAATTAAAAGTGAGTTTATCGAAGAAGAGGAAAGTTGACACCAATTGCTAAGTGTTTAATAAAGAGTGGATTTCAAAGTACATTTTTTACTGATATGCCAGGGAAGGTTGTGTGCTTACATTGCAAAGAAAGTGTGGCAATATTCAAAGAATACAACTTAAACTGGTATTTTGAGAGCAAAACTGCATCCGGATGTGAGAACATGTCTGACAAAGAGAAAGTTAGAAAAGTTCATGAGTTGCTCGAATGCAAGTTCTTTTCACAATCCATCCACAGCACAAGATGTAATTACATGAATGAGCTATCTGATTGCACACAAAATTGCCAAAAACAGCAAATCATTCTCCGAGGGAGAATTTATCAAGGAATATTTGGTTGACTGCTGTGCTACTGTGCCCAGACAAGAAAAAGCAGTTTGAAAATGTTTCATTGTCAAGGCAAACTGTAGTGAAATGTAGAAAAAATCTCAGAGAACCTGAACCAATGGTTGAAAAGAAAGGTAAATAATTTTTCATACTTCACACTTGCACTTGACAGAGGTGTGATGTTAAAGCCACAACCTAATTGTTGATATTAATTCAAGGCATTACCACAAATTTTGAGCTCGGAGAAGAAGTGGCTTCAATGCAATGAATAAAAGCTACGGCTACTGGAAAATATATTGGCAATAAATAACAGCGTCTCAAAATTAGGATTGGAGTGGAAGGAATTGGTGACTGTGACCACTGATGGAAGCCCTAATCTGACAGGCAAAAATGTTGGATTGTTGAAAAGACCAAGTACAGAAGAAACAAACCCAGAGCAGAAAACTTTTCTTCATGCCAGTATTAATCAAGAGGTCTTTGTCCCTGACAGATGTTCCCCTGTGCCAGTTTTTGTCTCCCTTGTTTGTGTGGCCACCCCTCCCAGGCTGCTCATGGGAATGGCCCTTTTTTCAGCTTCTTTGGTGCCATGGCCCTGCCTAGGGAGGAGGCCCCTTTACTATTGTTCCAGCCCTGGCTCGGCATAGGGTGGACAATGCCCAGGAGTGCAAGACCAAAGTGGCTTGTTTTTCACAAAGGGCATGAGTCTGAGTCACATACCTGCAGCCCAAGACTCTGCCCAGACTTGTCCTACAGTTTTCCCTGCCCTCTCTCCGCCCCTGTAATTCAGGGAGCCTATCAGAATTACTGGCGGGAACTGTTTGAATTTCTCTATAAAAGCAGACCTTTTGGGGGCCAGTCCCCAGAATAGGTTCCTGAACTGCCTCCTGGACTGATCACCCCAGGGTCTTTGGGGGACCTTTCTCCACTTCTGGCTATTTTAATTGAGCGTATCCCCATTTTAACACCCCCCCCCCCGAACAACGAATCTTCTCCTGGAGATCTCCCGATACGAACTACGAACCACAAGTTAAACTGAGTCCTCTCTGCACTCATCTATGCTGCTGCTGCTTCAGCTTCTGTCCTTGATGCTCTCCTGGGGATTGGTAAGGTTCCCCCCTCTCAGATTCTCTCTATATTTACCTCGGGGTCTGTAATGGAGACCCCCTCCTGCTCCGCGGTTCCTTTCCACCACGGCAGCATAAGCCATGCTGCTGCTGAGCCGTCTGCCTCTGGGGACCTTGCCCGGAGCTCCCTGCTCCCAGCCGTTCCAACCTCACACTGTGTTTAGTTTTGTTATTGTGTTACCTTAGCTGTGTTAAGTTTTATCATTCTTGTTACCTTAGCTGTGTTAAGTTTTATTATACTTGTTGCCTTAGCTGTGTTAAGTTTCACCATTGTGAGGTGTTACTCAGGGCTTGCCTACACGAGTACCGTAATCCGCATTAAAAAACATTACCGTGCGTTAACAAGCAAACTGTACACACGTGAAATGTTGTTGCTGCGCACTAAGCGCCTTGTTGCTGCGCATTCCAACAACCACTCCGACGACAGTGGTAACAGCTGTTGCGGATCATCTGTTGCGCGTTTGTGCTCGTGTGAACCTTTACCGCGCATTGATTGGCCTCCGGAAATGTCCCAGAGTGCCAATCCATGCCACTCTGGGACACCAGAGCTGTCAAATATGTCAATTTCACTGCTCTGCTGAGCAGTGTAATTGACATATATGTCAATTTCACTGCTCAAGCAGAGCAGTGAAATTGAGT
>ML685922.1:660724-687332 GCA_007922175.1 Pelusios castaneus
CCCGAACCCGCTCTCTTCCCCGTTGCCCCCTCCGCCGCTTTCCCCGACTCCCCAAATCCGCTCTCTTCCCCGTTGCCCCCTCTGCCGCTTTTCCCGACTCCCCGAATCCGCTCTCTTCTCCGTTGCCCCCTCCGCCGCTTTCCCCGACTCCCCGAATCCGCTCTCTTCTCCGTTGCCCCCTCCGCCAATTTCCCCGACCTCCCCAAACCTGCTCTCTGTTGCTGCCCCCCAAAACCCCTGTCTGGTCTTCCCCTCAGACCCCCTGACTCCCTGTGTTTTGCCACCCTAGACCTCCCCTTTACCCCCATTCCCTTGCCCAGTTTCCCCACGCACTCCCTCCATGTGTTACCCTGCCCCCACCTTCTGAGTGTGCTTCCCTGGTCTGTTCACTCCCTCCACGTGTTACCCTGCCCCCACCTTCTGAGTGTGCTTCCCTGGTCTGTTCCCCTGCTCACCTCTGCTCCAAGCACGCCCCAGCCCGTCTTCGGTGCCTCCACACCTGGCCTGCAGACTGACTACTCAAAGTCTCCCCCTGCAGGGCTTCAAGGCTTACTGCAGCCTCTTCTGTTGTGTTTTTCCTTATCCCTCTGCTACTGTCTGCCCATACTCCCTGGCCATTTCCCCTAACCTTACTCTTGCTGACTGTCTCTCATTGATACAGCTGCTCTGCCTCTCATTGGCACAGTGGCTCTGCCTCTCATTGATACAGTTGCTTTGTATGTTCATACTTGTAAAAAACCCCATTGGTTTACATTGACTTACATTGGTTTACATTGACTTACATTGGTTAACATTGATTTACATTGGTTCATCACAACATTTATAACTGTATTATCCCACTGTGACACTATATTGTTAATAGAGAGACCCATCCCCCAGTATCCTCCATATACTTCACTACCCCATTCCATCTACCCTTGTTCACCCCCAATAAAAACACTCATTGACTCAAAACTCGCTAGTGTGTGTGCGGCAGCTGCTCCCCAAGGTCCTCTACCTGCTGGCAGGGTCAGTCTTCTGCCCAAAAAGTATTATAGAACTAAGCAATATCATGGATACAGTTTCAAAACTGGTCAACTATATTAGAGCAAGAGCATTAAACCACAGGCAATTTGTCTCTCTGCTAGAGGTGTCTGAGTCAGAACTCAAGGGTTATGTCTACACTGGCAAATTAGTTGGAACTAAGGAGGCTTAATTCGAACTAACTAAAGCCATGGCTACACTTGGCTTTAGTTAGTTCGAATTAAGGTCTTCCTTAATTTGAACTAATAAGTTCAAATAGGGTATTCGAACTAAAGGGTTAATTCGAACTAACTAGCTCGAATTAGCCAATGTGGCCATGTTAATTAGAACTAATTTCTTAGTTCGAATTAACCAGCCATTGAAATGAATGGGGATCGCTAATTCGAACTAAGCAAGTGTCATGAATGGCACTTGTTTAGTTCGAACTAAGCAAGTGTCATGAATGGCACTTGTTTAGTTCAAACTAACTTTTTCTAGTTCGAATTAAGCTAATTCAAACTAACTAAAATTAGTTCTAATTAGTTAGTTCGAACTAACTAATTCGAACTAATTTTAGCAAATGTAGACATAGCCAAGGATGTTTAATATCATACAAATGGTAGACAGCTAAGTTTGGGGAAAGCTCTAAAATGGTTGTGGGATCTGAGAGCAGAGATTTATTTGTTTTTGAAAATGAAAGGAAAAGATAATTGAATGATGGGAACTCGCTCTGATTTCACATTTGTCATTGATGTTACAGATCATATGAATGAACTAAATTTGAGGAAAGGAGCTTCTTTTCCCCCGCATGACATGCATTCCCTTGTCAAATCTTTCGTGACAAAGTTGTTCCTTTTCTCCCGGCAAAATGAGTACAAGAAATTCACACACATCCTCACTTTTCATTCAGATTACAATATCTAACCAAAACCTGGAAAGATACTCATTGTTACTGCTCACTCTGCATGCTGAATTTTCTTTCCGCTTTGAGGATTTTATAACAGAAAATTTCATGGCTTTGCTCACCTCCCCTTTCACATGTGATGTGGGCAATGCTCTAAATGATCTCTAACTTGAGCTTATTGACTTTTAGTGTGGTACATTGCTTGTTGAGCAATTCAAATCATTGGCATTTCTGACTGGTTTCACGCATCTTTCAACGAACAGAACTTTTCACAGATCAAGGCTCATCTCCAAAAGATGCTTGTACTTTTTGGATCAACTTATGTGTGCAAGCAGACATTTTTCAGTGATGAAATTCAATAAATCAAAGAACAGAATTTCAATCAATGATGACCACCTTGCTGAGTGCTCCGCATTGCAGCAACAGAAATTACAGCTGACTTCACCTCCCTTATCCCATCCAGAGATTTTCTTCACACTGACTAAATTTCATTTTTTACACTTAATTTTAATAACGAATGTAAGTTGTAAGTAAAAGTTTAGCGTTAATGTTATTATTAAAAATATTACAAGTGTTCACAAAATGGTTTGCAATGTGAATTGCCTCCTCAAATATGCTTTGGAGAAATGTGTATTCAGTTATTGTTATTAAATGCACTTACTTTGTTGTTGAAAGAACATAATGAGGACTTTGTACAATAGATTGTGAGGTAACTTAATTAAATATAATAAAAATGTGTAGCCTATGTTGATGTACCAAATTTGTGGAATGGACTCTCTGAAAATTGTTGTCTACTCCTGCTCTAGACTATTGCTATTTTAGATGTGTGCACTAAATTCAATAAAAACAAGGACTTTTGATGTAAAGCACTCATATATGTCCAATCATTTATCAGATAGAGAAACTATGTCCCAATTGATTTATGTCCTGACATCACCTGGAAAAACACACAGAGTAGTTACCATAGTTTGGGTTCAAAAAAATCCTGGGTAACAAAGCCTCACTGGTACTTATGTAATCCATACCTGCTTGGTGGGAAATTCTGCCCTTCTACTGGCAGATAGACCAGCTAGATGTGCTTGCTACAGCCTTCCCTAAAAGATATGAGTTTTTTTAGTCATGGGCTATGTCTACACTTGTTAATTTAAGTCGACTTAGCACGTCCACACTCGAATTTTAAGTCAACTTAGAGGGGACCTTACAAAATCGACCTAGACTGTCCACACTGGATGCCTAGGTCGACTTGTAGGGGCTAGGTGGACCTGGGAGAGGTCCACAGTGGCAGAGGGGGCACCCCTTGCCAAGTGCCAGGGGGCTCAAGCTTTGCCCCATTGTACCAAGGTACAATGGGGCAAAGGAGGACAGGGACCCTGGCAGGGCATAGGAGCCCTTTGGGGGGGCACGCCAGGCTGTGGCTGTGCCAGCCATCCTGGCAGGGAGGGCAGTGGGGAAGCCCTGGAGCCCCCTAAGTCGACTTAGGGCTACTCCACATCCACACTGGCTAAGTCGACTTTCTAAAGTCGACTTAGCCAGCAAAGTTGACTTAAAATGAGGTTTTATAAAGTCAACTTAATTTTTCCTTAAGTCGACTTAAGCAGCTGCTTAAGTCGACTTAAGGAAAGTGTAGTGTAGACACAGAGGCTGCGTCTACACTGGTAAATTAAGTTGACTTAATGTGCCCTGCGTCTACACTACACTTTGCTTAAGTCGACTTAAGCTGCTTGCTTAAGTCCACTTAAGGAAAATAAAGTCGACTTAATGAAAATTAAGTCGACTTTATTAAACCACCTTTCTACTCAACCTAAGGCTTAATTCGACTTTCTAAAGTCGAATTAAGCCAGTGTAGCCCTGGGGTAGCCCTAAGTCGACTTAGGGCTACCCCAGGACTACACCAATGCCCTCCCTGCCAGGAGGGTCACAGGGGGAGCCTGGCATGCCCCCCAAAGGGCAGGGCATGTGGGCACAGTGTGACACTGTCTGGATTTAGGGAAGCATTTATGATATTATTTTCTATGGATATCTCATAAATGCTATAATCCATAGGAACTATGTCATGTTTGGTATCAATAGAAAGGTAGTAATTTGCTGGGAATGATTATATAGTTTATATCTAGGAATCTATTTTGATTAGAAGTTAAGAATATGATGTTATATCCATTCTTTAACTTGTGTCATTCTGAAGGAATGTCTTAGGTGGGAGGGTGTGAACAACTATTGTCTCCTTAATGTTTAGGAATTTGCCAGGTGATATGGTCCCAGGGAGTAAACTGATGAGCCATTAAGGATACAATGGTTGTATTCTTTATGTCCTCATCAGGATACTCCCTGGGACCATTCTACCTGGCAAATTCCTAAACATTAAGGAGACAATGGTTGTTCACACCCTCCCCTCTAAGACATTTCTCCAGAATGACACAAGTTAAAGTATGGATATAAATCAAATTCTTAACTTCTAATCAAAATAGAATTCCTAGACATAAACTATATAATCATTCCCAGCAAATTACTACCTTTCTATTGATACCAAACATGACATAGTTCCTATGGATTATAGCATTTATGAGATAGCCATAGAAAATAATATCATAAATGCTTCCCTAAATCCAGACAGTGTCACACACAGGGCTCTGCCCTGCCAGGGTCCCTGTCCCCCTTTGTCCCATTGTACACAGGGGGTGCTCCCCCCCCGCCACCGTGGTCCTGCCCAAGGGCCCCCTAGCCCCACAAAGTCGACCTAGAGCATCCAGTGTGGACACTCTAGGTCTACTTTGTAAGTTCCCCTTTAAGTGGTCTTTAATTTTAAGTGTAGACACACTAAGTCAACTTAAAAGTGCATGTGTAGACATAGCCAGAGTAAATTAAGTCGACTTAAGCAAGCTTAAGTCGACTTAATTTGTAAGTGTAGACGCACCTATGCGGTAAAAGATGCATATTAAGCTCCAGAGGTCCCAGATTTGATCCTGATGACATAGATCTGTCAGCGTTATACTTACAGGACAACTAATAATCACCTTTTGATTTATATGACAGAGCGTTAGTGTAGTTTAATTAGCATGGCTCTAAACTGGGGTTCAAGAACCCTGTGTTTTATTTTTTGGCTCTGCCACCATTCAGCTCTGTGATTTGTGGTAAGTCATTTTACATATCTGTATCTACATATCCCTTCCCATCCCTTATCCATTTAGACTTCTAGCTTGTCAGAACAGTCTCTTACTAAGGTTACCTTTTCCTCTGTTTGTATGAGGCCTAACACAGGGCCCTAATCCCATTTGGTCCTCTAGATGTTTATTTTAAAACAAATAATGAATGATGAATAATACAAATAATGAATGTTAACCACACTGTTTCAGAAATAACCCTGAAAGCACATGGGAGTGAGAAGCGAAGTGGATTTAGCTCTGGTTGTTACTTTTCTTTTTTTTTTTAATATTGACTCTGAAGGCTATCTGCTGACAAATGGTGTATCACTTTAACCATGAAACATGAAATAATTGGATGTAAAGCCAAACAGTCAAGGCTGCTACAGAACTCGCTATTTCTTAAAGTGCTTGCCAGCAAGTCCTTCCTTTATATGGATTCTCTTTGTTCCTCTGGGTTACATACTATTGTTCAGTACCAGTGCAGTACAAGGATCAGCTTCTGAGGTTTGAGATAGAGAGAGAGGGAATAGGCCTTTTACTTGTGAATATATATATTTTCAGAGGTCAGCAGATAGAAGTGGCATTTGCAGCGTACAATAGGAAGGAAACTCTTTGGGAGGCATAGCAGAGGGACTATGACAAAAAAAAGTAATACCTGCGGGGTGTCCAATAAGCAGCAGGAGGCTTCCTATGCACCAGAGTATATACTGATAACTATCTGTTTAATGAGGCACCTGAGGACCACAACAGCAACTTTTTATAAGCTGGAGGGTTTTGTATTTCTTAATTCTCTGCTGATATAGCTCAAAATGAGGAAGAGTTCTCAATGGATGAATTGAGGAGGTTAGGCAGTGGAAATGGAATATGCAAGAAAACAAAATTATCTTGATTACAGAAAGTATTTTGATTTTGGGTAGTTGTGAATCAGGTGCTTTGGGGTTTCACAACTTTCTCTCTCATAAACAGGTGTGTGTGTGTGCGCGAACACAAATGCCCATATGTATATCAGTAAAACGACACAAGACTGAATATTAGAAGCAATACAGGACTTGTCTTACATTTACTGGGCCCATGACCTTTGCTGTACAACATTCTCCACATAAAAGCAACATATTGGACTCGGCAACAGAATGACAGAAATTGATACTTGTCTCCTTCACCTGCATTTCTTCCTGGGATATTTTAACAATAATCTTTGTTAATATAAAACTCTATACCTCAGGGGAAAAAACCCACAATGGATGAGGGGGGCATATTTCAGAGATCCTGAAGTAAAAATTATTAAATATTCTTTCAGCTATATAGCTTCTCCAGCTAATGAAGGAAAAATAGAGCTCCTAGAACCATAGGGTACGTCTACACTTGAAAGTTAGGTCGACTTAAGGATGATTAAGTTGACCTAAAGAATCCTGCATCCACACCAGGCTTTTATTAAGTTGACTTAAGGGCTTCCTTAAGTTGACTTAATAACTACCGCCATTTAGGTTGACTTAACGGCTAAGTTGATTTGTTAAGTCGACCTAAAACCGGTGTGGACACCCTAGGTCAACTTAGTTCTCTAATTCCAAAGGGGTAGCCGTGTTAGTCTATTGTAGAAAGACAACAAAAGTGCCACAAGACTCTGTTGTCTTAGTTCTCTAAGTCGACCTAGGGCTGGGGACAGGGGAGCTGTGGTTCCCTGGAGCAGGGGAGCCACAGCTCCCTTCTCCCTGGGACCTGCGGCTCCCCGCCAGAAGGGAACTAGGCAGCCATGACTGCCTTCTTGCCAGGACCTCTGCGGGACCCAGGGAGAAGGGAGCTGCGGTTGCCTTCTTGGCGGGACCCCTGTGGGTCCAAGGAAGAAGGGAGCCCCGGTTCCCTTTAGTCAGGGAGCCATGGGTCCCTTGTCCCCGGAAGCTGGGATCCGTGGCTCTCCGTCAACTTCAGAGTCTAATGTAGACTCTAAGTTGACTTACGTCGACCTTGTTAAGTCGACTTAACAGGGTAGACTTAGTTTTTCAAATGTAGACATACCCATAGAAACTAGAAAGGACCATAAGTGGTAATCGAGTCCAATCACCTGCACTCATGGCAGGACCAAGTACCCTCTTAAACCATCACTGACAGCTTATTGTCTAACCTGCTCTTAAACATTTCCAATGGTAATTAATTACCCTGACAGTTAGGAATTGTTTCCTAATGTTCACCAAAACTTGCCGTAATTTAAGCCCATTTCTTCTTGCCCTATCATCAGCAGTTAAGGAGTATACTTTTAATCCCTCCTCCTCATGACAAGCTTTTAGGTAGTTGAAAACTGTTGTCCCCTCTCAGTTTCCTTTTTTCTAGACTGAAAAACAAGCTCTTTCAATCATTCCTCATAAATCAACTGTTCCAGGCCTTTAATAATTTGTGTTGCTCTTTTCTGGACTTTCTCCAATTTCTCCACATCTTTACTGAAATGAGGTGCCCGGAACTGGACACAATACTCTAGCTGAGGCCTAACCAGGGCAGAATATGGTCGAAGTAGTATTTCTTGGGTATGTCTACACTAGCAATTTAGGTCAACTTAAGGATGCTTAAGTAGACCTAAATTACTCCAGGTCCACACCGGCCATTCATTAACTTGACTTAAGGGCATCCTTGAGTCGACTTAATAACTACCAGTCATTCTGTCGACTTAATGCTTAAGTCGACCCATTAAGTCAACCTAAAGCCAGTGTGGATGCACTAGGTAGACTTAATTTCCTAAGTTGACCTAGGGCTGGGGAGAAGGGAGCCGCCGGGGCTCCCCGGCACAAGGGAGCCGTGTGGCTTCTTTGTGCTGGGGAGCCCCAGCTCCCTGGCAAGAAGGAAGCCTGTGCTCCCTTCTCGCTGGGACCCACAGCTTCCCAGCAGAAGGGACCCATGGCTCCCGGTCCCGGCGAGAAGGAAGATGCGGGTCCCTTCTCAGTGGGGAGCCATGGCTCTCTGCCATATCTACACTTGAAAAGTTAAGTCGACTTAACAGAGTTGACTTAACTTTTCAAGTGTAGACAAACCCCTTGTGTCTTACTATACTCCTGTTAATGCAACCCAGAATGGTGTTTGCTTTTTTTGCAACAGCATCATACTGTTGACTAATATATAGCTAGTGGTCCACTGGAGACTATGACACCCAGATCCCTTTCCACAGTACTCCTTCCTAGGCAGCCATTGTCCATTTTGTATGTGTGCAATGGATTGTTCTTTCCTAAGTGGAGTACTTTGCATTTGTCTTTATTGAATTTCATTCTATTTACCTCAGACCATTTCACCAGTTTTTCCAAATCATTTTGAATTGTGATCCTATCCTCCAAAGCATTTGCAACCCCTCCTAGCTTGGTATCATCTGCAAACTTTCTAAGGGTACTCTTTATGCCATCCTCTAAATCACTGATGGAAATATTGAACAGAACCAGACCCAGAACCAATCCCTATTGTAACCCACTCATTATGCCCTTCCAGCATGACTATGAACCATTGATAACTGCTCTCGGGGGCTATGTCTACACTTGCACTTTTAAGTCGACTTAGTGTGTCTACACTCAAAATTAAAGTCGACTTAAAGGGGAACTTACAAAGTCGACCTAGAGTGTCCACACTGGATGCTCTAGGTTGACTTTGTGGGGCTAGAGGGATCTTGGGCAGGTCCATGGTGGCGGGGGGGGGGATCACCCCCTGTGTACAATGGGACAAAGGGGGACAGGGACCCTGGCAGGGCAGAGCCCTGTGTGTGATACTGTCTGGATTTAGGGAAGCATTTATGATATTATTTTCTATGGCTATCTCATAAATGCTATAATCCATAGGAACTATGTCATGTTTGGTATCAATAGAAAGGTAGTAATTTGCTGGGAATGATTATATAGTTTATGTCTAGGAATTCTATTTTGATTAGAAGTTAAGAATTTGATGTTATTCATACTTTAACTTGTGTCAATCTGGACAGGGGAGGATGTGAACAACCATTATCTCCTTAATGTTTAGGAATTTTCCAGGTAGAATGGTCCCAGGGAGTATCCTGATGAGCCATTGAGGACATAAAGAATACATCCATTGTATCCTTAATGGCTCAAAAGTTTACTCCCTGGGATCATATCACCTGGCAAATTCCTAAGCATTAAGGAGACAATGGTTGTTCACACCCTCCCCTCTAAGACATTTGTCCAGAATGACACAAGTTAAAGTATGGATATAACATCAAATTCTTAACTTCTAATCAAAATAGAATTCCTAGACATAAACTATATAATCATTCCCAGCAAATTACTACCTTTCTATTGAGACCAAACATGACACAGTTCCTATGGATTATAGCATTTATGAGATATCCATAGAAAATAATATCATAAATGCTTCCCTAAATCCAGACAGTATCACACTGTGCCCACATGCCCTGCCCTTTGGGGGGCATGCCAGGCTCCCCCTGTGCCCCCTCCCAGCAGGGAGGGCATTGGTGTAGTCCTGGGGTAGCCCTAAGTCGACACTGGCTTAATTCGACTTTAGAAAGTCGAATTAAGCCTTAGGTCGAGTAGAAAGGTGGTTTAATAAAGTCGACTTAATTTTCATTAAGTCGACTTTATTTTCCTTAGGTGGGCTTAAGCAAGCAGCTTAAGTCGACTTAAGCAAAGTGTAGTGTAGACGCAGGGCACATTAAGTCGACTTAAGCTTGGCTTAAGCCAAGCTTAAGTCGACTTAATTTACCAGTGTAGACGCAGCCTGGGAGTGGTTATCCAACCAGTTTTGTACCCATCTTATAGGAGTTCCATCTCGGTTGTACTTCCCTACTTCGTTAATGAGAAGGTGATGCAAGATTGCATCAAAATCCTTACTAAAATCTAGTTATACCATATCTATTGCTTCCCCTCTATTCACAAGGCTTGTTTCCTCGTCATAAAAAGCTATCAAGTTGTTTTGGCAGGATTTGTTCTTGACAAATTCCTGCTGACTATCACTTAACATCTTATTCTCTTCTAGATGTTTGCTAATTGATTCCTTAGTTATTTGCTCCATTATTTTTCTTGGTACAGAGGTTAAGTTGACTGGTCTATAATTCCCTGGGTTGGCCTTATTTCCCTTTTTGTAGATGGGCACTATATTTGTTCTTTTCCAGTCCTCTGGGATCTCTCCAGTCTTCTAAAGATAATAGCCAATGGCTCAGATATCTTCTGAGTCAGCTCCTAGAGTATTCTAGGGCTCATATCATCAGATCCTGGTGACTTGATGACATTTAACTTGTCTAAGTAATTTTAACTTGTTCTTTCCCAATTTTAGCTTCTGATCCTATCACATTTTTACTGCCCTCCCCTATGTCAGGTATCGAAACACCACCAACCTTCCCAGTGAAGACCAAAACAAAGAAATCATTTAGTTCCTCTGCCATTTCCACATTTTCTGTTATTGTTTTTCCCTTTTTGTTGAGTAAGAGTCCTATGATGTCCTTGGTATTCCTCTTGCTTCTAATGTATTTGAAAAATGTTTTCTTATCCTTTATGCCTTCAGCTAGTTTATTCTCGGTTTGTGCCTTGGTCTTTCTGATTTTTCACTGACAAAATTGTGTTATTTGTTTACAGTAATCCTTTGTAATTTGACCTACTTTCCACTTTTTGTAAAACTCTTTATTTTTAGATTATTGAAAATCTCCTGGTTAGGCCAGGGTGGTCTCTTGCCACACTTCCTATCCTTTCTACACAGTGAAATAGTTTGCTCTTGTGCCCTTAGTAATGTCTCCTTGAAAAACTGTCAATTATTAGAAATGTTTTTCCTCTTAGACATGCTTTCCATGGGATCCTACCTAGCAACTCCCTGAGTGTACTAAGGTCTGTCTTCTTGAAATCCATTGTCTTTACTTTGGTGTTCTCTCTCCTACCATTCCTTAGAATCATGAACTCAACCATTTCATGATCACTTGCACCTAAGTTACCTTCCATTTTCAAATTCTCAACCAGATCCTCTCTGTTTGTAAAAATCTCCCTTAGTAGCTTTTTCCACCTTTTGAAATAATAATAATAATAATAATAATAATAATAATAAAATGGTCTCTAATAATTCCAAGAACCTGCTGTGTTATTTTCCTAAGAGATGTCTGGGTAGTTGAAGTCCCCCATCACCACCAAGTCCTGTGCTTTGGATGATGTTGTTAGTTGTTGAAAAAAAGCCTCATCCATCTCTTCTTCCTGGTTAGGTGGCCTGTAGTAGACCCCTACCATGACATCACACTCGTTTTTTACTTCTTTTATTTTTACCCAGAGACTTGCAACATATCTGTCTCCTATTTCCACTTTAGTCCAAATATATACATTTTTAATATACAAGGCAACACCACCTCCTTTTTTCTCTTCATATCCTTCCTAAGCAAGCTGTATTCTGCTATATTAATATTCCAGTCATGTGTATCATCCCACCAAGTCTCTGTGATGCCAACTATATCTTAGTTGTGTTTAGATACTAGAATTTTGAGTTCTTCCTGCTTATTCCCCATACTTCTCGCATTAATATACAGACACTTAAGATACTGATTTGATTCCCCCCCTCCAAATTCTGACTAGTCTCTCTTATATCCCTGCTGTTACAGCCCAGACTCCCCCGAAGCTCTGACCCTTCCCCCTGGTCTCCCTGGTTTTGACTTACCCGTGGGCCTTGGTCATCTTCCTCCTTCAAACTAATTTAAAGCCCTCCTAACAACTTAGCCAGTATATGTGCAAATATGCTCTTCCCCTTCCTTGATAGGTGGACTCCATCTCTGCCTAGTAGTCCTTCTTCCTGGAATAGTATCCCATGGTTGAGGAAGCCAAAGCCCTCTTGAATAGTTTTGCTGAGTTAAGAAATGAAGAAGGGATGTAGCAGGCAGTAACAGAAGGTAGGAGGACAAGGAAGAAGAGAAAAGCAGTTGGTCCTACAGGAATAATTCTCAGAAGGTTGCCAGTGAGAACAGAAGACAAGAGGAGTTTCAGCCAGAAAGAATGAAAGGAGGAAGTGTAGAGAATCATGCCAGTGCCAGGAAGAGGAAGGTCTACCTGACTGGGAACTTCCTAACTAGAAGAATGGGTAGGCCTGACAGAGCTGAACCTGAGAACAGAAGGGTGTGTTGTCTGCCAGAGCTAGAATACGGGATGTGAACTTGAGGCTGAAGAGAATCCTAATGAGAGCAGCAAAGAATCAACTGATTGTCCTCCATGCAGGAACAACATGAGAATCCCAGATACTTTCTGGAATGTATGAAGGGAAACGACAGCAGACTGGGGAAGGTGCTTAAAGAAATGGAAGCTCAGGAATTTCAATGGAATTTTACCTGTCTCTAGCAGAGGAGAACAAAGGTGAAATACAATTAAGATGATAGGCAGATGGCTTAGGGTTAACTATAAGAAGGGTTTTGGAATGTTTCTGATTCCTGGGAGGCATTCACAGGCTGTTCTCATGGGATGGACTCCACCCAAGCAGAGAGGGAAATAGACTTCTGGGATGGAGGCTGGCACACTGTTTTAAAAAGAGCTTTAAACTAGAGGGAAACTGTTACGAGATACTCATGCAATCTCCACACTGGCTTCTAATTTTGAATGGGAGGAAAATCAAGTAAAGGATACAGCAGTGGAGAAAGGAACAATCGAGGGTAGTGGAATGAACATCAAGAGGAAAGATAGTGCCAATACCAATGACATTAACAGTGATATTAGTGGTAGAATGATACCTAAATTGCATGATGAATCTGGATGAAGTCAAGCAGAAACAACTCAGATGTCTGTTCACCAATACCCATTCAAGGTGAAAGTCAAACTCAAACAGTTCAATGAGACAGAAATTAGGGTGCCTGAATAATCTCCATTCAAGAATATTTTAAAAAGGGACTGGTATAAGAAATTGCAAGCCCAGTAGAAAGGATTTTTAATGAATCCATA
This sequence comes from Pelusios castaneus, assembly GCA_007922175.1. Taxonomy (NCBI): domain Eukaryota; kingdom Metazoa; phylum Chordata; order Testudines; family Pelomedusidae; genus Pelusios; species Pelusios castaneus. The sequence goes on from ML685922.1 coordinate 673,663, forward strand.
AACTTGGTCTCCTATGACTAGATAATAGCTAATATATTATGTATTTTAAAGAAAATGGGGGGAGAGGGATATGAGGAACAACAGGCCTATTAATTTGACCTCATTTATATGCATGATTTTGGAAAAAGGGAAAGTAATTAAGTATATAGAAGTAAATGGTACTAGGGTTAAAATACATGGTTTTACAAAAGGCAGATTGTGCCAGGTCAACCTGATCTACTGATTTTTTAGACAAAAGAAATGTAGTAGAACTAAATCTACCTAGATTTCAACAAGGCATTTGATACAGTTCCATATTAGAGATGAGTAGTTAAATTGAATAAGATGGGGATTAATATGAGAAATGAAAGTGGATAAGGAATTGGTTAAAGGAAAGACTACAATGGGTCATACTGAAGGATGAGTTGGCAGGCTGGAGGGAAATTAGTGGAGTTCCTCAGGGATCAGTTCTGGGACAATTTTATTCAACATTTACTTTAATGACCATGGCACAAAATTGGGTAAGTGCTCATAAAATTTGCAGATTTGGATGACTTTAAAAACTGCAGTAAATGAAATAGGATGAAATTGAATAGTGCAAAATGCAAGGTCCTGCATCTAGGGATTAACAAAAAGAATTTATGCTAAAAGCTTGGAACATATCAGTTTGAAGTTGAAGAGGAGGAGAAAGATTAGGGGTACTGGTTGATCACAGGTTGAATATGAGCTGCCATTGTGATGTGGCCATGAAAAGTGCTAATACAGTCCTAGGATACACCAAGTAAGATATTTCCAGTAGAGATAACCCTTCCCTATCACCATCATACAAGGCACTGGTGAGACTTCATATGGAATACTGTATGCAACCCTAGTATCTCATGTTTAAGAAAGATTAATTGAAACTGAAACAGGTGCAGAGAGTGGCTACTGGGAAAATCAGAGGAACGGAAAACCTTCCTTGTCAGAAGAGACTCAAAAGGCTTGGTTTGTTTAGTTCAGGCAAACAAAGGCTGGGAGAAGATATGATTAGTTTATATAAAGACATCAAAAAAATAAACACAAGTGAGGAAGAGGAATTAAGTTAATGACCAATAATGGCACAAGAACAAATCAATATAAATTGGCCATCAACAATCTTAGTCTTGAAATTAGATGCAGGTCTTTAACCATCAGAGGAGGGAAGTTCTGTAAGAACCTTCCAAAGAGGAGCAGTGGGGACAAACAACCTAACTGGCTTCAAGACTGAGCTGAGGAAATTTATGGAAGGGATAATATGAGTTTTCCTACAATGACATGTAACACCTCTGTAACTGATGATAGCTAATATCCACAAATGGACAGAGATGTGACATTAGAGGGGGAGGGCTCCGAATTACTAGAGAGAAGTCTTTTCCAGGTGTCTGTCTGCCTTGATGACATGTTCAGAGATCAACTGATGACAGTTGGGCTTGGGAAGGAATTTTCCCCCAGCTCAGTTTGGCAGAGGCCCTGGAGGATTTCTGTCTTCCTCTCCAGCAGGGGGCCAGGGTCATGTGCAGATCTAAACTACAGTAAATGGTGGATTCTTTTCATCTTAACATTTTTAAATCATGATTTGAGGACTTTAGTAACTCAGTCATAGGTTAGAGGTCTATTACAGAATTCGGATGGTGAGCTCCTGTGGCCAGCTATGTGCAAGAGGTCAGACTAGATGACCAGGAAGGTAACTTCTGGGCTTAAAGTCTATGAGCCTACTTTCGTAAAGCACAATTCTCTGATTACAATTCATTGATTATTAATGAAAGTTGCCCATATCCTGCAGTGGGAAAATGGTGCCTAAGAAGCTATTTTTCTGGATTTGTTTTATCTCTTATTCATTCTCAGAGAAAGAAAAATGGCATCACCAGAAGAGAATATGTTCAGTCTATAACAAAAACAACATAAGTCTGACTATAAGAAACCAATGTGCTCTATTTGTAGTTTGCTGCTCTTCTCTCTCAGTAGAACATGGACCAATGAAATTAAGATTTTCAGGAGCAGTTCTTGAATTGGTATAAATCACCAGATCTCCACTGAAGTCAATGAAGCAATGCTGATTTATACCAGTTGAGGATGTAGCCCCTTATATTTAGGTCATTATTTATGGATTACATTATTTGAATATAGAAAGGTCCAAGGCAAATATAATGAATATCAAATCATTCAATAACCATTAACATGTTTAATCTTCCCTCTCTCTCTCCCACTTTCTGATTGTCTATCTGCCTCTCATTTTAATTTGTTTCCTTACAATTTTTTGATGTATTTATTGTTAGCTTTTTCTTTCCCCAACACTTCATGTTCTCCACTAGAGCCAACATCTGACTGACTTAGCCATTCTGAACATACATGATAAAAAGGGAATGTTTTCCTAGCAATAGGAACTACTTTAAACCTCATAGGACACATGTTTGTACATATACATTTCCTTCAATTTAGTCTTTGGCATAGAATCATAGAAACTGGAAGGGACCATGAGAGGTCATCGAGTCCAGTCACCTGCATTCAGGGCAGAACTAAGTACCTTCTTAAACCATCCCTGACAGGTGCTTGTCTAACTTGCTCTTAAAAACTTCCAATGATGGAGATTCCACAGCCTGCCTGGGAAAATTATTCCAGTGGTTAATCACCCTGACAGTTAGGAATTTTTTTCCTAATGTCCAAACTAAACCTCCCTTGCTGTAATTTAAGCCCACTGCTTCTTGTCCTATCATCGGCGGTTGAGGAGAACAATTTTTCTCCCTCCTCCTCATGACAACTTTTTACGTACTTTAAAACTGTTATCATGTCCCCTCTCAGTTTCCTCTTTTCCAGACTGAACAATCTTTCCTCATAAGTCAAGTGTTCCTTTAATCATTCGTGTTGCTCTTTTCTAGACTTTCTTCAATTTGTCCACATCTTTCCTGAAATGAGATGCCCGGAACTGGACACAATACTCCAGCTGAGGCCTAATCAGGGCAGAGTAGAGTGGAAGTAGTACTTCTTGTGTCTTACTTACAATAGTCTTGTTAATACATCCCAGAATGGCGTTTGCTTTTTTTTTTTTTTTGCAACACTGTTGACTTTTATTTAGCTTGTGGTCCACTATGACACACAGATCCCTTTCCACAGTACTTCTCCAGCATATGCTGTAGTCCTCGATAAAGAAATCTATGTCTGCAGAGAATTTCTCAGAGCAAGTAAAATAGGAATAATGAGTTTCTCGACCTGGCTCATAGATATGTAGATAATTTCACCACTTCTCAGATTATTTTGAGTTTGTTCAGCATCTCTATTTTCCAGAAAGAGCCCATCTACATTTTTTGAATGGAGTTTATAAATTAAAGCAGTTTGTATTTTGACCATGGTTTTGAGTCAAACCAAACTCTATTAGGTGCTCAGTTTATGATCACCAAGCCAATGCTACCTGCACTTTATTATAAACCTGAAGGAATGGGGATTGAATGAAAGAATGATGCTAAACTACTTCAGTGGTAGGTGAGAGAGATATGCCTCAACCCCCAAGATCATGTCACCGATTTCTTTAGTCAAAGTACTGTTCCTGGGGGTAGGTGGATAGGAGATATTTGGTAGTGAGATGGAAGGGTAATGGACCTACACAACCTTTTGCAAATTTCTGAGATGAGACAGCCAAACATGTTATTTGCTTACGAAGATTAAATATTAAAGGTGAATTACTGGCCAGAATCAAAATTTGTCAAGACTCAAACTATTGCATGTTATTTTCCCTGAAATGATTAAAAAATTATTTGGGAAATGAGAGAAAAGCATCCATGTGGCCTTATTTAATTCTTAGGAAGCAGTGACCATGACATGGTTGAGTTCAGGAACCTGACAAAAGGAATGAAGGGGAGCAGCAGAATATGGACCCTGGACTTCGGAAAAACAGACTGACTGTCTCATGGAACTGATTGGGCAGTATCCTCTGGGAGGCCCATATGAGAGGGAAAGTAGTTCAGGAGATCTGGTGGTATTTTTTAAAAAAAGCCTTATTGAGGGAGCAGGAATAAACCATCCTGATGTGCAGAAAGAACAAATATGGCAGGCAATAAGCTTAGTATAAGAAAGAAATTTTCAGTGAGCTTAAACACAAAAAGGAAGTTTACGAAAAATGGAAGCTTTCACAGATGACTAGGAAAACTATAAAAATATTGCTCAAGCATGCAGAGGTGAAATCAGGAAGGCCAAAACACAGTTGAAGTTGAAGCTAGCAAAGGACATGGCACGTGAAGGGTAAAAATAAGGGTTTCTGCAGGTATGTTAGAAACAAGAAGCTGGTCAGAGAAAGAATAGGACTCTTACTGAATGGGGGAGGCACCCTAGTGGCAGATGATGTGGAGAAAGCTGAAGTACTCAATGCTTTTTTTGCCTCTGTCTTAATAGACAAGATCAGCTCCCAGACTACTACACTGGGCAGCACAGTTTGGGGAGGAGGTGAGCAGACATCAATAGAGAAAGAACTGGTTCAGAATTACTTAGAAAAGCCAGATGTGCACCAGTCCATGGGGCCAGAAGTAGTGTATCAGAGCATGGTGAGGGAGTTGGCTGATGTAACTGCTGTACCATTGGTCTTTATCTTTGAAAACTTGTGATGATTGTGTGAAGTCCCAGGTGATTGGAAAAATGCAAATATGGAGCCCGATTTAAAAAAAAAAAGGAAAAGGGGGATCTGGGGAACTACAGACTAGTCAACTTCACCTTGATCCCCAGAAAAATCTGGACTTAGGTTCTCAAGGAATCCAATTTGCAGAACTTGGAGGAGAGCAAGGTGATCAGGAACAGTCAGCATGCAGTCACCAAAAGCAATCCATGCCTAATTAACCTGATTGCTAATGAGATAAATGACTCAGTGGATGTGGGCAAACCAGTGGACATTATATACCTTGACATTATCAAGGTCTCCCGCAGTATTCTTGCCAGCAAATTAAAGAAGTATGAGTTAAATAAATGAACTATAAGGTGGATAGAAAGCTGGCTAAATCATTGGGATCAAAGGATAGTGATTAACAACTTGATGTCTAGTCGGCAGCCGATATCAAGTTGAGTGCCCTGGGGTTGGTCCTGGGGCTGGTTTTGTTCAACAACTTTATTAATGAGCTAAATGATGGGGTGGATTGCATCATTAGCAAGTTTGCCAATAGCACTAAGGTGGGGATAGTGGAAGATACATTGGAGGGCAGGGATAGGATATAGAGTGACCTAAACAAATTGGAGGTTTAAGCCAAAAGAAATCTGATGAGATTCATGCACATTCATGCAACATTGGTTAATTCGAACTAACTAGTTCGAATTAACCCTGAGTTCGAATAGCATATTCAAATTTATTAGTTCGAATTAAGGAAGCCCTTAATTCGAACTAATGAAAGCCTAGTGTAGCCAAGGCTTAAGTTAGTTCGAATTAAGCTTCCTTAATTCGAACTAACTTGCCAGTGTAGACATAGCCATTTAGTCTGCAGAAGAGAGGAATGTGGGGGAATTTGATAGCAGCCTTTTAATATCTGAAAGAGGATGTAGGGAGGATGAAGCTAGGCTGTTCTCAGTGGTGGCAGTTGACAAAACAAGGTGCGATGGTTTTAAGTTAGAGTGGTGGAGGTCTAGATTGGCTAGTAGGAAAAGCTTGGTTGGTGAAGCATGGAATAGGTTACCAAGGGAGGTATGGGAATCTCCATCCTTAGAGGCTTTTAAGGTGTGGCTTGACACAGGTCTGGCTGAAATGATTAGTTGGAGTTAGATATGCTTTGAGCAGCAGACTGGACTATATGATCTCCTGAGGTCCCTTGCAAACCTAGTCTTCTATCATTTGCTAGCAGCTTCTGTCTAACCAATGCAGCCTCACACAGTGATTTATTCTAATATATAAGTCCAATATCTTGAACCCTGTACAGATGTATTATTTTCAGTACTCCTGTTTGCTGGCATAATGAACAAAGCATCTCCAAAACACTTGTGCAATGTGTTAAGAGGACTTGATCCATGTACAACTAAGAAAATCTTGACAAGTTCCAGAGGGTTAGCTGCATTAGTCTAGTTCAGCAAAACAAACATGGAGTCCTCTAGCACTTGTAAAGACTAATAAAGGTATTTAATACATTAACTTTCTTGGGAGAAAATCCCACTTCGTCAGATGCTTGAAAGTGGAGAACCTATGGAATGGGAGGAAAATAAAATTTATAAATAAAATTTAATTAAATAAATTTGTTAGTCTTTAAAAGCCCCACATTATTTTATTTATTTTTTTTTACATCTTGACTTGGATTTTCCAGACAACTATTAGTTTAAAAGACTTTTATTGCTGTTTATATAACAGAAAATATTGTGATCTAACAGAAATTTAATTTCTTAGCTGTCTTTCAACATTAATGCAAGGTAAATTATCCATCTATTTCAAGGTAAAATTATTGGAGATACATTCATGAAAATGCATGGCATTTGCTTAGTTCGAACTAAAATTCCAATGGGGCCATGCTAGTTCGAATTAAATTAATTCGAATTAACTAAAATTAGTTTGAATTAGTTAGCTCAAATTAACTAATCTGACATAGCCCAAGATTTTATTTTTAAAAGTATTCATGGCTTTTCATCCTTTGGGATGTTTGGCTTCAGGAGAAGATGAGAAGAGAAGGTGATATAAAATATTAGAACAGGGAACTAGATGTCAGGAGTTTTATCTCAAATTTCTGTTCAGAAACAAATTCCTAATATACTAACAAGCATATTATCCCCAAGAGCTGATAAATAGGATGTAGGGTGCTCAACAGCAGAAATGTGTGCTTTGATGAAAAATAAAACAATATTTTTGGGATATCAGTATGATACCCAGAAGAGACATTGTGAATAATTCATTTAAATCCCCAACATCAGACGTAAATAACTAGATAAATTAAATTATAACTATCTTCTTACCTTCATGTCCTAAAAAAGCCACTCTGGGAAAAAAAACAAAACACAAATAAAAATCTGTCTTCCACAGCTTACAAATATCAGGCTGCATTGTTTTTGGCTAAACTGTGACCTTGTCACAAGCCCCAGGGGCCATTCTGGAAGCAGACAGTAACTCTTAAAGAGTTGTTTTGTCACCAAAAGTCGACTTTTGGTGACTTCTTGCTGGAGAGCTGCAGGCCCCGGAAAGAAGGGAGCCATGGCTCCCTTTTTGCTGGGAAGCCGTGGGTTCCAGGGAGAAGGGAGCTATGGCTCCCTTTTCCCAGGGAGCCATGGGTCCCAGCAACCCGTGGCTCCCTTGTCCCCGGGGAGCCGTGGCTCCCTCGTGCTCAGTCCTAGGTCGACTTAGGGAATTAAGTTGACCTAGGGAGTCCACACCAGTTTTAGGAAACCCTTAAGTTGACTTAATGAAAGCCTGGGGTTGACATGGGTTCTTTAGGTCAACTTAAGCATCCTTAAGTCAATCTAACTTGCAAGTGTAGACATACCCAAAATTAATAAAGCAGCAGAAAACGCAATTTGAGCAAAGAAACGTATGCTAAGCTGACTAAGAAACAGTGAGAAGAGCTGTATGGACATTGAGGTTTCTCAGCAGCTGATCAGTAGAAATTAGAACTGATGATCATTCTGCATACACATGTTGAGGCAGGATGGGAGTCTTGCTCCAAATCAGGGGACAGAAAGGAGCTCTCTCCTGCACAGAGCATTCAGGAGACCAAGCATATAATTCCCTGAACAAATCAGCAAAGACATGAACAATGGAAAGAAATTAAGAGCTGTAGAGGCTGGAATGGAACAGGCTGTGAAGGAAAGATGGATGGAATTGGAGGTCAGTGGCTGGGTGAGGAGGCAGAGCTGCAGCAGCAAAAGCTTGCTAATTAAAACAAAACCAAGCAGCTCAAACAGAAAAAGATGGTCAGGTCATGCCCATGGGACTCCAGAAGAAGGGCATTAAGGTGTGCCTGACCACAGACTGGCAGAAGAAACAGGTAGGGGTTATGATGAACTCCACTCTACTTGTAGTTTGAGTCATTATGGACAGTAAACTTTGTTCTGGGATTCTGACTGTAGGAATGTGGAAAGTTATTTTGCTTGATGTATTCTGTAATGATGTTGCAGGGTTAAACACCAAGGCTATGTCTACACTTGTAATTTTAAGTCAATTTAGTGCGTCTACACTTAAAATGAAAGTCGACTTAAAGGGGAACTTACAAAGTCGACTTAGAGCGTCCACACTGGACGCCTAGGTCGACTTCTAGGGGCTTAGGGGGACCTAGGGTAGGTCCACGGGGGCAGGGGGCACCCTTTGCCCAATGCCAAGGGGCTCAGCCTTTGCCTCATTGTACATAGGTACAATGGGGCAAAGGGGGTTAGGGACCCTGGCAGGGCATAGGGGCAGGGTGGTCAGGGCTCCACCCTGCCCTGTGGGGGGACATGCCAGGTTCCCCCTGTGCCCCCCCGGGCAGGGAGGGCATTGGTGTAGTCTTGGGGTAGCCCTAAGTCGACTTAGGGCTACCCCACATCTACACTGGCTTAAGTCAACTCTAGGAAATTGACTTAAGCACTATGTCGAATTTAAAGGAGGTTTAATAAAGTCAACTTAATTTTAATTAAGTCGACTTTATTTTCCTTAAATCGATTTAAGAAAACTGTAGTGTAGATGCAGGGTAAATTAAGTCGATTTAAGCAAGCTTAAGTTGACTTAATTTACAAGTGTAGATGCAGCTCAAGTGTTCAGGTACAAAGCAGTCGTGACCAGACTGTGTGGTTGAGGGGGCAAACTTGCTGTCCACCCTCGGCAGGGAAAATAAGTCATTGCCGAGTGCATAGATAGCACAAATAGAAGATGCTGTGGCCTGGAATCTGGTAGGACTGGTGAGACCCTGGTACAGCTAGGAAATATCATGGGCCAGATACCACTGATAGCAGGGAAACTAGACCTGGTCATAAGGTGAGGTATATCGGAGCTCTCCTGGAACATGAGATGCAAAAGGTCTGATTTCACACATTCAGGGTGATAAAGACAAGGGGCATGGTCTGAGTGCCTGGTAATTAAGAACTTGGAGAGGACATCTGGAAAAGGCTCCAGCAGTAAGACTATTCTGCTAAAATAGTAGTGTAGATGGGGGAAGCGGAGGGAGAGAGAGAGTGTGTGGAACCTGAGTGTTCAAGCAAGCAGGGGCCCTAATTTAAGCCGTGTCTCACCCTCTACATTTTTACTCATACCTATGCTAGCTGGGCATGCATCTCTGTACTTGACACATATATAGAAACAAAAACAAATCTGCAGGGAAATCACGCAAACAATTTGAATCATTTATGTAAGATATCAGCATCTAGATTTCTCTCAGCTCAGAGAATGCTTTCAAGTAGCAACAGACTTGAGTACTGGAATGCAGGGCCTCAAGATGCTATTTTGTTTTTTGAAGCTTTTTGCAAGTTGTAACCAAAGAGACTGTAAAGCAGGTTTGCAGTGATGTGCATACAGTGACCTCTTTGATAAATCCCTGCTGACTAACATGAAAGAGTGGGTTTTCTAAAAAATCTGAATGTAGTTCACAAATCACTTACTGACTTTCTATATAAATAAGTGGGAACATAACATTTTTCATATATACGGCACCTTTCAGCTGAATATCCCAAAATACTTATTCTAGTTTAGTCCAGCCACCCCATTTCCGTGTTTACTTATCATTACCTGATTTTGATACCAATTGCCAATCTGCTGAGTGATTTATTAGCATTATTCTAATTCCTGGAATAGTCATCAGTAGGTATCGCTTCTGGGATAGGAGACAAATGAGATTGCAAGAGGCCTAATGCAGATCACTTTGAAGACAAGTTGAAAGAAGCAAGGCTACACTGGTATAGGCATAATCCAGCAGGGACTGGAGAGCCTTCTTGGGGGTGTGGTTCTTGCACTGAGTGTGGATGAAAGACCAAAAGTTCAGTACATGGACCAGACTTCAGGGAGTCCAATAGCATCCCAGCATATGATCAAGAGTTTTGAATGAAGGCTATAAAAAAAATCACCAATTGCTAAAAGGGAATTGCTAAGAAGAAGAGGAAGTATAATTCCATTGCAATTTGTGTAGGTTAGCTTTATGACACATCCAGGGTTTTTTTGTTTTTGTTTTTGGGTTTGGGGTTTTTGTTTTGAAAAAGTAAAGACATCCTCCTATATCACAGTGAAAATCTTACCCCATAACATCTGAGAACTCAAATAGTTTATTTAAAAGAAGCATCCCTTAGAGCTCTTTCCTTCCATCAAAACCAAAACAAAAAAAAGGAGTTCTATGGCACTTTTAAAGACTAACATTTATTTATCACATAAACTTTTGTGGGTGTAATCCCACTTCTCCAGGTACATGAAATAGAAAATGTGTCATGTTAGCTGCAAATATATACATACAGAAAAGGATGAGTCACAAGGTATGTTAATTTCCAGAGGGGTAGCCGTGTTAGTCAATATAATGCAAAAACAACGAGAGTCCTGTGGCACCTTAAAGACTAAAAAGAAGAAATTTGTTAGTCTTGAAGGTGCCACAGGACTCTCATTTTTAAGGTAAATTAAAACATCCAGAGAGCTAGACTGCTAGCCTATCCCGGCAGAGTAAACAAGTTTTCTTTTGATTCAAACACCATATAAGAGGGAAAGCCAGAGCTGTATCTTAGGGCTTGGCAGTAGACAATGGATCACGTAGTGTGTCTTGGATGGAAGCTGGAAGGATGTAGATAGGTCTAACAGTCAGCCGTGGCATTGCTGGCACCAGTTACATGGGGTACAAGCCCTGAGTCCTGGTGCCAGTGCCCTGAGTCTGATGGGGACCCAGACCCTCGCCATCAGGGGCCACCCAACCCAGGACCTGGCTGGCGGCTGCCCAATCCAGCACTGGCCCCACCACTGGGAAACGTGTGATCTGGCTGCTGGGGCTGCGTGATCCGGCCTGAGACCAGCTGGAGACTCAGGGCCTGACCACCATGTGGTCTGGCCTGGGACTGGCTAGAGACCCGGGGCCTGGCCTCTGGGGGCTGCATGATCTGGCCCGGGCCCAGCTGGGGACCTGGGGCCCAGCTGCCAGGCAATCTGGCCCTGGCCTGGCTGGAGCCCCAGAGCTGGACCTGATCTCCACTTGGGGACCCAGGGCACAGCAGTGGCAGGATCCACCCAGGGCCCAGCCTACAGTGGTGGCCCAACCCAGTTCAGGCCCTGACCTGGGCCAGAATGGCAGCGGTAGGAGCCTGATCTGGGCCCTGGCCATGGAGCTGGGGCTGAATCAGGCCTTGGGGTGGGCCTAGGGGGCAGGGCTGGCCCTGAACCAATCTCCAGGGCAGTGACATCCCTGGCAGTCAGTAGGTTTCCAATATAGGGTGGTGTTTATGTGGCAATGGCATATTTGTACTGAAGTCTCCAGAAAGTGATACAAGCTGAGTTTGATGGTGGAGAGGAAAATTTTGATTTCTCAATGGTGCTTCTCAAAGGCCTCCTTTCCGTGTGTCCAGATGATGATGTCAAATTCCACTGAAATAAATTCGTTAGTCTTTAAAAGTTTGTTATTCCTTTACAAAAAAAAAAAAAAAAAAAAGAGGATTCCAGTGCTTTTCTATTTAATAAAGAAAATTATAGCCAGGAAAGCATCCCATTTCTGTAACGCCGTAATAACAAAGAGATGGAGGCTCAGCTTTTCAGGAAGAAGTGATAGAAACTTTCTCACTAGCAGTGCTTTGCATTTGGAACAGTCTTATCCTTAGTGCTGATTCTGAAAATGTTTAGGAAAGGATACAGGACAAATTGGTTATTGATTAATCTTGTGGTTAATTTGTCCTCCATTTCTTCACTTACTAGTGAAATGCTCCATCTCTGGGGTGGATCACAGTAACTATTTAAAAACATACACAAAAAAATTACCAAGCACTTTTTTAGCAAGGAAGTGAAGAAGAATATAGTATCAGATTGCTACTGCGAGAAGGTTAGGTTGGCAAGAATGTACCTATTCAAAACGAAACTTGAATAAAGCTGTTGTAAAGGTCTACATCCAATTTTATAAGTGTGTCCCAAACCCGTGTTGGGAGAATGGCCCATTAGTGACTCAAAGACAATGCCACCTTCTGAGTCATCAACAGCACTTCCTTCAGCTTTTTGAGGTTTTCCTTTGCAGCCTACCTTCCAGGTATTGAAAGGTGACATATGGTATTGTTGAGGTCTGACAAGTTGTACCATGTGCCCATATCTGAATGAGCACAGATTACCACTAGCGCAGTGGTTCCCAAACTCTACCACATTGTGTATCGGCAATATAAAACACCGCCACCTGTATGAGCAGGAGGAAAGGATGGGGCTGGGGGGTGAGAGCAGCCACCATGTTTCTCGGGAAAGTGGCTGGCACGGGAGTGGCTCCTAGCCAGCCCCACAGCAGCAGGTGGACACATACCAATAGGAGGTGGCCTGCACTGGTAGTATGTATATCACAGCTTGGGAACCGCTGCACTAGAGCATGGGAAAGAGTTGTTGGGATTTTTTTTTTTGGGGGGGGGGGGGAGACACAAATTTTCTCATTGAAAAAGAATTGTTTTCAGGTGCTGAAATCTACTTATTGAGTTCAGGAAAATATTGATGAACGGTTTCAGCTGTTTTATTTTTTGAAAAGGTCAAAATGTTTAAACCAAATCTTATGCTGTTTTCAATTGACAGTTAAAAAAAAGTGAAAAATGCCCCAAATGGCCTTTAAAACATAAAAAAAAAAAAACCCCCAAAAAAACCCCCAACATTCTGCCTCAACTCAAAATAAAACAAAAACCTGAAAAAAATATTTTCCATCAGCTTGAAAAAGTTCAAGATGACTATAAACATTCCTACTCCTCAAACTTTCATTTGGGGGTTTTGATGAAAACTTTCAGGAAAACAAATTTGGGTTCTATTTGAACTGGAATATTTTGGGGGATATTTTGATTCATCTTCCTGCCCACACAAAAAATCTGCTCCTCACTCAATCCTAATTACCAGGCTACTGAGAATTTATAAGGCATTTGGAAAATTACCAGTAAATATGGTTAAAAATTAAATTGTGTGTGTGATAGGTTTCTGGGGCCCCCAGCGAGGCGCCGGGACTGTGAAGGGGACCAGTTGCAGGGATCCAGGGCCGCTGGGGGCTCCAGCCAGGGTGCCGGGGCTGTAGGTATCCAGAGCTGCGTAGGATCCAGGTGGAGCACTGGGGCCACAAGTGGGGACACAGGGTGCTGTGGCTGGGGGGGTGGGTTTGGGCACCAGTGGGGTGGAGGAGGCCAGCCGCAGGGATCTGGGGCCATGGAGGACCCAGGAGGGGCACTGGAGCTGTGGGGGCAGGGAACGGGGCTGTGGGTGGGGTTTCGGGGTCCCTGGTGGGACGCCAAGGCCATTGGGGTGGGGGGGCAGGACCAGTGCCAGGGAGCCCTCTAGGAACCCCCCAAGAGGCCTTTGCTTAGGGCCCCGGATAGGCTAAGGCCGCCTCTGGCATGGGTGGTGCAACTGAAAAACAACAACTGAAAGGAGGGAAGTTAGGAGAACAATTTTTAATGTGAAAAAGAGTTCAGATTCTGTTAAGTTTAGGGTGAAATTTCAGGCCATTTTAACTCCATCTGAACTTGTTTGCTGATCTCTAATTACAGTTATTACTGCCACTGTATGTGTATATTGTATATTACACACACATAGATAGATAGATAGATAGATAGATAGATAGATAGATAGATAGATA